>JAGKQL010000029.1:80348-120953 GCA_018398635.1 Cyprinodon brontotheroides
CAGGACGGGAGAAGAAGCATTTATTTTATAGATGAAATTGACATGCTGTCCTCAGTACATGTAACACAGCGCTGAACATTTCAACAGAACACATCTAGCTTTTCTCAACTCTCATTCAAATCTGGGCGTTTATATAGTTTCAACATTGCACTGTGTGGATATATGTGCACGACTGGACGCTCTGATAAAATTTCCTGGAAGTTCTTGGCCTGTGACCAGATTGCGTGCGAGTGGGCTTTTAAAGACTTTGTTTTTGCCAGACGAGTACTTGACTTCCAGCTTGTGAACACATTGTTACTGCCAATAAGTATGTGGCTTCCAGCCTGTGAACACTTGTTATTGCCAAGATGTGTACGTGGCTTCCAGACTGCTTGCCCTGTGTTATCAATTATTGTGAGCTTAAGGTCACGATGACCTGAGGCAACACAATTCGCTTCTACAAATCTTTGCTATTTTTAGACGGCTACCTGCAGGTAGGTGAGCCCTGCCTTAGACTCAGCCTTCCAAGGAAATATCTCTCCTCCCCATCTGTGCTCCTCTGACTCCTACTGGCCAATATTGATGGGAAATGATTTTATATTAGTATATCATTATCATCATCCACAGGGCCGGAACCAGACTTTATAAAATACTGAGGTCCTCTGAATATTTTTCATAAAACAACACGGATATAAAAAATGGGTTTTAGTGAAAAAGAAAAACTGCCATTTGAAATTAAACATTTAAATCAAACAAATAGAAATCCTTTTTAAAGATTGTTTTCTAATTGTATATTTTGAATTGAATTATTAAAGAGGAATTGTAAATTGTATTTGTTGATCCATTATTAAATCCTAAAGCGATGCCAGCCTACTTTATATGAACAAGTGGAACAGATTGGATGACGACTCACTGGTGTGGCTCTCTATCTACACTGAAGCAAAGAAACCAATCCAATCCAATCCACTTTATTTATATAGCACGGTTTAAATAAACACAAGGTTTCCAAAGTGCTGCACAAAAAGATAAAATAACAAAAATAAATAAAAGTAAATAAAAACAAATTAAAGCACTGCCCGCACAGGATAAAAATATACATGGTGTTAAAAGACAAAGAAAAGAGGTGGGTTTTAAGAAGAGTTTTAAAATGAGACAGAGAGGTTGATATATGATGATTATTATTTGTTTAGCTTTTATTATTATGACATTCTATCTATCTATCTATCTATCTATCTATCTATCTATCTATCTATCTATCTATCTATCATCTATCTATCTATCTATCTATCTATCTATCTATCTATCTATCTATCTATCTATCTATCTATCTTCCTTGCTTGTCAGGCTCATTTGCATACTGATCACCGATTGGTTCTTTACTGTCATGATGGGTTTTCTCTGAGTAAAGCCCAAGATGCAGAACACACACGGAGGAGGCAGGGGAAAAGTTCAAAATGTTTAATAAAGTCCAAAATCACAAGGTTTAACACTGGGACTGAAATGGGTCTGGGGCTGGTTCACTGGAGTCTGTGCAGGGAGCGGGGGATGGCTGGATAACAGAGAACAACAGGGGATAGTCCACATGGGAACCTCTAGGGAAACTCCTCAAAGAAGTCTTCAAGTTCAAACCACGTAGGGATCCTCGGGTTGGCTCAACAGGGCGGGTTAGCAGGTTGGGCTTTCCAAGAGCTTCTGACTTGAGACTGGTTTCCTGTGACACAGCTCTCCCAGAGCTGCAGACCAGAGACAGGGTTCCAGTGAGGGTGCTCTCCCAGAGCTTCACAAGGAGACAGGAGGTTAAGCTCATCCAGAGCTTTCACGAAGAGACAGGAGTTAAGCTTCACAAGGAGACAGGAGGTTAAGCTCATCCAGAGCTTTCACGAAGAGACAGGATTCCTGAGAGGCACAGAAAAGGAGAGATTAGAATCTGGTCTCAACCTAGGAACAACCAAGACTCAGTCTATAGCAGAAGGTTCAGGAAGCTAACCAACTAAGATCAACACTGCGGCGTGGGATCAAGGTCAGGCAGGAGCTTATAAAGGAGAGGTCTTCTAATGAGAGGATTAGGAACAGGTGTGCAGGAAAGTTCCAGCTCCAGAAGACCCACAGCGCATCCTGCTGGAGACAGAGGGTAATCTCCAGATCCCCACAGTAACTCCAAACCTAAGGGAAAAAACAAAGAGAGCAGAAGAGGATCCTCAGGCTTGCCCACCAGAGGGCGCCGAGGATCCTCTTCTGCTCTCTTTGTTTTTCTTTACATGAAGGAGTAGAGGCGGGTTTTTTTCCTCTCCTCTGACTGCAGACAGGAGAAGATAACAACCAGCTGAGCTCAGTGCACATAGAGAACTTCAGTCAGATTTTCTATTATTTTAGGCAGGTTTGATTTGAGGGGGCTCAGCCCCCAAATGCCTCAGCATGGAGCTGAGAACAGGATGATGACATTTTCTACAATTTGACAGATTATGACCCAAATCTCAGCAGCCCGATATTTGCACCATGAAACAATGATTCCCTTTTAGATGATAGAAGTTTAGAGGTTAGTAGACTTGATAAAAGTAGGTTTGAGGTTATAAAGAAGGTTAAACACACACAAACACCCCATCTGGCATTGAACTGGAACTCTGTTGATTATTAATCTACTTTATTGAACAGGTCTTCAAGATGGCGGCTTAAGGGACGGTCGGGACGAGGGGCGCTGGCGCTTTTTTTTACCTATTTCTTCAGTTTATACCCTGCAAAAAACGACAAGGCAGTCTCTCTTCATCGGCTAAACTTGCAATGAGTATTAGTGATTACTTTTATAGACCTTCTGAGAACATGCCATGAAGGAAAAACGTTGTGACGGAGATGACAGGGGAATCGAGCGGAGAAGCTAATGAAGCTACTGGCGGTTTGGCTAGCGGAGAAGCTAATGAAGCTACTGGCGGTTTGGCTAGCAAAAAAGTTTGCGACTCTGAGAGGATGGACCCAGCTCTTCAGGAGGTGATTCGTGCGGTAACTGAAAACCTTACGAAGGTATTCGAAGACAAATTAAGGGATCAACTTGTTCCGATATCGAGATTTGTGCATGATTACCGGGAGCAGCTTCAGGAACACGAGAAGCGCATCACAGAGACAGAATCCCACATCTCCACCTTGGAAGACGAAACAGCCCCTGTCGCTAATAAGCTGAAATCACTGGAGGGGCGAGTGAAAGAGCTCACGGATCACATTGATGACATGGAGAATAGAGGCAGGAGACGAAACTTACGCATAATTGGGCTCCCAGAGTCTGCGGAATTCGTGGAAGGGAATTATCCCGCTTTATTCTTTGAGAAGTGGCTCCCAAAAGTGCTGAATATCCAAACGGAAACCGGGAAGTTAAAAGTGGACAGAGCTCATCGCACCGGGGGTCCGGTCCCCGCCGCTGGCCAAAGACCGCGTCCAGTCCTGGTCAGGCTGCACAACTATCGCGACAAGGAGAGGATCATGAAATGGGCAGCCCCTGGAGCACAACAGTGCCTCTGTGATGATCTTTCAGGACTTCTCAGCGGCTGTTGCACAGAAGCGTAAAAGCTTTGATGGCGTTAAGAAACGTCTGAAAGCCATGGATGCCAGCTACAGGCTCATCTACCCCGCCAAGCTTAAAGTCACTCACCGTGGTTCTACAAGGGTGTACCAGAACCCAGCTGAAGTTGAACGATTCCTGGATACGCTTAAATAAGCCACGCTGTCAGCGCCACGGGACACATAGGTACTTCGTTTTACTTTTTTATACACCTATGTGAACTCATATTATTGTGATGAATAGTATTCTTATGCAGAGACATTATGCTTGTCGTTATATATAACTTTTTGTAAAATGGGTGAATATTGGTTCTTATTATCCAAGCGCCGGCCCCCCTTTTCTTTTTCTTTTTTTTTGATTGTTGCTCTTGAATTAGCTAAACAGGTGACTGTTTGTTGTCAGAAGACCTACACACTTGCTCTTCACCGTTTGGAGGAGAAATAGTGTATCTGTTATGCCAATGTTAGGCAATGTTTGTTGGCAGTTAGTTAGTTTTTCTGTTTGTTACATGTTATTTCAGCTCTTTTTGAAGTATAGAGGGGGAGGGAGGAGAGAAAAATGTTTGACCTCATTATTCCAAGGAAACTATGTCGGAGTCCTCGCGCCTTGTTTTTATAGCTAAAAGCTATTATGTCAACACTTAATATTTGTACATGGAATGTTAATGGCATTCACACACCTCTCAAACGGAGAAAGGTCTTAACATATCTTGAGAGGGCACAGGTTCAAGTAGCTTTTTTACAGGAAACCCATATGGATGCGAAAGAACATGCAAAATTGCAACAGGGTGTTTTCAATCAGGCCTTCTTTTCCTCCTTTACATCTAGAAGCAGAGGTGTTATCATTCTGATCCGGAAAAATGTCCCATTTAAACTTGTAGATTGCATAAAAGATACCGGTGGGAGATATATTATTGTGAAGGGTATTCTGTTTGGGGAGGAGATCGCCTTTATGAACGTCTATTTTCCCCCTGGTCAACCAGGCAAATTTCTAATATCTGCTTTTACAAAACTGGTGGAATTGAACATCAAGAATACAATTGTGGGTGGAGATTTTAATTGTCATCTCTCCCCCTTGGTTGATAAATCCCCAACTGGCAAATGTCGTATTTCATCTCAGGCCCTATTGGTTTTGACTTTGTGTGAGGAGTTGGCATATGTTGATGTGTGGAGAACGCAACATTTAACAGATAAAGAATTCACATTCTTTTCCAAAGTACATTCCTGTTATACAAGAATTGATTATTTTTTTGTCCCCAGGCAGTTCCTACCTTCAGTCATTTCTAGCTCAATCGGCAACATAATAATATCAGACCATGCACCTGTATACATTAAATGTAACATGGGAACTGTGGCCAGTCGATCAAGATGGTGGCACTTTGACTCCTCTATTTTGTATGATGGAAAATTTAAAACTTATTTTGCAGAGGAATTCAAACATTTTCTCTCAATTAATGCAGCATCCACCGACGATCCATCATTACTGTGGGAGACCTCCAAAGCTTATTGCAGGGGCCTCATTACTACTTTTACAAATGGTAAAAGACGCAGGCAAGCAGAACAAAGATTAATTTTGGAAGCCAAATTGAAGAAGGCTGAGCAGGGCTATCAAGTTAGACCCTCCACGGAGAAACTCAAAGAAATCCAGACTCTCCGCTCAGCGCTAAATTGCCTGCTAACAAACGAAGCAGAGAAGAAAATAAGATTTGCAAAACAAAAACTATATGAACACGGTGACAGGCCTGGGAAATATTTGTCATACCTGATCAAAAAGAAATCAGATTCTCAAAATATAGCATTCATTAACGACAGGAATGGCAAACAACTCTTAGACTCAAATGATATTAACAACACCTTCAAAGAATTTTATGAGAATCTCTACAAATCTCAGATCTCTATTGACACTACAGATCTAATGAACACCTTTTTTTCCAACCTTAACCTTCCTTGTCTGACAGAAATCCAAAAATCAACATTAGACAGTCCTATAACCATTAAGGAAGTCACAGAAGCTATTAAAGGTCTGCAGTCTGGAAAAACAGCAGGGCCCGACTTTCTTATTGTAGAATTTTACAAGGAGTTCATCACCCTACTAGTCGAACCGCTGCTGCAGATGTTTAACGACTCTTTTCGAAAAGGTCACCTGCCCATGTCATTGAGGGAAGCCAACATATCTCTTATACTTAAAAAAAATAAACCACCTGAAGATTGTGCCTCATACAGGCCAATTTCCTTATTAAATGTGGACTTAAAGATCCTTTTAAAAAATATTAGCCAAACGTTTGGAGATCCTACTCCCAACACTTATTAATGAGGATCAAACTGGCTTCATTAAGGGACGTAGCTCCTTCAATAACATGCGTAGGTTGCTCAACGTGATCCAGCTCTTTAATCTAAGAGCAATGCCTGGTCTAGTTGTTTTCCTAGATGCCAAAAAGGCATTTGATCGCGTTGAGTGGCCATATTTGTTCTACACCATGAGAAAGTTTGGCCTGGGGGAAAATTTTGTTAATTGGATCAGAATACTTTACAGTGAGCCTTGCTCAGCTGTTATTACCAATGGTTTAAGATCGCCAAATTTCCGGGTGCAAAGGGGAACACGCCAGGGCTGCCCTCTATCGCCCCTGCTTTTTGCTCTGGTTATGGAGCCTCTGGCGGAGGCGGTGCGGACCCATGAGGGGATATGTGGTCTGACCATTGGGGAGAGGCGACACAAGATTACTTTATACGCTGACGACGTGCTCATATTTCTATCTCAGCCTGAGGATTCTATCCCACATCTCATAGAGACCATTAACAGGTTTGGGGATTTTTCGGGCTATAAAATCAATTTTAACAAATCAGAGGTCATGCCACTAGGCACATTAAAACATCAACCATCTATACCTGCTCCATTTCCTTTCACTTGGTCCCCAGAGGGATTTTCATACCTGGGAATAAGAATTACCCCCTCATTTGACAAAATGTATAAGGCCAATTTCACCCCTTTATTTGAACGTATTCGGCTGGACCTTGAAAGATGGAGAGTGCTGCCTCTCTCCTGGTTGGGCCACGTGTCTCTTCTAAAAATGAATGTCTTACCCAGACTTTTATATCCCATACAAATGATTCCAGTTCTTTTTCTCCGTAAAACAATTAAGGCTCTAAACGGATGGCTAAGTTCTTTTATATGGGCGGGAAGGAAACCACGCTTAAAAATTTCTACACTGTGCCTCCCGGCCGAGTGTGGGGGCCTTGCTCTCCCAGACATACGAAAGTATCAGATCAGCGCTCACATGCGTGCTGCTGCTGATTGGACAGGGGAGCCTACTTCTCTGTGGCTCGATATAGAAAGCTCTATGTCCAGGTTCTCTTTAAAAAATTTACTTTTTTTAGGAAAAAACTATGCCATAAAGACGTACTGCAGTAACCCCATTACTATTAACACTGTGAGGGCATGGCAAATGGTCCAAAAACTTGAGGACAGGTTCCAAATTATATCACCTCTTTCACCTATTTGTGATAACCCGATGTTTCTGCCAGGCGTTATGGACTCTGGCTTCAAAATATAGTCAATAAAGGGAATTTGTACGCTTTCTGACTTGATGGAAGGTAACACATTATTATCTTTCTCGCAACTATTGGATAAATATGATATTGGGAGGCAGGATTTATTTCGCTATTTACAAATTAGAGATTTCATTCAGAAAAAAACCACACTCGATGTGGACCAAACAATTTCAGTGTGTGAAAAACAGCTTTTTTCCTCCAGGGTAAAAACTTAAATTAAAACCTTTTACAACTTGCTGAAAGAGCATCCCTTACCAAATACATTTCACCTAAAAGAAGTTTGGGAAAGGGAATTGCAGTGGGCAATAGATCAGGAGGGATGGGATGAGGCCTGGATGAATGCAAAGTCTTTAAGTATTTGCAATCGGGTTAAGGCCATACAATTTAAAATTTTACACCTTGCGCACATTTCTCCTTCTCAGCGAAGTAAATTCAAAACAAGCTTCTCACCATTGTGTCTGAAATGTAGAGTGGATATTGGTAGTCTCACACATTGTTACTGGTCCTGCAGGGAAATTCAACATTTTTGGCATATAATAAAATGTGAATTAGATAAGATTTTCTCTATGGGCACACAATTCAACCCATTGTATTTACTACTTGGTTTAACCGACACCGGTATTATTGGTAAACATCAGCGTCAACTCTACAGAATGCTTACTTTTTGTGCAAGAAAATGTGTGGTACTGAATTGGATTTCTGACAAGGCACCCAGTAAATCACAATGGCTAAATATAGTTCTGGACTATATATCATTGGACTATTTGACGAGCAAACTGCACGATAAAGAAAATAACTTCTATAAAGTTTGGGAACCTTTTATTTCTTATGTAGGATTTGAAACCTCGGCTCTTCTTCGAAGAGGATTTATAATTTGAGGATGTCCGAATCGTAAACATCTGAAATGTTCTGGTTCGGACCATTTGTTTTCCATTGCTGTCCTTTTTTTTCTCCCTTCTTTTCTCTTTGGTCGGTATGCATATGTGTGTATGTGTACGCATATGCTCGTATATAGGTATTTAACTTTAAGAGCTGGATTTTTCTTTTGTTCTTGTCTTGTATTGTATTTGTTTGTTTGTATAAACGTTAAAAACCAATAAATATAATTATAAAAAAATATATATATATATATACTTTATTGAGTTCATAGATATGTAAAAATAAAATGGTTGTAAATCTCTTCAAAAGATAAACTTTTAAATAAATCCTCCAATATTTATTCCTTAACAGTAAGCTTAGCAGCACTCAGTGCTCCCATCACATCTTTGTATTTTTTATTTATAAGGAGTATAAGTTGCTCCAACTTGGTGTCTATAAAAGCTATAATGTTAAATAACAAGACTCCTTCTATCAAAGTCAACCTGCATTATAACAATTGTGCTCTGCAGTCAAAGTTCAGCATATTTAAACTTTGACCAAGGCATGCTCAGATCACACCACACCCTGAGAGGTCCTATAGACTCCATTTTGTAGTGCAGGCATCTTGAAGCTAGGTTGGGTGAGTACTAACACTTTCTATAAAACTGTTTCAGTCATGTTTTAAGCTTTTCTCTGTGTGCGATGGCAGAGCAAGGAGCAGATCCCTTCATTAGACCTACCAGATAGAACAAAGCTGCACAGGAAACTTCTCTGTTAATTCACCCATTAGACTGATTTAACAGACTGTTATAAAGGCCAACAGATACCAGGCCGTGTTGGCCTCACTCTGACAGTAGTTTAATACTGGATCATTAACCTCATGTTATTGTTATTCATGTCTCTGCAGCTATTATACATGTAAGAAAACACAGGATGTAGCCTTTATTATACAGACAGAGAATTAAGCCACTTCTATCTGCAAAACAAAACAAAAAAAGCTCTGTAATGAAATTATTTTAGAAAACATTTTCAAAATCCAAAAATAAATCAGGCTTAAATGTCTTAGAGATCTGTGGGCTGCTTCACAGAGGTTTGATTTAGAAATCCAGGATTAAACATAAAGCCAGGCCTGACCTAGAATGATCAGAGCTTTCTTGCTTCTAATTTATAAGTGATGTGGTTCAAAAATATATATTAATTATCTATTTGTTTTCATAATATTTTCCTATGAATGCTGATTTTCAATAAAGTACTTCTAAAAGTTTTCACTCAGCCTTCTCACATTCGGAAGAAAGGCCAGACTCCATTAGACTCCAGTTTATTTAATAATGTTTCTGTTTTCTTCCACTATATGTAACTTGTTTTTGAATAGCTGTCTTTGAAAAACTTTCACATTTTTCTCAGGCTTTAAGTAGTTAGTGAAATCCTGTGTGACCGGAATATAAGCAACACTTTATCTGACCTCCATTGGTAGGAATATAATAAACTGCTGGTTAAAAACAGAAGCACTGAATCTCAATTAATTGTTAAGACATATCTTTTCCGTCAGCACTGGTTTTATTTATTTCATTCATTAGGAGCTCCATTATCCACAGCAATAAAAATAATAAAATAATGTAAAATAAAAATATAAAAAATGAAATGACACCTGACCAAGATGGTCATTTTAATTCACAATTCCCTTTATGAAAATTCCAATTTTTAAAAAAACCAAGATGGTCATTAATCACTACTCTCAGCAATTCATCCATATTAATTCAACCATAAAGAAAAACATTTACATAATAGAGGAACAAAATAAACCACAATTATTGGATAGTGATCTACTGACAACTTTTCTGGATTAGCAGATCATATCTTTGGCTCAAAACCCATCAACTGAACACAATCTCTGGGCTTTCTGAAGAATGAACTTCTTCCTCTCTAAAAATAAATGGCTTTTAATTGAAACAAATGTGGGACATATATCCCACTCATATATTCCCCCATAGATGGATGTTATTTCCATGTGGTTAGTTGCTACTTCAGGTAAAATAAATGTATGTGTATCAGTTATAATAAATTTACCATACACTTTTTTGCTCTTTAATTCATTTCTTAGATTATTTGCGTTTTTACTGTGATTTGGGTGGAAACGAATGTTCGTAAGTGACGCTGCTCTGATTGAGGAATCAACTTTTAGGTCCTTCATCCTTCCTCTAGAACTCAGCAAGGTAGGTAGCAGTCATGAAGGTTGGGCTTAAACTGCAGATTTCTAAAGCTCTTTCATTTGTGCTTCAGCACAGAAAGACAAACCATTTATTTAAAGATTAACATTTTCAGGCAGGATTTTACCAAAAGCTTGATTCAGATTTGTATTAGATTCCCACCTTAAAGCAGACAGCTCCACATGTTTAACTCCTCCAGCCCAGTTAGTTGTTCTCTCCCACTGGCCCACTCTCGTTCCAACCTTCAACTGTACTGGTTTCCAGCTGGTTTCCAGCTCTGACAATGCAGCAGTTAACTAACCTGCTGGGAAGGAAAGCAGCAACATCTGCACAGCCTCTTAGCTCCTTTGCTTCCTGAAGTCGTCATCCATGTTCAGAAGCTGTGTTCCTGGACTGCATTGGATCTGCTGCTGTTTTCTATGTGTTGGTAGTGATTATTTTCTGTGTTCCAGGATTTATCCAGTACCTTCCCTCAGTGTCTCAGCTCCCTGCTCTACCCAGCTGTCTCTCATTTCCTCAATAACTCACCTGTCATTTCAGTTTCCAGCTTCTCCAGCTTAGATCATTCTCTGTGTTCTCAGTCAGATCCTAACTCCATTAAATCCTGTTTCAATGTTTTTCTATTTTCCATCTTCTTCCCAGCTTCTGTAGTTTCTATTGTCCTCTTTCCTGCCTTCCTCCTTCCACCTTCTGCATTTGGGTTCTTCACTACAGCATTTTATAACCTAACATGTATTTTCAGCACCAAATGCTGACTGGCTGCATTCCTGATACTGTGGCTGAGTCTTTATCAGCTCTTCAAGTTCAACCATTTTGTTTGCCAGAGATCTCATGTTCCCCAGTATGATTGATGGAGGAGATGGTTGAACTTCCTCCTTCTCTCTTTCCACTTCAGTCCTGCTTTGCATCCACAGTGTCTCCTGTTTATCTCATCTCTACAGAAGATTGAAGATTAAATAGTCAGATTTACTGAGAATAGAATCAGCTTCCTGCTCTACAGGACAGATCAGAGAGCAGCTAACTGGGAACACGGGGACTGAACCACATGTTAACTGAGTGTCTCTGTTTTCCTCTCAGATTGACTTCATGTCTGCAGAGACCATCAGTTATAGTTATGAACACAGATGGGGAGAACAGAGCAGAGTCTCCATTAGAGTGACCGGTCCAAATAGGGTTCAGAAATGATCCTGGAGAAGCAGATCCAAGGTGAGTCATCTGTTACTAGCTGCTATAATCATGTTTAAACATAATCAACCTCTGATTGATGGAAACTAAGTCAGACAGTTTAAGCTGAGAAGTTCAGCTGCAGAAAAGAAGCTTCAGGACGTCCAACCAGCTCCAGGAACGTTCTCTGATGATGAGAGGGAAGCTGCAGCATCATGCTGCCTCCAGTGCAGAGCTTGATCAGCAATCAGAGCTGTTAAAACTACTGATTCAACTACTTTAATAAAGAAAAAATATAAAAAAAAGTTCAGGCTCTACAATGTACTTGTGAAAGGAAAGGTCTTCTTTAAATTATATAAAAGAGTTTTAAAAACTCTTACATTTCTAGCAACAGATAAGTTAATTTTCCTCTTTTTCTCACTGTGTTATTAGAGAAGCAATGAAATAAACTGACTTGGTCTAGTTTTTTTTCTAAATGATAATTTCAGACAGGATGATATAAACTGAACTGAACCTCAGTCCTTGATGAGCAGCTGAATATTTTTAGAGCTCTGATATTTACAACATTAAAGCTGCAAACAGCATTAAAATGAAAATAGAAATAGAAACATAATCAACATGTAAATGAAAAACCTCCTAAAGGGGGAATAGATGGAGAATGTCCTGCTTCCCAGAATCTGATCCATCATCTGCAGTGTTTTCCAGCCTCCTGTCTTCATCCATGTCTCTATCAGGGTTTTTCTATAACCTAACTGGGCTCCAGATGGACACATTCTATTCACTGTTTTCCTGCTTTGTTGCAGCTGTTACATCATGTCTTTATCAATATAGTTTCATATCAATATAGATCTATGGATTCATGTTTCTTCCTTGGCCTGATAAAATGTTAGTGTGCCGTTTCTTTGTCTCTGAATAGAAGCGATTAGTGAAAAGCTATTGTTCCATTCTTTATGCTGAGATGTAGGGAAAGGAAGGAGGTTTGAAAAGGAGTTTCCTCCCTAGTTTAGATAAGGGGGAAACATAGATAAATAGGTCCTTATTGTGTTTACGATTCTCACGTCCTGTCTCTATTGTGAATGGAAAACAGCTGTCTGAAATGTTTATCTGAATGCATATTTATGTCTTTTCATGAAGTTAAGCTTCTCCTGGGGAAATTCAATGTTCATTGAGTGTGTGTATGCAAATGGATTCTTTTTAAATGTAGGGGTGTTTCCTGAATGTTTCCCAGAATCCGCGTTGGGCTGTTTCTAGCAGTTCTGTGTCTTTTCCTCCCCTCTGCAAGACGGAATAAACTATTTCTTCCTTGCAAATAATCTCCTGGTGCTCATTTTACTCAACAGGGTCATATTCTTCCAGTTTAAGTAGAAGCAATCATTAAATTCAGAAAAAGACTAGAATCGCTACTCCTTATCTTTAAGATTTTTAGGATGCAATAAAATATAATGGGAATTATATAAGAAGTAAAAATAACAGCAATGAGAGTACTGAACAACAACTAAGAGAGATAAATACAGAAGGAAATCTAAATATAACTACAAATCTTTTTAGCTGGCGTGGTCCTACCTCAATTCTAGTCAGAATATGGGATACGATGCTGCTCTCCATAGAGCTGTGATTATGGGGCGTGTTTCGAACGAACCAGGAAAAAAAAATGCCTCTCCACTCAATTGGATAGACCTACAACCAATAAGAGCAACAGAGTGCGTGACGTATGTTCAGGGACAAACAGTTGTTGTTAATAAAAATCAAAGCGCGCAGTTGCACGCCTAGAATAAGAAGATGAGCCTTGATTTTAAAATTAATTTGCTGTCGATATCTTCAAGAACAGACCTAATAGCAGAATCTACACACCTCAACTCTCCAGCGGCAGCCATTGTTGTTGTCACCCATGCGCGCTTTGGTGACGTGGTTGATTACGTTACTGTTGATAATCTGTCCATCGTCGTATAAAGCCCGCCCTGACAATTTGATTGGCCCGCCAGATATTGTGCTAGCATACTCGTGCTACTATTGAGCAATGCCAGACCGAACTTCCCGACCTCAAACGTTGTGGACCAAGCAGGCTCTGGGGGAAGGCTGCCAGCTGCAGTTGCCGCTCAACTGATCATACCCCGCCCGAACTAAAGAATAATTTTATTCTTTAGTTCTTATTTTTTATTATTTTGGAATAGCGGCGACCCTCAAACCCATATTTTTTAAAACCATATATTCAAGTGTTTATTTTTTGTTGGTCAATCCATCTATTTAAGTGTTAATTTTTGGTTGAATCCGGCGTTTCTACAAACTTCCAATCGTTGATTTTTAATTATCCCTGAATTTACCTTGACCTTTACCCATTTTAAAGAATTTAGTCCAGTACAAACACCTAGGGTATTCTACGCACTGGATGTTTATTCAGCAGGACAGCACCCAAAAACTGTTGTGGTAATTTCTGCTTCTACCTTTTCAGGTGAGAAATTATTGCCTCTGCATCCACAAGAGCTGTACTGTATTTACTCCTGCTGTTTTGGTATGAAACAATGGAACCTGAAAGGTTTGATTGTGTCTTCACAGACTCACACACAGTCACTAATTTTAAGGCCTACTTTATTCTTTTACCAATATAGACGCAAAACTCTTTTCCACGGACACTTCCGGGGGTCTGTTGCACAGTTAGGACGTTATCGCTCTATTTTACTAGTAGAGTCTAGAATACCTCAGGGCTTTTTTACACTCAGGCTCACTCCGGACTTGAAAGGACTCCGCCGCCCTCTCTGTGTCTCTTTCTCCCTCGGATCACCGTCAACCTTCAGAATCCCAGGGGATGGGATGAAACCCAGTCCCGTGAAAGGGTCTGTTAGAACCTATCAGTCCTGCTGCGGCCGCAGTCTTTCTGGATTTCAACCATGTCCTCAGGATCATCAGATATGTTGGTATCCGGCTCGCAGGACCAATTTAATGTCAGGTCTAAGCACCTAAAACATCATACATACATGCAGGGAAAGAGCGCACAGAGACAATTAAATCAGTTTACTCGCGAGGAGAGTAGGAAGAGACTGCAGAGTTTACAATCTCCACCTCCACCCAGCGTTCTCCTTGCTATTTATTAGAAATCAGTGGTCCCATCTGAGACTACATGGGGGGAACACATAAGGAACTCAGACTTGCAGTCCCAGTAAATTTGTCCTCTAAATCTCAGGGTTCGGTCAAAGTTAAAGCTATTGAAGCTGTTTACCAAAGTTCAGCAGGTCGAGTGCTGCTCGTAGATCAACCACAACCTCCCGAAAAGCAAATCTACAAATCACAGAACTTCAGAAATGATGGCTATAAACACATGCAAATAGCACACAGCTTTATGCATGCTAACACTACACAGATAAAATTATTCTAACACATGCAAAACAACTTTAAATGTTTCAAATTTTTTAAATTACTGGCAATAGACTATTATTTTGTCTACTTTTTACTGTTAGTCTAAGGAGTTTGCTTTGCTGGTACAATTAGAAGAACAAATTAGCAACTCAGCACAAAACGCTGATTGCGAGGCACTGTTTGTCATTTCAGAGCTAGGACATTATATTATCTTGCCCATCTGTGGAACATATGTTAAAATAAAATGAGGGCACAAAGATATCTGTGGATACGAATCTGTGGCCGACTTCCCTTTAACTGTCGAGCTATTGATATGAACACCTCATATGATCCCACCTGCGGTATTTGACCTGTTGGCTGTGTCTGATCTGCATGTTGAACAGCTGATCTAGATAAACTGGTGACAGTTAATGATTCAGAGTCTGCTGATCGCTTAAATCATGTCTGAATTCCAGGATATGATATTACTATTTTTATCTTCTTTTCTCTTAGAACAGAGTGGGGTCACCCTGTTAAGAAAAAGTTAGACAGTAGATTCTGTGTAGCTATTAAAAGAGAAAATCATAACCAGATCTTTTTTTTCTATCAGGTATCTACCGTAGAATCTCTCTATTTTATTAATTGATTGTTTGGCAGCAGTCAGCCTGGAGGCTCTGCTGCTTTTTTTTATGCTTTAGTACAGCAGGTTCTGCATTTGTTCACCCCGATGCCCAAAATATCACATATATCCACGCAATATATAAACTGAATTCAGACTCCAGATTTCACTCTGCCCAAAATATTACCTCAACATGGATGCATGCCAAAGTACAAAACTTTTAAAGATATTTCTTGAAGCAAATCTTTAAAACCATTCATTGTTTTCTCTTTATTTGACAATCATGTGCCATTTTGTTGTGGTCTCACTTAGAATACTCTTTAATTAAATGTACAAGACATACAGGAAGACAGAAAAATGGAAAAATTACACCGTTATTTGTTCCCATTGACCTTTGTTGCACTGGCTGTTTTTACTTCTCATACAGCTTTCTGTGATTTTGCTACTCGGTTCTTTTTCTCATCGCTAAGGCTCTGAAACAAACAGATAAACAACAGCAGGCTAACCAAACTGTCCCTCTCTGCAGAGAACTCTGTGAACCCAGTCCCGGACCTGTACCAGAATCAGTGCAACAAATAAGTCTTGTGTTTATTTTTCAATAAACTGTTGAAACTTTTATCCAGTCTCCTGTGGTGTTCTGCATGTGGGTTTAGTCAGTGAGACCCATCATGACAGAACACTCCGGCCACAAACAAAACCCAGCAGATCACCTCCGGAGGTTGATTGAGTAGCAAGCTGCTCAGATCCAAGAACACGAACTAACCCTCCGTGAGTTTAACACACGCTTGGAACATCAGAATCAAACTTTTCAGGAATTAGCAGGCTATGTGAGAAATGCTAACGCAGCGCCTGCTCAACTTCCGGAGCCACGCCCCCAAAGCGTCAGAGCCTGTCAATACATCACTTCCCGGAATTCTATCCGTCTCTTCCGAAAAATTCTCAGGTAATCCGGCAAATGTAAATGTAACATTTTGTTCCAGTGCAGATTAATTTTTGAACATTCACCTGCTAGTTTTTCTAACGATAAAAGAAAGATAGCCTTCATCCTTTCTCAACTTACTGGTCGAGCTCTTGAATGGGCCGAGGCTAGGTTTTCCTCATAATCCAGTTTTCTGTGCACCTTTGCAGAATTCATAACCGAATTTTCTCAGGTTTTTAATCAAGACTCAGATAAATCCATTGACTCCCGAGCTTTGCTCAGTTTAAGACAAGGAAATCAGACTGTGGCAGACTTTTCTATTGACTTCCGGGTTAAAGCCGCAGCTTCTGGTTGGAATGAGTGTGCACTTAAGAGGGCCTATTTTAAGGCTTTAAATGAAGACATCAAGGACGAATTTGCCACAATCGACGAATCAGCTAGTTTGGAGGATTTAATCAGGTTAACCATCCGGTTGGATAATAGACTTTGAACTAGAACCAGGTCAAGGCAAAGAAGCCATAATTTCTCTGCTGTTGCTCCCGCATCTAACAGCACTTCTGTTTTTTCTGAATCTCTAGAGCCCAGTACCAGACCAAGGATTAAGAATCAATCTGCATCCGCTCCTGTTCACACAACTCACTTTGTTTCCTCATCTACAGAAAGAGCTGAGGTCGAACCCATGCAGATTGGGCATACAGGGCTTTCCAATGAAGAAAGACAACGAAGATTCAGGGGAAACCTGTGTCTGTATTTTGGTGAGCCAGGCCATTTTATTTCCACCTGCCGGAGCTAAATCAAAAGCCGGGGTCCGTCAGAGGATGTGGGAGGAGTCTGACGGACCATCTACGATCGGTGAAAAATCTCCTCATCTTCTGTTACCTGCAACTCTGTTCTGTTCTGATCAGACTCTCACTCTGTCAGCCTCATAGACTCCCTGGTTGTGGAGAGAAACCTTATTTGACTCTAATCTGGTTCACAACAGCTGAAGATTGAGACCATTCCTCTGAAGAAGCCTCTCAGAGTTTCAGCCATTGATGGAAAGAAGCTGCATCAAGTCACTCATCAGACACAGCCTTTAGAGCTCCTGATCTCTGGAAACCACTGAGAGACTCTAACCTTTTTTGTTTTTCCCCTGTGCATGTTCATCCCTTGTGTTGGGAAACGAGTGGTTGGAGCTTCATAACCCTCACATCAACTGGTCTGAACGCCACATTGAGTCTTGGTCCGCTTCCTGTCACGTCTCCTGTCTCCTTTCTGCAGCTCCTGCTATTCAGTCTCCTAGAGGTAGGGGGGATATGGACCCTCCTCACCTTTCTTCCGTTCCTTCCGAATATCACGACTTGGCACCAGTCTTCAGCAAAGTCAGTGCGATGTCTCTTCCACCTCACAGACCATATGACTGCGCCATTGATCTGTTACCAGGAGCTCCCCTTCGCAGCAGTAGACTTTTTATTATCTCCAAACCTGAGAGAGAGTCGATGGAGAAATACATCAATGAGTCACTTGCTGCTGGGATCATCCGACCTTCTTCATCCCCTCTCAGTGCTGGCTTTTTCTTCGTGGGAAAAAAGGATGGTTCTTTCCGACCCTGTATAGACTACAGAGGGCTGAATCAAATAACCATCAAAAATAAGTATCCCTTACCATTGCTAGCATCAGCTTTTGAACCTGTTCAGGGGGCTAAGCAGTGTTTACCAAACTCGACTCTAAGAAATGCCTACCATCTTCTTAGAATAAGAGAGGGAGATGAATGGAGGGATTGCATTTAAGACCCCCATTGGCCAATTTGAATATTTGGTTATGCCTTTTGGTCTTACCAATGCTCCTGCCTGTTTCCCAAGCTCTTATAAATGATGTTCTCAGAAGTTTCCTCAACGTTTTTGCTTTTGTGTACATCGATGACATCCTGTTCTACTCCAAGAACCTGTCTGATCACAAGAAGCACGTTCGTCTGGTCCTTCAAAGACTGATTGAAAATAAACTTTTCGTAAAAGCTGAGAAATGTGAATTTCACCAACCTTCTGTCACTTTTCCAGGGTTTGTGCCGAGGGCGGGCAGGTGAAGCCATCTGAAGACAAAATAAGAGCAGTTTTGGACTGGCCTACTCCCGAGAACCGCAAGCAGCTTCAAAGATTCCTGGGGTTTGCTAACTTGTATAGACGATTTATCAGGAACTACAGTCAAACAGCTCAACCTCTCACAGCTCTGACTTCTGTTAGGAAGACGTTCCACTGGTCTGCAGAAGCCGATGCAGCA
Source organism: Cyprinodon brontotheroides (assembly GCA_018398635.1). Lineage (NCBI taxonomy): Eukaryota > Metazoa > Chordata > Actinopteri > Cyprinodontiformes > Cyprinodontidae > Cyprinodon > Cyprinodon brontotheroides. Next base: position 98,776 of record JAGKQL010000029.1, read on the forward strand.
TTTAACAAACTAAAGGCTCTCTTTTCCAGCGCGCCCGATTCAACCTGACCCATCTAAGCAATTCATATTAGACGTGGATGCATCTGATTCTGGAGTGGGAGCTGTGTTGTCTCAACAATCAGACTCAGACCAAAAGACTCACTCTTGTGGCTTTTTCTCACGCAGACTTTCTCCAGCAGAGCAGAATTATGATGTTGGTGACAGAGAATTACTAGCTATCAAGCTAGCCCTGGAGGAGTGGAGACATTGGCTTGAGGGCGCTGAACACCCTGTCTTGGTTTGGACGGATCATAAGAACCTGCCATATATCCAGTCTGTAAAGAGATCTAACCCACGTCATTCCCGTTGGTCTCTGTTTTTCTCGAGATTTAATGTGATCATATCTTACAGACCCGGTTCCAAGAACATTAAGCCCGACTCTCTTTCTCGCCTGTATTCATCCGATAAGCCTGAAACACCCGAGCCTGTTCTCCCTGCCACTTGCATGGTTGGAGCCGTTTCCTGGGAAATCACTGATCTCATCAATCTTGCCTTGGCTTCTGAACCTGACCCAGGAAATGGACCTCCAAATAAAACTTATGTACCTACTTCTGTCAGATCCCGTCTCATCCAGTGGATGCATGCAGCTAAGTTCTCAGCCCATCCAGGAATAAGTAGAACCATCGCTCTCATCACACAGCGTTTTTGGTGGCCGTCCCTTCACAAGGATGTGAAGGAGTACGTGCTGGCCTGTCCCATCTGTGCCAGGAATAAGCCGACCCATCAACCACCTTCTGGACTGCTACATCCTCTGCCTGTTCCGTGTCGTCCATGGTCCCACAAAGCAGTGGATTTCGTTACCGGTCTCCCAGTTTCCAAGGGTATGTCAACCATCCTCACCATAATTGATCGTTTCCCTAAAGCCTGTCAGCTGGTTCCCCTCAGGAAACTGCCCACTGCTTTCCAGACCGCTCAGCTATTGGTCAAGCATGTGTTCTGTCTTCATGGGATTCCACAAGAGATTCTGTCTGATCGAGGTCCCCAGTTCATCTCCCAGGTTTGGAAAGGTTTCTGTACTGCTCTAAATTCAAAAGTCTCTCTCACTTCCGGATATCATCCACAGTCCAATGGCCAAGCGGAGAGGATTAATCAGGAGCTAGAATCCACTCTTCGTTGCCTGACATCCACTAACCCGACTGACTGGAGTCAGTTTTTGTCATGGGTAGAGTATGCCCACAACACACAAAAATCTGCTGCTACCAGCCTGTCTCCGTTTCAGGTATCCATTGGTTATCAACCACCACTCTTCCCTGCAGATGAGAAGGAAATCGCCGTCCAATCCGTCAACCAACACATCCGCCGTTGCCACAAGGTGTGGAACGAAACAATATCTGCTCTAAACCGAACCGCGGCCCAGAATAAAAAGTTCTCGGACAGAAGGAGACGTCTTGCACCCGAATACGTTCCTGGTCAGGAGGTATGGCTCTCCACACGTGACATCCCGCTTAAATCCATGTCTAAGAAATGATCCCCTAGATTCATCGGACCATACAGGATCGCCCAAGTCATCAACCCATCTGCTGTCCGTCTGCACCTGCCACCTACTCTCCGTATCCATCCCACCTTCCACGTCTCCCAGATCAAGCCCGTTCTGACCAGTCCACTTCGCCCTCCGTCCGACTACCCTCCACCCGCCCAGGACATTGACGGTCACCCGGCTTTCACCGTTCACCGGATCGTGGACTCCCGTCGCCGGGGTCGCGGTTGGCAGTACCTCGTCGACTTGGAGGGCTACGGTCCGGAGGACCGCACCTGGGTTCCGGGATCTTTCATCCTGGACCCATCCCTCATCGACAATTATAAGAACTCTCTTCTGTCCACTTCCTCTGGACCGCCAGGAGAGCAGTCATCGGCCGGGGTACTGTTGGGATCTGGAGATCTGCCACCTTTCTCCAGCAGAGAGCGCCCTGGGTCTCCTGAGCTAAAGCCACCTGCACACCTGAGGCTGATTCATCTCATCAGACCAGCTGTTGGGTTTTAATCTCTGAAAAATGTGAGTTTAAAAGATTGGAAAGGAAATGATCAACACAGAGACAGCTGGTTTTGTGACATCAAGAGTCTGCAGGGTGTGGAGAAGATGCTGGCTCCGGCTCAGAAAACTACCAGCTACAGCTACAGATCATCCCTTCATAGCAAAGCCTTTACATTAACAGTTTACAACATCAAACAGGGCAGGCTTAAAACAGGAAGAGCCAGTAATGATTGTGCGTGGGAGGATGCAGGTAACAAGAGTAATGTGAATTGACCCTGAACTGTGCTGGATGGAAGTCAGCGACAACCGTGTGATTCTGATTCTGGAGGTCATAAAAAGCTAAGTATCCTTCTGGTTGATCTTCACAAGCATAGAAATGTAACATCTCTCTTTCTTTCAATGTTTCATATGTCCACACAATAATTTTATAATTATCACTCTAACATTTCCCTTCCTCTTATACATAAAAACATCGGCATCATATAGCACTTAAAAAAAAGATTTTCACTATGGCGTACATCATGAATGCATTGCAAATAGGGAATTCAGTAATCAAAGTTTAATATGCAAAACACAACAATATTAAAAGGAAAATTCAAGCAAAAAGTGTTAAAAAGAATGTAAAAACTTTAAAAATAATCTGTACCTTGGAGTAGGCAAAAACTCTCCAATAGAGAAAAATTCCTACTCGACCCCTCCCGAGGAGGCGAGCATTATCCCTGTATAAGATTAGCCACAGCTTCATCATCATCATTATTCTTCATCAGCATCTCGGCGGAGTTGGAGCATAAGTTATAGCTGAATATTATTGATATTAGAGTGGTTCCTATCATTTCTCTGAATCATTGATTGCAGGCATGGTATTAAGCAAATAAAAGGAAAATGAGTTATTTAACAAATCCTATAAATGGTTATTCTCATTGTGTACCGCCACTATGATCCCATAGGATCCAAATCAAGTCTTCATGGTTCTGAAATCTGTACCGAAGTGACGTTGTAAATATACCTTTAGATTCTCAACTCCTCCAGAGCAATCTGTATTTATTCATCATTAGTGTCATTAGTTATATAAGTACAACATGTCTGGCCAATAATAGTACACACACCCCCTTGGGAGGCTGTCAGCAGATCCATTACCATTCTGTGTTGAATGAGGGTCTGCTTAACATAGCTGAATTCCTGTTTTATTGCTAGTCCTAAATCCTCAGTGGCTTTTATTAGTCTCATCAGGGTATATCTGTTGATTTCAACATGGTCTCGAACCTCTCCAATCCCCGCCCATGGAAAAATACCTTGCAGGACTTTAGGTCCCCACCCCATATCCTAAATTCCATGGGGACTCCTGTGTCTGTGGTCACCCCCAGTGTGTGATGCTGGGAGGAAGTGATTCCTGGCTTTCTCAGCTTCCTTTTTTTTTTTGTAGGTGGGAATGATAGGGGTTGTTGCTCAACTTTTTACAATGACTCTGGTGGATCCAGTTTCTCTCTCCTGGGGGTTCCTGTGAAAGGTAATTGGGCTTCTTGCTGTGGAAAGTTTTGAATCAGTTTACAATGACTCCTGGGTGGATCAGTGTGTCTCTCTCCTGGATTTTCACGGCGGTGGGGGTTTGTTATTGCACTATGTAGGGTCCTTCCACCTCGGAAAGCTCAAGTTTTCCTTTTGATGATTTTACCCAGCAGTGCCCCGGCTTCAGGCCTTCCTGTGGGGAAACAAAGCACTTTCGACGGGTTAAGTATGTTTTTCGAACAGTTTTGTAAACTGAAAAGCTTAAGCATCCACTTAGTTAGGCAGGTCAATGTCATCTTGTTCTTTTTCTGCCAATGGCTGTCCTTCCCATAGAGGTAGAACAAAAAGGTCTCCCCACTGTCAAAAGTCGCAAAAACCATCAGATGTTGAATAATCCTCATGAATAATTTTACCAAGTGCAAAAACTCTGGCCATGGCTTTCCTGTTTCTGCTTCCATGAATTTTCTCCATCTATTTTTATCATCCATGGACCATTTAACTGGGTCTGTCTGGCTGGAGGTAAACCTTGACAGGCAGTTCCGCATCTCTGCATCTGTCCATGGCCTATACACAAGAATAGTGGGCCCGCGACTCCCAGTCAGTCTTGGTCTTGGGGTCCCGCAAAATGGACTATAATGAGGCTGGCTCAACATTGCCTGCCCCCACCCCCAGACAACAGGTCAGGCCCACAACAAGCCACACACCCCAGTTCTTGGCTTGCTTAACCCAGCCACCCTGGGATAAATAGCAGATGGGCTCTTTTATGCTCTCTGGCTTGACATTTTGAAATTCTCAAGCTTCACATTATCCCCATTTTTACCCTCATGCTCACAAGAGTCAGCGTAGAGTTCCATACTCATCCATAGAGGACGATATTACGGGGCTTTCAAGTTCCCTGCCCCCTCCAATATCATTATAACATGGTGGGCGAGAGAACAGTGGCGCTGCCGTGCCCGCTGTTCACGATGGCTTGCTATGTCCACCTGCACAGCCGATGCCACGTGCCGGGGAACCCCATCACCCCTTGGAATTTGATTAGATCAGGATTTGAGGGAAGAGCTACCGGATACAACAGTCTCTTCATCAGTTTTAACTTTACAGCAGCACCGAAATGCTATCTCTTCTATCCTTCTTCTGTTGTAGTATTTGGCTTTCCTATTTTTATGCTTTTCGTACAATCACCGTTGCCTACCGCTGCCTGCTATTAACCAAACTGGCTAACAAAACTGTCCCTCTCTGCAGAGAACTCTGTGAACCCAGTCCCGGACCTGTACCAGAATCAGTGCAAAAAATAACTCTTGTGTTTATTTTCCAATAAACTGTTGAAACTTTTTTCCAGTCTCCTGTGGTGTTCTGCATGTGGGTTTAGTCAGTGAGACCCATCATGACAACAAGTTCTTCAAATCTCTGTGTGCAGGTTAGGAGAAATCCTTAAAACCTGCTTTATGCTTTCTTAATGCAATGTAATACCTTTTTAATGGTGACTTCTTAAGATCTCAACGTATTTCGTATCGATCAGAGAACACAATTATTTGTAGTTCTTGGAGTCTACACGCAGTTTACTTCCTGTTTGGGGAGAGCGGTCCTGAAAAGCCCCACCCACAGACACATCTGCAAAAAGCAACGGTTTTCCAGCTGCTGTCACCAGTTATTCTGTCACACCGTCATGATGGTACCGTAAGACGCTTGTTAAGAACGGGTCAGAATGCCGGTTGTGACCCGTCTAAATAGGCATATTTAGACTATATTCGGTTAAATAGGTACGGGTAAGTTGAAATGCAAACCTTTTCAAGGTGGAAAAAAGCCCTAATTCCACAGCCAGTAATGCTTTAAACATTGTTAAATAGTATCTAGTGTGTGTAGTGCTAATAAGATTTGTATTAATTTAGGAAGAAATGCTGCAGTTCTCTTTAAACAAAATAAGCCCTGATGCTCACATTAAGCATAAAAAAGAGCATTAATATTTTTGCAAAGGACCAATTACATCAGACCAATGAAACTGAAGACCAATAGTGTCCCTACCAAAGTAGAAATCAAGCCTATGCCTTTGATATTCTCTCTTGTCTCTACCAAGAATATAATCCATATATGTAGCCTACTTCACTGATGTTTTTGACCCATCACCATGCATTATTTCATGTAACAAGTTTTTACATTGTGCTAATAAAATGATAATAAAGGGGCCACTTGTCTTCCAGAAAATGTGTCGGTCTGAGTTGTTTTCTGTAGCCTTCATCACCACCCTTCTTTCCTCAAGTCATAATGTCAACAGCCATGGAGCAACTGCTGTTAAAATTAAATGTAACATCTAAGTAACATAATACCTGTTTTCTGAATACACCCCCAATGGGAAGGTGCTGCACCCATACCTGTCTCCCCTAAATTAAATTTTAGAAAAAGTAATTAGACTCTTGCATATTTGGATTTTGTTCTAGTACACATAAATAAAGGTATTGACTAGTGATCTAAGGTAGTGTGAAATAGATAAATAATAGTTCATAATAAATAAAAGAGATGAAAGAATCTAGTATCCAGAATCCAGTTCTCTCTTGAAAAAGAGACACACCTTGCCTATATTGTTCCCCAGTTTTGGCCGAAACACCTGGTTGCTGCTCTGCCAGTAGGCTACTCGTTATATCGCACCATCTGCTGACTAAAAGAATTGTAGACTGACAGAACATTCATGTGATGTGGTTAAAAAATATAATATTAAAAAGCAACATGGTGAGCATAAAAAAAAATCATATATATTTAGGAGAGAGAGAACATGAGCTATGGGGTACGAACCTGCACTGGCTCAACTAAACATTTGTTTTCTCATTGCACTACTAACACTTTTAATCAGAAAATTTCTTGTGACAATTAATTGTAACAGCAGTCGCTCCATGGCTGTAGAAAGCATTATGAGCTTATGAAAAGGTTAGTTATATGCAGGAAACATACAAAACAAGTCAGACAGACACATTTTCTGGAAGACAAGCGGCCCCTTTATTGTCATTTTTTGGCACAATGTAAAAAAATTTTATATGAAAGAATGCATGGCGATGGATCAAAAACAACAGTGAAGTAGGCTACATTTATGAATTATATTCTGAGAAAAACAAACTATGAAACAGGCTTGATTAAAGACAAGACAGAATATAAAGGGAAAAATTCAAATTCCCTTAGCCGGATTCAAACCTGTGTTGAAGCAAAAAATTTTGCATTGTATGCGGTCACTTTATGCTCGTCTTGCGGTACCATCGTGACGGACATAAAGACAGTGCTTGTTGGTAAAAGATGGAGAAAAAAGGGGCGATTTTTAAAAAAAAATTGGGCAATTTTTGCGGGTTCATTTCAATCTTAACGTGATAACTGGATGTAAATAGTTGCATTCTTGGCTTGCCATAGAACTCTTCTCCAACCACTGTCCTCTCGCTCACTTCTGTCTCTGCACACGCTCCACCTGCTCTATCCGCGCTTCATAGCTGTGCACTCGGCACTAATATTGCTGCATAGTAGCCCAGCATCAGTCCTTCACTGAGGAGTCCCAGCTATTCAGCTTTTTTCAGCTCAACTTTATTTGGTAAAAATCTAAAAGTACCATTTTAAAAACGACTTAATTGTAAAAGTAAAAGTAATGCATCAAACAATATACAGAACAGATTTAAGCCTTATAATGGTTACTGTTTGTTATAAAAATAACAAAATTACAAAATTAAACTAAAGGTGAAACTAAAACTTTTCCCCTTGAGGAGTTCTGGATAGAGCATACTAAAAGACAAAAAAGTTAGTTTTATCTTAAATGCAAAATGTTTATATGTTTTTACAATATCGGCTTATTTCCTGCTCTAAGTGGGTCACTCTGTCAGCTGAAGGCACATTTAGAGCCTCTGCAATCCAGCTAACGATTAATCAATAACGAAATTAGTTGACTATTATTTCAACAATTGACTAATCACAATTAATCAAATTCATTGTTTCAGCCGTACTGGAAAACCAATATTTCTTTTATTTTTCATTAATATTTCCTCGTGATCTGCTCCACACTCACAACAAAGAGTTTCAAACAGTCTGTGATTCAATGCAATGCATGCATTTAACATTAGGATTTCCCATTTTTATGTATCCAAACAGTCCCTTCATATTTTCTGTCATCACAACCAGACCTTCAGTGCAGACGTGGCTGCAGGTTTTCTACTGCAGGTTATCCTAATTGAAAAAGCTGTTTATAATCTGGAACATTTCCTGGTGTGTTATGCAGTCTTTTTCAAAATACAACATGCTTGTTTATGTCTGATACATCTTTGTAAGGAACTGCCCTTCTTGTTTTATTTCAAAGACCCACACACTCCCATGGACATCCACTCTCAATCCCTGAGCAAGACCCTTAACATCCAGACTGTTACCCGGGCGGCAACAGTGCCCCGCTGCTCCCCAAGGGGTACAGAAGCATCTACAGGGATACAGAAGCCTCTTCAACAGAGGTGACAGATTAGCGGACCGGCGTCCAGATTCGGGCCCACCTGCTTATAAATTACCGCATGTTGTCCGACGGCAGTGTCTAAATTCACTTGCGCCGCTTCTCCTGTTAATACGGTAAAGCCCTCTGGAGCATCTGGCACCAGGCTACACGTGATGCAAATTAGCCAATGAGCTGTCAGTCTGGGCTGCTGCTGCTGCTACTTTTCGACACAGCAGGGAAACCTGTGGAAAGCCGGGTGATGGGAAAGAAGGAGAAGACAATGAGAAAAGAGAGCAGAGAAAGTGTGGACTGCCGGAAGAACTGTGGTGGACTGGTGAAAGAAAAGTGAAATGGCGTGCTCAAAGATGACCCTTTCCGCTGTAAATTGGCTGGCTTTATTGAGCTACTTGCCAGGATTTCTCCATAGAAGAAGCACTGGGGCTGTAGCGGGTCTGCAGAAGTAGAAGTGAATCCATTAAAAAAAATAATCTTCATGCATGCATGGCTGAGTGGACGCTGGTGCTTTTTGCATCCGCTGCTCTCTGCTACCTGTTTTTAAGTTATTTTTAACATTTTTACGAAACATTGGGCCATGTACTCACATTGAGGTGAGAGCAAAAGCACTTACCTTCGCTTTGATCGTCCTGACTTCGGCTGCCATCCCATTGTTTTGTGTCTGAGTGTGGTTAACTAACCTCATTCTCCACCTGTCCTTCTAACTCAACGCCATTGCTGCTGTTGGTTAGCCACCCGCTGCCGTTAACAATGTCGACCTCAAAGTTTTGCATCTGGTAAATCCTTCTCTGGACTGTCCTCTCCACTCTACATCGACCTGGGGCAGGTTTGTCCCAGTATTCGGCAGCTTATCTCCTCCTGCTCCGGGCTCTGGGCTTCTGTCTGCGCCTCCACCGCCAGTTCTCCAGCCACACCCGGAGATCATGCTCCTTCCCCGCCGAAGATACATCCACCGTGGATCTCATCGGAATTTCCACATCGATGACTCCAATCAAATACCATCATTCTGGTCAACTTCTCACTGCTCTCACAGATATTCCAGTCGGACTGCTGATTTCAGTTGCTTGCTAGCCTGGCTAAGGCAGCAAGCCTCGCCTCCGGTCATAAAAACTCAACCGTCAACTTTTGTCTCCTGAATGTCCACTCTCTCACAAACAAGGCTCAGCTGATCCAGGATCTAAGCTGGACTTCCTCTTCTGTCTTACAGAGACCTGGCAACAACCTAATGACTTCTCCCAGCTCAACGCCTCCACTCCATCTGGGTTTTTTTACTTCTCTCTTCCTCGTGGTTCCGCCCACGGAGGAGGTCTGGCCTCACTTCATCACGAGAAGTGGAAGTTGTTGCCAGTTTCCACTCCAGTTTTCCACTCTATGGAATGCTTTGCATTTGAACTGCCTGGTCCTACTCCAATATTTATTTCCATAGTCCCCCCAAACCACACAGTGACTTTTTAAATGAATTATCCATACTACTTACCCACCTGACTACTCTCTCTCCTCATGTCATTCTCCTAGGTGATTTCAATATTCATATGGACAATATAAACCTTTCACTCACCAGAGACTTTTCCTCCTGCCTGGACAGTTCTGGATTTCATCAGTATGTTGATTTCCCCACCCACATAAAAGGACATTTGCTGGATTTGAATTGCTGCTCTTGTTTAATCCCTCTAATTGTTCTGCTGATGATGTTTATATTTCTGATCATTTTCTTCTGTCCTTTAACTTTTCCCTGTCTCTCTCTCCATAATCAAGCCTGTTCGCCAGATTTCTTTCCACAATATTAAGAACATAAACACATTTTATCCTCCGACATTGACAATATCCCAATCCCTGCTCTTTTTCCTCTCCGGACCACCTTGTCACCCACTACAACTCTGGGCTTTCCAATATTCTCAATTCCCTTGCCCCTCTCAAAAGCCGGTCTGTGTCCTTTTCCCGCTCTGCCCCTTGGTTTACTCCTGAACTCCACCTCTTGAAAGCCAAAGGTCGGCAACTGGAACGCCTCCACTAAAAACTGCACACACAAAGAAATGCATAAAACTCATCTTTTTCAATATTTTATCTTAATATCCATTACTAAATCAAACTACTATTCTGACCTTATCTGCTCCAATGACGGAAACTCCAAGTCTCTCTTTTCCATAATGCACAAGATTTTTGACCCCCCTGATACCCTGCCTTCTTACATGTATTCTAGTCAGACTTGTAATTCTTTGATAACCTTTTTTAATAAAAAAATTCAGCTCCATTCACCAGCAATTACATACACCTTGCCTCCCCCTTCCCCTCCGCCCCTCCCCCGTAGCCAGTCATTCTCCTCCTTCCTACTGCCCACTTTTACTGAAATTTCCGACCTCATTCAAAAATCCAAGTCCTCTACCTGTTCTCTTGACCCCCTCCCCACAGCTCTGGTCAAAACCCGTCTTACCTCCCTCCTCCCCTTCATTCCTTCCATTATTCATTCCTCACTCTCTTCTGGTACTGTCCCCTCACTTTTCAAAACTGCATATGTGTTCCGATTCTGAAAAAAACTGGTTCTGATCCCACTAACTTTAATAATCTTCGTCCCATTTCAAATCTTCCCTTTATTTCTAAAATACTCAAAAAAAATTGTCTGGGTTAGGCTTAGGTAATGTCTGCTCAACTCCACACCTTTCTTACTCTCAAGAAGGTGTGGTTTTCTCCCCTCCCATAGTACTGAAACCACCCTAATAAAAATCACAATCTCCTTATAGCTGCTGACTCTGGATTCCTCTCCACCCTCATCCTTCTCGATCTCAGTGCAGCCTTTGATACCATTTCTCATCCCATTCTCCTCAATAGATTATCCTCTCTTGGCATCTCTCACACCCCTCTTGACTGGTTCCGCTCATATCTCTCCGACCGCACTCAGTTTATTCAGCTCAAATCTTTCACTTCGCACCCTTCCCCTGTCACTTCTGGTGTTCCTCAAGGCTCAGTTCTTGGCCCCCTCCTCTTCATCACCTATCACCTTCTTCCCCTTGGCAGTATTTTTCACAAATTCTACATTCGTTTTCACTGTTACGTGGATGACACCCAGCTTTCCTTATCCAGTAAACCCACTTCCTTACTCCACCCCTTGTCCCTTACTAACTGCCTACTTGAAATTAAAGACTGGTTCACCTCAAACTTCCTTAAATTAAACAGTAATAAAACCGAACTCCTCCTCGTTGCCACTAAATCCACCCTATCCAAAATAAAAAGTTTCTCAAAAGTAATTTCCCTCTGGGATTATTAAAAGTATTTATGATTCCTACCCATTGACAACTCCTTGGTCCCCTCAGGTCAAGAGTCTGGGTGTCATCCTCGACTCCTCCCTCTCCTTTCAGTCTCACGTAAACAAAATTACCAGGTCTGCATACTTCCACCTTTGCAACATTAACCGTCTCCGTTCCTCCCTCACCACTCATACTGCCTCTGTCCGTATCCACAGCCTCATCACCTCCCGTCTTGATTATTGTAATTTTCTTCATTTCGGCCTCCTTCATAAATCCCTCCATAAACTCCAACTTCTTCAGAACTCAGCAGCTCGTGTCATCACAAGAACCCCCTCCTTTTTTCCCTCCTATTTCCCCTGACCTTCACCAACTCCATTGGCTCCCAGTTGAATTCAGAATATAATTTTAAATCCTTCTCTATACTTTCAAAGTCACCCGTAATCTTGCTCCTCCATATCTGTCAGACCTCCTTCACATTGCCACCTCCTCCCGCTCCCTTAGATCCTCCTCCTCCATCCACCTCACTGTACCCCCAGCTCAACTTGTCACCATGAGCCTTCAGCCGCTCTGCTCCCCAGCTCTGGAACTCACTTCCTCCCGACCTCCCAGTATTGACTCTCTCCCCTTATTCAAAGCCAGACTAAAACCCCATCTGTTCCAGCTCGCTTATTTGTAAATACACTGCTCTTGTCCCCATCCATAACTGTTTTTATTTTCCTGTATTTGTATTTTTGTATTTTCATTCTATTCTCTGTAAAGTGACCTTGAGTGTCCAGAAAGGCTCTGTTGTAAAATGTATTATTACTATTACTCCTGAGGTTTAGATTCGGTCAGTTTTTTCCTTTCATGGACTCCACTGAATCCTCTACAGCAGGGGTGCTCAATACGTCGATCGCGATCTACCAGTCGATCGACAAGGTACTATTGGTAGATCACATGACAAGGTGAGGCGAGATTGTCATGAACTGACGCTATGCAAATAAAGTTAAATTGTTTTGAATAAAAAGTAGACGTCAGCCTATCAGCCAAACCGACACTTGATTGATACACAGGACAACCAATCAGATGACAACCAATCAGATGACAAGCTTGTTAACTTTGCTAATTTTTGCATCCTAATTTTTCGCTCGGTTATGAAAATGAGTGGGGAAGCTGGACCAAGTAAGAAGAAAAAAACGTATCACTTTCATACAGAATGGGAGGAGGACTTTTTTTTCACAATGACATTTTCAAAGTGCGTTTGTCTCATCTGCCAATCTACCCTCGCAATACCAAAGAAGGGAAATGTGGAGCGACATTTTCGGACTCTTCATGGAAAATACGACACTGAATTCCCACCGAAAAGCGAGCTGAGAAAGACAAAGGTGAAGGAGCTAAAATCCCAGTTGTTGGGACAGCAGTCATTTTTCACACAAGTTACTTCTAAAGCTAAAGCTGCTACCGAAGCATCGTTCCGAGTAAGTCACATCATCGTTAAAAACAAGAAGTCATTCCGAGATGGAGAGATGGTAAAAGAGGCATTCGTTGAAGCAGCAGACTCATTGTTCCGGGACTTTAAAAATAAAGCAGAAATCTTGTCTTCGATCAAAGCTCTCCAGCTGTCAAGGAGTTCAGTTACACAGCGCTGTGAAGCCATGGCTGAGGACTTAACGCAGCAAATGTGGAAGGACATCGGAGATTGCGAGTGTTTCTCACTGCAGTTGGATGAATCTACGGATGTAAGTGACACAGCACAGATGTGCGTTTTTATTCGTATGGTGTTTAGTGATATGACTGCAATGGAGGAACTGTTAACATTACTGCCCATGAAAGAAAAGACGCGAGGAGAGGACATATTTCTGTCGTTTAAAAACTTTATTGAGAAAACCCAGCTGCCGGTGTATAAATTGGTGTCTATCACCACAGATGGCGCACCTGCAATGATTGGTCACTTGAATGGATTTATTGCCAAGTGTAGGCAGGACGATGCTTTCCCAGATTTTCTGAATTACCATTGCATAATCCACCAGCAAGCATTATGCGCTAAAATGCTCAACATAAAAGAAATCATGGATGTCGCAACGAAAATTGCCTGTGCTATTCGAGCCCGGTCTCTTCAAAGACGGTTGTTCCGTGCACATCTGGAGCAGGCTGACTGCGACCACTCTGACTTGTTGCTACACACTGATGTGAGGTGGCTTAGCCGAGGGAAATTCCTGCAAAGATTTCGAGAGCTCTGCCCAGAGATTAAGGAGTTTCTCCGTGAAACTGGGCATGCAGAATACAAACAACTAAGTGACGGTGAATGGCTGTTAGACTTGGCATTTTTAACTGATCTGACAAACATGTTGAACGACCTCAATCTAGAGCTGCAAGGAAAAGACAAAACAGTGATCAATATGATCAGCTCAGTTAATGCTTTCAAACGCAAACTGCAACATCTGTCCTCAAAGCTGCAGCGTCATGATTTGGCAAACTTCCAGAACCTGGCGTCAGAGCTGGAGATGCAGGGGAAGGCCTGTGTGCAACTTGACAGTGAACGCTACACAGAACAGATTGACAGCTGTATGTCAGAGTTTGAAAAACGCTTTCAAGACTTTTCTTTGCTGGAGCCAGTTGCAACATTCATGTGTTTTCCTTTTCGGGAAGATGTGGAGATTGATTCACTCTCATCAAAAATTGCAACACTATTTCACCTGAACTCTTCTGGAGTGGAAGATGAGATATTCACACTACAAGCTGACATTGAGCTGAAGTCCAGAGCTCATGGACAATTCTGGAACTTACTAGCAGAGGGAAAGTATCCCAACATGAGGAAATGTGCTATTTCCTTGACTGCATTTTTCGGCTCCACTTATTTATGTGAGTCAGCCTTTTCCTACATGAAGATAATTAAGTCCAAGTACCGCTCCACTATGACTGATGAGCATTTGAAAATGTGCTTGAGGCTGGCTGTCAGCAGCTACTGTCCTGACTATATATCCTTGGCTGATTCAATTCAGTGCAAGTCATCAGAGTGAACTCAGAAAATGGCAAAGAATGTACATAGTTATGTTGTGTTGTTCAACATATGTGGTTATACATTAAAATAAGTTGTAAGAATCCTCAATATATTTTTCTCAATAAATATAATGGGTAGATCATTTTGACTTGGTCATTTCAAAAGTAGCTCCCATGCTGAAAAAGTGTGAGCACCCCTGCTCTACAGCATGGCTGTTGAGTTTTTGATGAATCAGCAGCAGTGCATACAAGAGTGAGTCTGAGATGTAGGTGTTGGTTGACCTTGATAGTTTCCATCTGATACCTGCGTGTTATGGATATTCTAGCTCCATCCTCCCAACATTGCTGTACAGGACAGATCAGAGATCTAGGAAAACTGGGACTGATGATTAACATGTTATCTTCGTGTCTCTGTTTTTTTCAGATGGGATCAAGTGTGGGAAAAAATAAGACTGATCAGGGGAACAGAGAGGAGAACAGAACTAAAGGCTTCAGTTATGATCCTGGACCAAAAGATCTAAGGTCAGTCAGCTGTCACTAACTGATATAATCATGTTTAAACATTATAAACCTCTGAAAATCACAACCTGTTTCTGGCTTCTTAATCTCTGATCCCATTTTTTCCATTTCACACTGACTACATTCACTATAGAGAAGCTCCCGATATGTTTATATTTTCTTTTACTTATGTCCCACATTTGAAGTAAAACAAAACATTATAATAAAAAAAGAACAGCCCCAATGGCTACAAAGCAAGGCTTAACAATGGGGCGATAGTTGGGTCGGGGGGCAGGAGTTTGCACTGCAATCGGAGGGGCTGTTCGTTTGAGCCCGGGCTCTGACTTTCAGGCAGCAACCAGAGAGGTCAGTGAGAGGTCCACTGTGGACATTTAGTTTCATGGTGAAGTGGTTCCCAGTGGACGATTCTTCTTCGACTCCTCCTCTGTCTCCATTCAACATTAATTCCACTTTGCTCTGGAGAATGAGTTCAGCTGTTCTGCTGATACAGCAGTCTTTAACAAACTGATTAATGTCAATGCTCAATTCTTTCCTTTTTAGTCTGACCAGAAGTTTATACATTTTCTGACAGATTTGTTTTGAGTCTCCATTAGCATTTAGCATACCTGAAATAAAAAAAAGCTTTAACTCTTACAGTAGCATTTCTATTTTTAGCCTGTTCCATATAAAGTGAAATTTAATTTGTCCATAGATAGTTTTTGGTTTTTTAAACTTTTTCAGCTGCTGTTTTTTATTAATTTTATACAGTCTGAGTTAAGCCATGGAATAGTTTTATATGTTTTTCCTTTGTGATTCATAGTTTTAGCAAATGACAGAAACAGTTTTTTAAATTCAATCATTGAAAAGCTCAGAACATTTTTCTAAATCATCTCATAACAAGAAGGTTTGCATGTTCAGATCATTTAAGACCTCTTCCATATTATGTTGTTGGTGTTTTGGGATTTCTTTTGTTTTCTGGTTTTTCCGTTTTGATTAGAAGAATCATTTTCCAGTCTTTGGTTAGTTTATTTTATTATACAGAAAATTATATTGTAGTCAGAAAGACCAGTCAGTAAATGATGTGTTTTTGTAAATCTTTCAGGTTTATTAGAAAAAGAAAATCAGTTTCAGATTCTGAATGATTACTGATTCTAGTTGGATTCTGACATAATTGGTTTAGATTAAACTGATCAGTTATCAACTTTAAATTCCTCCTGTCCTTTTTTTCATCTTTATTGATATTAAAACCTTCACCTAGAATTTTTTTAATTTTTCCCTGATTAAATATTTTCAAGAGTTCTTTTATCAGGTCATAAAATCATTTTTAGATGAGGATTTATGATAGAGACAAATTCCACTTGATGACGTTTCATCAGAGAGGGACTTAAAGGAAAACGCCGTTTTTTATTTTTTTTGATTTTACGCTATAACATCATGTTCTACTCACATATATATGTGTTTTGTGTCATTTGGAGCGTTTCTGAAGATATTTCGTTAGGTTATATCCAGTAACGTCTTCCTTTGGGCAACGACTTGAAGGCACAAACTAAACTGTTCATCATTTATTCTTTATGGCGAATCACTGTCCCCCAGACATCTGCGGTTATATTTTTTATATTTAAAATTTTTTAAAAACAAAGCAGAGTGTGTGTGATGTCACCCAGGCACCGGACTGGAGTTGTGACAGGAAGCCACAGGCGGCTAAGCTCTACCCCTTCTATTCATTCTAGCTAATCTGAATAGTTCAATTGCATTTGGAGAGCAAGATCATCTGTGATAGCAGCACTAGACATCTTCCAGGCATGTGAGGAAAACTAGAAGCAGTTCAGTGGACAGAATGAATCAATGTTAGCCGGCACACGTGGATGATGTCATACTTCAAGTCGTTGCCCATAGGAGGACGTTAATTGGATATAACCTAACGGAATATCGTCAGAACGGCTCCAATTGACACAAAACTGACATAGGTGAGTAGAACATGATGTTGTTGAGATATATTACCAACATGGAACTAAATCAGTGGGCTGAACCATCTCCGTTGCCACCTGAACTACCCCTTTGTTCTTGTCCACAATGGAACTACCCCACGTTACTCTGCAGCACGGACCAATCAGCCAATGCGCGAACAGGAAGTGCCCGCCCGTCATCCATCATGGGTTAAAAAGCGCAGCGCGAAAAAACTCTTCCTCTTTTTCCATGGGTTTTGCAGCCCGTCAGGAGAGACCGCTTCGCACGTGAAATACCAGAAGAAAGCTGACTGGAAGTAGCTTTGGATTTTCCTGCGTCAAAAGTCACGCGGATCGCGGAGTGTTCCATGCGTGCATAGCAGCTGCGCTGGCTGGGAGACAGAAGCGCTTTGAAGCTGACCGCGGAGTTTCGTTCTCCCCTTCAGCGGGCGAATCGGCTGAGAGGACGCTCTTTTGCCGATCACCTCCTAAGATCACCTCCTAAAATCCCTCCTTTCCAACTTCGTGAGCAGATCAACCCCCTCTGCTGCGCTCCGAGCTGACTGAACTTTCCCGAGGGCGGACCGGTGGCAGAGAACCTCTGCCCGACAGAAACCAAGCTGCGGTTGCCGTGGAAACGCCAACCTCCCTCGGACGGCGCATCTCACAGTAAAATCAATTTACTTTCCTTTTGATGCATCAGGATTGCTGTGCTCAGGCGAGAGAAAGGCAGTTTAGGGTTTTGAATTAATGCTGATGTTCTTTTTTTTATCTGTGCTGATTAAGGGTTTGTTTATTTGGTTAAAATAAGTGTGTGCTTTTTACTTTCTTTCTTGGCTTTTCCTGTCCTCTTCGTTGTTTCTGCTTTGAGATAGAGATAAAGTTATCACATTCAGCCACGTGGGGTCCCGTGGTCGCCGCCATCTTGATTACAGGTCGCCCCCCCATTTCTCTTTGTTCCCCTCACCGCGTGGAGAACAAAGGGGGGTGGTCCCCATTTAGCCACAACCATTCACACACATCACTACATTGCCAGGCAAAAAGGGGTTTTTGCTGAACGCTGCTATTGTTAATACATGTTCAATAATTTACCAATACTAAGCTGGATGTATTAATGTTCATGATCGATTGCACTGTTATCATTACACCTGCTGCTTGTTAATGCATTTAATCATTTGCTGATTTTAAGTTGGATGTATTAGTTTACACTGATCAATTGCACTATACCTGCTGCTAGCGGACATTAATGAATGTATTAATATCTGGCATATTTTGGACAATTTCAGACGCCAGTAATAGTTTATTTCGTTGTTTCTATCTCGTTTAATTCTTTATTTTCGATTTTTCTTTTTTATTTTTCTTTTGAACTAGTCATTTAATCTACCTCGTGTTTATTTTTCTAGTAGTGTGTAGTGTTTGCATAGATGTTAGATTTCTGTAATCCTGAATTATTAGAATAAAAGACATCATTGGTTAATCTGTAGTGGTTTTGGTCGTTCATATAACGGAGGGTTTATCACTCAGAGTAAACTTCGATCCTTTTGGTAATAGTGCGAATAAACAGAGATAGAAGGTTCTTCATTGATAATTTAATAGCTTTGCTGATAACTTAACCGGGGCCACTAGACTGGTGGATACCTGGATTTTAACAGCCGGTCCCGGAACCCTCCAGTTGTGGATCAACAACCGGTAAATAGATAACTCAGGGCTATAATTATCCACCTAAGAACACTAAATTGATTTTGCCTTCGATGTTGAATAGGATAATAATTAACTATAACTCCAGTTCTAGTTAACCATCTATTCATTATCTGCAGGACATTATTTTGCACAACATATTGGAGTCCCTGGGTGGGCCTGAGACTGAAACTTCCGTTATATGAATAACAGATAAATCATCCAGAAATTAAAAACAGCTAAAAGCGCTACTACTGCTAAAATAGACCGGGTGTATTTGTGGTGTTGCAGTGACGGAGTCCAGCGGGTTTGAGTAGATTTAACGGCCAGTTAATTGAATCTCAGACTTATAATCCAATAGAGAATTGGTGATTTGGGACTTCAGCTGCGTTGTTTGTTGGTTGCTGCTATTCTGAAGCCGTGAGATCAAATTGTGGATTGGTGCAGCACAAAAGGGTTCTTAAAGTCACAGCGACTGGGTCAGTGTAGGCCACGTTGGCAGAGATTGTCATCTCCCCCTAGTGGTAGCTTATGTAATTACAATTACTCAGCTGGTTCCAGTGTTTGAGACCCAAATTGTGTAATGCTCTCTTTGGCGCCATCTGTTGGCGTAAGCATGTTATTGCAACAACAGTTTGAAAATTCCCAGGCGAAGGCACCTTGTCTCCCCCTGGTGGTGGCTTCTGAAATTGCAGCTGAATGGTGTAGAGAAGGAGTGACTGCTTTTTTCTTCTTAAATTTTATTTTTCTTTCTTTCATGCTGTTTCACTATTGCTTTCTGTGCTGTGGACAAACAGTGTTTTAACAATTGGAGAGTGGTTTAAACTTAAACTGCAGGTATAAAGAAACAAAACCTCAGGTTTAATTGTGCAGCTGCTGCCACCTTTTACCACTTCTGCCAGGTTTTCTAACACTGCGTTATCCATTTTGTGTGCAAGAGTTGTTTGTTAACAGTGTTCTACACATATATACATACACACGCACACATCTATACACATATACACACTTTCGAACCAGCCAATCTTACTTACTGAAAGGTGAGTGAGATCAAACCATTAGAAACCCACAGATTTAAAAGCAAATCGGCAACCTGTCAAATTAAAGAGGAGGTCGCACGTTGAAAGCAACCTGCGTATTGTTTTTATCCGCACGTTCTACACCTGCCGTATAGGTAAACGAACCTATAGTAAAGCGGAGCGTGTTTGTTTAGTGCGTGTAGTGCTAACACGGTTAGCGATTTGTAGCCAGTGCGCTGTGTTTCCTGCTTTGTGTTCCCCCTAGCGAATCAAATGGATAGGGATCAGGATCAGCAAGCAGTGGGAGCTTCTGCGGCCTCCATCGAAATGGAAGCCCAGAACTTAATAAGCTCATTGATTTCGTTGTCAGAAGACGAACACAGAGCCCTTGGTAGTTTGGATCTAGAGGCTTGTGAAAGCGAGATTGAGAAGCTAATGGAGTCAACTAAGAAGCCAGGGAAAGAGATGCTTATTGCAAACGTGCTTTGGTCAACTTGCGTTGCTGTATCAGAGGAAGTCCCAGTTAGAAACAGAACTGCGCGTGAAGGCCGAAATCAGAAGAAATGCGTGCAGAAGCCTGAAGAAATGAAGAACTGCGTGTGCGGAAGCTGAAGGAAGGGCAAGAAGAGCAGAGAGAGAATAGGATGGTGACCTCTAACTTCCTGGAAGAACGGCAAAGGGGGGTTGCTCCCTGCCCACAGGATGAAGGGTCAGACGAAGAGTCAGAGTCAGAAAGATCAGAAGAAAGAACAGAAGGTTCTCTTAAGAGAGAAGGAAGTGAACCCATCCCTGCTTTAGATACGTTGGATAAATGGGGTACCAGGGGAGATCACTCCTCTGGCAGGTACTGAGTAGAGAGAGCTAGCATGAGGGAGCAGGGAAGGTTCGGTTGTGTAGTGCGTAGTTCCACAGAGCAGAGCAGCTTTAGACCACAGAGGATGCAGGACCTGAAGCGGCATGCCAGGCCCCAGTTATAGAGCAAAAGCAGGTCAGACCAAACCACGAAGCACGAGCTGCTATGACACACCACTTGCCACAAAGGCAGCTGTACAACCAACCATGGGACACTGGTGGCGTTACGCCCTGAGCCGCGGCCATGGCCTAAAGGCTACGAAGCAACGGGCTCACCAGTGTACCATAGGCGGTCTCACCACTGCACTCCAAGGAGATCAGAGCAAAGCTTTCCACCCTACGCATGACCCGTGGCTGGCTAGAGCTCAGATGAGGATTCAGATGGTCCCAACCCCCGTCCCAGAACAGGGATTACGGATCACGACAACTTGAATCCTAAGCCCACGACATAGAAGCGTTTTGACCCCAGCAACACTGAATCCACCATCGAAGACTACCTTAGAGAGGTAGAACGTTGTCTTTTAGACTTACCCCATCCCTCAGCCCGGGAGAAGTTAAAGCTAATATGGAAGACGACCTCAAGGAGCGTGCATGTGTTCATAGAAAGCCTTAGGCCCGTGATCCGAGACACTTACTCCTCTCTTTGTCAAGCACTGAGAGAGGAATACTCTGTACACACTGATCCAGGCTCCGCGATGTTCAGTGCCCTCGGCATCCAACAGAAAGAATGAATGCGCCCGAGATTGAATTACCGAGAGATTATTACGCGCATATTTTCAGGGGCGCCAGCATGCCCACTGGGCACAGAGGAAGACCACTCGCTGAAATATCTTTTCCTCCACAATCTTCATGACAGCATAAGATATGATGTTACCATGTACTGCCGAACCAAAACCCTCACCATGCAAGAAATAAGGAAATATGCACAGATTGCATGGGAAACGCGCGTCCGCACCGGCAAGGGTACAGATAGCGAACACCAGGGTCCTGCAGGTTTCCAGGCCAGGAATTAGAGGAGAAAGTTAGAGTTGGGAGGGACAAGAGGTTCACTCCTTCCGTATGAACTTAAAGGGATCACACAACCGTGGTAGCCCACAATTTTAGGAGAGCTTTCAGGATTGGAGGGAGTTCACAGAAAGGGGACAGTGGGTTCCAAGCGAGGTTACAGATCAGAGATGAGCGATATGACGGAGCAAAACCTGACCAGGGAGGCTTAAGAAGGAGTATGAAGGGAAGAGGATCAGGTTAGAGAAGCTAGAGCTGGTCAGCCATGAAGGAGATGGAAGCTAACCCTCGTAGGTTGTTAACAGAAATGGTTTGTCAGAATCAACAACCCCTCTCAAGACCCAGTTGGGCCTTGAAATCCTTACCGGGAGGCCTCCCATCCAGGCACTTGAGCTAGGCTGAGGCTTACAGCTACAAGCTTCCTTGTACAGCTTGGTGGAAGGAAGGTCCAGGTGGTAAGCCCCCAGAATCCCCTCAGATCTCCTCAGGAAGAACCTTTATTTTGGTCCACCTCTTTTCAGAGAAGACCAATCCCCACTCAGAAAAACATCCCTACCAGGAAGTCAGTAACATTTGTCAGGATGTAAGATCAGGAAATGGATCTTACTTAGATTGTAGAACTGGTTCTGGCCTGTTCAGGTCAGCTGCTGCCCATGGCTCACCTGCAGAGGTCCAGGGAGGCTGCAAAGCAACCCGACACGCTCCCCAGCAGGTGACCAGTCAATCGTCTCCATCATTTGACAGCAAACAGGGGTGTTCCTCAGAACATTCCACCTGTTGTCAGCTCCCATCATCAGCCCTTTTGGAACTAACTCCTCCTAAGCAAAGGGGGGTTACATCCATTTGGCTCAGTTTACAGATGAACTGGATCGGACCAGTTCTCATCCCGATAGAACATACTCAATATCATGCATTTGTAACATTCTTCTACATAGAACAGGTAGACAGAATGAAATGCAACCCAGAATCCACTTCCGCCCATGGAAT
>JAGKQL010000029.1:146171-156935 GCA_018398635.1 Cyprinodon brontotheroides
AGAAAGGTTTCCACTGTTAAGAGAGAGAGAAAAAAAATTAAGAGCACCGTGTCAAAATCACATAGAAGCAAAACAAGAGAAATTTCCTTATACTTTACCAGCAATAATGCAGAGTGGATTAGAGTTTACATGGTTAAACTTGTCAAACAACACAGTGGCGCATTATCACCACCAATAAGTAGGAACATGACATGTAAATAAGCCTTTAGGAATGAATGTTGTATTACAATCATACTTGTTTCGCTGTCTGTTGCTTAGCAGCAGTACTGCCACTAAGTGATGGATCTTCCTTGGAGGACACATTCCCTGACACTTTTTCTGGAGACATAGACAGGTATGGGGCATTGCGGGGCTAACAAAGAAGCCAAAATGACCCCCATTCCAAAGGGGTGGACCCATTCATCTGTTTTAATTTGTATGTTTTCTAAGCAAACACAAGGCTCTTTTAGGCTACTGTATCGAGCCTTGAACTATTGAAAAGCACTACTAGAAAAGGCTATTTCCTTTGACGGTTTGGAATTAAAAAGCTTGGGCAGTCCATCCTTTCTGGATGAGGAAGCAAGAACGTCTTCAAATTTACAAAGAGACTAAAGTCCAGTGGATTGTTTTCTTAACATTTTTGGAATTGACCAATGAGCCTGGATGACTGAGACCAGCATATTCTCTGACACCTTCACAAAATGGAAATAAAATAAGGGCTGAGAGCAAATGCAAAAACTTATATGGCACATTTATTCACGGACAGGAAGAGACTGAGCTAAGCGCTACACCACGGTCATTCACCCATCTTCACGCACACATGCATAGTGGTGAGCCACATTGTAGCCACAAACAGCCCTGGGGCTCACTGATCGAAGCTGGCCGCCGTACACCGGCCACTGGGCCCCTGGACCACGGCATCAGTAGACAATGCGGATGAAGTGTTCTGCCCAAGGATACAACGACAATGAAAGTCAGAATTCGGGACTTGAACACGTCTACCTCTGGGTTTACCAAGGGCAAACTCCTACGTTCAACGTCACTGTAGCCTTCTCAGGCATGGTCCACGGATTCAAGTTAGCTCCTCTGGACACTCACAATGAGTTTACCTTTGCAATAGCAGGTGTCAATATGCAGAAAAAGAGATGCTTCATGCAGGACTCAGGTCGTTAGAGGTACTGCGCTTATGGATTCGTGGATCCGTGGTTAGTCCTGCCATAAGTATTTCTGACGAATGAGAGCAATGATCATTATACATGTGACTTTATTTTAATATCAACTTGCAAAAATGCAATTACGGAGGAGATCCAAAGCAGACCAAAGAAAAAAAAATCTGCTATTGCTCCAAGCCAAGCTAAGACCTAAGGATCTTTCTGAGTGTTTACACCATTCATTTCAATTCAGGATGGATTGCAGGAAACTTGACATTTGACAGAGAACACCAGGATTGGCAAAAAAAAATCTGTTTGGCTTTGGGACAGTAATGGAGTGGGGTGGCATGCCTTTTGAGGGCCGTACATCCAATGTTTTTTGCACGACTGCTATTAGGTACTGAGATGAGATTTGCAGACACCTTGTGAGACCATATGGTGGTGTGGTTGTTTCTAGATTCCTCCTAATGCAGGGCAATGCTAGACCTTGTGTGGCTGTAGTGTGTCAGCAGTTACTGCAAGGTAAAGGCATTAATGCTATGTACTGTCTGCCTCTTCCTCAGACCTTTATTCATTTGACGACACCTCGGACATCATGTCTCGATCCATCCTCAGTAGTTCTCAAATATTGTTTTTTCACAAGTTGAGTAAAACCATATTAAGTCAAAAAGAGATTTCATTTTCAAAGCGTTTTTCTTCTCTCTCTCAAAGTCTAAGTTTTTGCTATGGATTCAGGAATTTTGTCTCTATTTGAGAAATGTGTCATGGCTTGTGTTCCTAATGGTAATCGACAACTGAGTGCAAAGGTGGTTGGAGCAAAGAAGTGGGTTTTGAGAGAAGGAAGAAAAAAATACAAAAATAACTCCACATTTTAGAAGGTACACCATGAACTAACGTTGGAACTGTGCAAAACATTACAAAAATGATTTGTGTTTATCATCTAATGCTGTTGCGTTGTGTTTAAGACAAAGGTACCTTGGCAGGAATTTATATGTGGCAAGGTTTATTCAAACCAAAGTTTTAATGCTATTTTACATGTAAGAGCCTATTTAACCAATTTATTGTGTAAACTGACACAGTCAGTTTTGCATTCAATTATATTTGATGGGTAGGAGGGAAGTATTTTTATCTTTTTTTAAACAGATTATTAAAATAGCTCTTATTGGTATATATCTGTTCTACAAGACATCTAATTTCTATTATAGCTTTAATCAGAAGTGTAAATCCACTTTTCTGCATCTCATGTCAGATCAGAAGTGCTCTGTCCAGATCAACAGTTGCTTCATTCCTTTGCTGTGAGCTTTTCATTATTGTCTGCCTGGACTGCGTGTCATGAATTATGAAGAAAGACTCTTAACGATAGCAATCATGGTTGGCAAATGATCAGCAAGAGTTTTATTGAAGGTTGTGGTCTGGACTGAGATGATATCGGCTGGGGTGGGTAATCTGGACTGTGCTGGAAAAGGTGAGGTGACAGGTAAGCAACTGGATGTTGCTGGTTTGAATTATGAGTCCTGAAACTCACTGAGGAGGAGGTTTGGGGTCGGTTTGGGAGGGTGATGTCCAGTGGTCCGGCGGAAGGTGCAGGTCCAGTTGTTGATCGCATGAGGTGGTGTCAGAGGGTGGACAGGCAGGAGGGCTGAAGCAGAGAAGGGATCCAAGGCTTCACTGATTCCAGGAGGCAGGCTGAGAGTGTCTCAGGCAAGTGTCCAGAGTTAAGTGGGTTCTGGGGAATGATCTTGGGCTTGGGATCCATAGTTCTAGGATGGAGGAACAGAGAGCGGGGTTAGATTCTATCAAAAGCTGCTGAAGGAAACACAGCTAGGAAGAGGATTGTTCTCGTACAATGCAAGAACCAGACTCTAATGAACTGATGCCTTCCTCTGCCCATGACTTTACAGTAATCCCGACTCGGATCTGCCGACTGTAAAGCACCGTCCAGCCCTGCTGAGGAGAGAGAGCAGGAAAACCAGACCTGCAACCAGACCTAGGAGTATGTCAAGCTTAAACCGTGAGATAGTGTTTTGGGTATAATCTGACTGACAAATTGCTTCAGACAAAAAGATTTAGTTTTACAATCTGAATGTAGTTACAATCTAATGTCCATTTTACACTATAACTTCATGACTGTTAATCTTTTAGTTGTATATTCATTATGTGTATTTGTTGGATTGAGGTCTGGGGGTTTGGAGGTCATTAGAGTCAAACAAATTTATTGTGACGTTTTGTAAAAAATGTAAATACACGTAAATCCCATTATTGTCCCACAATGGGGAAATTTGTTTTCTGCATTTTGACCCATTCCCATTGGTAGGCGCCCAGGGGGCAATCAGGGGTTAAGGGTTTTACTCAGGAACCCAGAGTTGGGGTTGTGGTGATAGAACCGGGTACTTGCAACCTTCTTAGAAAACAAGCGCACTGCTCTGACCACTAGGCCAGCACTCGCTTGTTCAGGAAACCAGTTTGAGATGCTTTGAGTGTATTAACCAGCTGACAATAGCTATAAGAAGATAAGAAACTGTCGTTAGGAGGGGTCACATCGGTCCAAGAAACTATCCTCCTCATCATCTCACCACCACCCTCAACTGCAGTATAGTTTGAATTATACATTCATTTTGTTTATGCCAAATTCTGACCCTAATATCTAGTGCATCACCAGAGCAAGCAATGACTTTCCAATCAGTCATGGTGAAAGTTTGATAATCCTGTCTAACTAGTAGCTTCAACCTCATGTCCTTTACTGACAAGGCTAGTACTAATTGTGGACTTTAGAAGCTGTAGTCTACTTTGCTTTTCTACTGTCTGCACATTCAGAAATGCAAATCTGAACTTGTAGAGAGTGGTTATTAAAGCTCCTGTTATTTCTATCATTTAGACCAGTTTACCTGTTATTAGAACTCTGACATCAACATGTGTTTTCCTCCAAACATGCAGCCAGATATATATATCTGCAATGACAATGCCACATCAGAAATCACTTCAACCCATCCCTAACTGTTACAGTATGCTCCCTTTAACTTCAACGAGTCTTGGAGATAGGAGTACCACTTTATTTAATGCAACCCAACATTCACCAACATGTGTTTTTACGCTGCATTTCTCTCCAATCACCGGAGCATTTTTGGTGTTTAATCCTGAGAGGATTCTGTATTTTGTCTTTTGGTATCCTGTTTTACCATTTAAGTGGATAATGGCTCATCATTATAATTCCACCGTTACAGCTGGGAACTGCTTGGCAGCTGAATTATCTTCACATATTCTGACTACCGAAGTGTTCTTAGATAGTTTTTTCTTTGCTCCTTGGTATTTATTGTGTGATTTTGCTGGAATATGTGACACTTAATTGGACCCAGGGGACATTTGTTTATGATTGCTTTAAGATTTTCCCTTTTTTTTAATCAACCTCTTAGAGATTCTAATGTAATACAACCATCTCTGTAAGCGGAAAAAGCTTCAGTGCTTATTTTGCAGTTGCCTGTACCTATTGATCTCTTAAAATATATTCCTGGGTTCTTTCGCTCACTGAAACCATAACAATAATGTGCATTTAAAAATTAAAAGCTTCTTTATTCAGAAAATGTGAATCCTTTATATCTGTGAAAATATCAATAAACATGGGAATACAAAAAGACACAGTGCTCTTCCTTTGCTGTCCACTATTGTTGTTTAACCATAGCCATAACCTGTATGTTATATTTTAATTGTACACCAAATATCATGTGGTTGTGAAAGCCAAGTTAACACAGACATCTCTTGTTTTGTTTTAACTGTTTTGTTTTAACTGACATAAGAAGGGAAAAAAAATTAATACATTTTCAAGTTTGCTGTGTTCTTAAAAGGCTTTATTTTTTATTTAGATCCCAAAACTGGCTTTTGGATGTCATACATATCTTAAGTTGTGTTTGCCACATTAATTTTGGATGTTTATCAAAAGTAGCATTTGAAAAAGATAAAAAAAAATATATATATAATTGTTTCATTTTTGCATGTTTGTTGTTAGCAGTTGTTAGCAGTTTTGTAGCAGATTTCTTTTTATGAACTTTATACATAAAAAACATTTCTGAAAAATATATTGAATAACACAATCAAAAGCAAAAGTTGCTTTGGAAAATGTTATGAGTTTATGACGTAAAGTACATGCCAGTCAGCAGAATGTCTGTAAATGACTAAGGTGTTTATTAAAATTGGGGCCTAGGCTACCTCCAGCATGGGAGAACCCACCCCGGTGATGCTCCCCTCCAAAGACCCAAGAACTTTGTCTTTTTTTATGATCAATCTCAACCTGCCAGTAGCTGTTGTTGTCGTTTTTTTTTTTTCCCCCACACAATTTAATAGTCCATTTGTTGATTCTTTGAAGATCAAACCCTAAACATGAAAGCAGCACTATTAAACCTGAAACAGCACACATTGCATAAAGAAAAGAATATCATCTTCCAGAGAATCCGTATCCAGCAAACAGTAAATGATAATTTCAAAACACCTGCAAGCCCTTTTGCCAAACCTTTTTGGTTTTATGGGATATTTGGTGGATTTAGAGAGAAATCCAAAAGAGTTTTTCGCGATAAATACAGAGCATGAAGTATAAACACTCATTCATCAAATGAAATCTCCTAAAGGCAACTGCTTCAGCATCAGTGAAAAGCCTTAAAACAAATAACAGAACTGCACACATATACAGATAGAGAAAATGGTTTGTTTTATTAAATTAGTTAAATTAAGTCTACAACCTACAACTGGTTCAACATTGATACTTTAAACCAAGCAGGTTGTGTGTTTCCTAATGACTTATGTTTAACTATAAATGTTAATACCATAAAGTGATATTTTCTTATTATAGTAACCATATCATAGTCATAGATAATACATTTCTTTACCATTCCGTCATTCCGGCCAATAATAATTCTGTCTTGTTTATATCCCAATGTGATGTCATTGCTTTGACAGAAATAGAAATAAGATTTCATATATTCCTAACTTATTGACCTTGTAACTTTGTGTTGGAATTTTTCCATTACAAACATTGAAAAACACTAATTATTTGTATTATTATTGTAGTATTTGTATGAATAATTATTTTCTTTATGTAAGGTTCCATAATTTCTTTTTTTACAGTTGGACATAAGATATTTTTTTCACCAGAATTGCTGGATAATAGTTAAAGGCAGGCATAATGCAAATATACTTTACAGGTCTTGTTGACAAAGAGAAAGTAAAAAGTCTCGAAACACCTCTAGCTGTGTGAACCTTGGGGATTTCACAGGACCATTAATATTAAAAAGAAAGTATCAACCTCTGTTGGAACTAGAGTAAAAGCAATATAACACATCACCTTAGAGTATTTAGAATTAAAGGTGAAATTAAACATTTACGAGGAACAACTCTCTTCAGAGCCATTCATGCCCATCCATCAGGTGCACAGGGAGTTGACTGTAGCAAAGGTCTAATTTTAAGGAGCAAGCTCAGCAAAATGTTCTCCATTGCGTCACTGCAAAACAAAGTAGTTTTTATTGGAAGCTTTAAGCTGTGAAGAAAATGATCATTAGTCTAGTTATAGATGAAATGGATGCACATGTTGTTGTCTCAATTAAAAAATGTTTTTTAAATCAATCTGATACTTGCCCTGTGCACTGCATGTTTGTGTTTTTTTCCTCTTTTTTTTCCTCCATTTGAAATGTTCCAAGTTTGAATACATTTCACTTCCCATCCAGGAAGCTTTTTCAATTTAAATGTCAGAAATAGCGCTAAATTCAAGGCTTTACAGAGTGGACCAAAAACAAAGCCTTATTTTGGCTTAGAGAACATGCAAATTGAAATTTGAAATGGTCTAGCTGTAACCCTTAGCTCCTGTTCTGTCAACTTTCAGGGATCAATTGTAAGAGCATAATCATTGGAAGGAGCTGAAGAATGGTTTGCTGATTCGGGACAGCCGTTAACTTATACGTCATTAGACGACAGAAACACTCTGAGGATTTTAGTCATATCTGGGACTATAGTCTTCTCAAACAGAAGAACAAAAACACACATGCTCTGAATGGATGAAGCTCTCTATTATTATTCTATCTATCTGCCAAACACATTAACCACCAGAGATGGGAAGTAATGAAGCACAAATACTTTGTTACTGTACTCAAGTAGATTTTTCTGGTATTTTTACTTTACTTTACTACTTATTTTTATGGCGACTTTTTACTTCTACTCCTTACATTTTTTATACAAATATCTGTACTTTCTACTCCTTACATTTTAAAAATTGGCTCATTACTTTAGTTTTGAATCATTTCAATGGAGTTACCGGTATTATTTTTCACGCCATCAATACCAAATTCAAATCTAATTTGATGGGAATCTAACGCTGCATTTGATGCACCACTCACAAGATGAATAGGAATTGCGATGGCCGGGCGGTATTCATTTGTGGCAAATCATTGCAGCAGCTTGAGGGTGGCTGGCGAAGCAAGTATATAGTAGTGCATTAATTACCCAGATGATTGAAAATGAACACAATGGAGATCTAGTCCTATTGGCGTTATATGACATCCATTTAAAAATATAGGAGTCAACGGCATGAAAAAAAGTGGTCTCTACTTTTACTTTTTATACTTTCTTAAGTAAATTTACAAAGCCTGTACTTTGTTACTTTTACTTGAGTAAAGAAGTTTAATCAGTACTTCCACTTTTACCAGAGTGACATTTTTTAACATTAAGTATATACTGTACTTTTACTCAAGTACAGAAAGTGCGAGTACTTTTGCCATCTCTGTTAAAAACTAACATCACTGTAAATGGTATCAATACATGTTTTCTTCTCTCTGCACATTTTCGTTCATTTTTGTGAGGTGGGCTGTGCTTATATGTAATGTCATACAGAGTGTTGTGATATTCTTTATATTTCTGTAGAACCATGATCATCACGGCTCCCTCTGCTTAACGAACCATGATAGGCAATGTCAAGAATAATGCTTTTACATATTAACAGCATTAGTGTATTCAGTAACAGAGTAATCGAATTACTTTTCAGTTACTGATAGTCATATGGTCAACTAAAGGCTCAATATTTCTGTGATTGGTTCATTGTGTTCAGACTTATCCTTTTTAGTTATTTTATCTAAACATTGCCTTCTGATTCTTGCATGGTATACTGTACTGTTTTCACTTTCATTAGATACTGTAAATTCTACTGTTCTTTTTTTACTACCGCCAAATTAATTAACTGGGAGACTGGAAGTCTGTTTTGATTTGTGGTGGGGTTTTTGTTTGTTTTTTCGGGTCGGACTTTTATGAAACAATGACTTCTGTTTTTGTGTTTCTGTGTTTGTCTCCCTTCATCCACCAGGAGGTGCCTGGTTCTCGATCCGCCTCCTCACACACCTGCAGATGGTTTCCTCGTTAATTGGAGTGTTCTTAAGCTGAGCTGACTGCCACTGTCGCTACGTAAGAGTGTTTGCCAGTTTAGGGAACTTGTCCTGCCTAACTGGATCTCTCGGACCTTCTCTCCCTATGAAGGATAAGCCCTGAGCTTCAAACTGAACTGGGATACAAACAGGAAGTTTGGATCCACACTTCCCCAAGAGGTGGTTTGTTTAAGCACAGAAGAAGGGATTGATTCTATTACGTTCAGATACCCGGCGCAAGAAATCTGGAGTTGAGCAGTTGGTATCCTTCCGTTTTCAATTATCATACCCGACATTCTGCGGATTTAAAACCTGTTCGCCCCGCTAGCCTTGTGGGACCATTGCCAGTTTCATACGAAACTTTCAAGTTTCACTTGGCTAATAAGTCACAGGACTCATCCGTTGGAGAATTGCCGGAACCTTGCGTTCACCAAGCAGGGCGTCGATAAACTAACACAATAGCTTTGGCGGGTTGAGTGTGGTATAGCGAAGCCTTGACAGTTCAGTCGAAGAACATGGCGGCTTCAGTGATGAAACTAGCTTTAGCGTGGCTATCGAGCAAGTTTTATTGGAATTACACAGTATTTCTTCACTGAAAGAAGAGCAAAACACTGCTCTGGAGGCTTTTCTCAGAGGAAAAGATGTTTTTGCTCTTCTCCCAACTGGTTTCGACAGGAGTTTGATCTATCAATTGGCTCCTCTTCGTCGTCGCTCTGTTAGTACGTCATATGCTTTGTTGATCTGATTGGTTTATTTGGCCCGTCTATCACCAACATAGGCCAATCAGCTAACCAGTATTTTTGCCCCTTCCCAAAATTACTTAAACTGAAGGTTTCCAGATGGATATGCGGAGCAAATCCATCTGGCGGAGTCAGGGTAGTTCCGCCCTCCACCGAATCAAACAAACACTGGAACCTCAGCATACAGACAGGAGTCAAGGATACAACAACTTCACTGGAAACGTGAGTCGGCAACGAAAACCTCCGAGTTACACGAGTCAAATTCCCCACTGAGCCTGAACTAACCACTTTGTCTTCCCCTCACTTTGCAGTTTAGGTTGAGCAGTGTTTTAGAGCAACACTTCTCCCTCTGTTTACTTCTTCAATAAAACCAGTTAAACCTTTTACCTGGACTCTCTGTTCGGTTTTCTGCATTTTTGGGTCAGAGCTTTGAAACATCATGACATGTTTAATTCTATCCCAAATTGTATTACAGTTTTATCAAATTGCTTTAAAAGCATATATTTTTGTGTTACTGCTACTTTTTAGCCAGGTCAACCTGTCAATGTGCAGAAATGTCAAATTCTTAAACATCTAATTTGCTTTATTGTTCTTTAGTTCTAAATGTTTAACAGTAATCATATAATAATTAGTAATACATTACTATATATTATAACTGAGTGTTTTTGCTCACTTGTCTTGCCATATATAACAAAATGGTCTAAACAAGTTTATGCTCTCAGATAAGTTTTTTTTTTATAAAATTTGATTATAAATATTAAACATTATATATTTAATGATTGGTCTCCCTGTTGTATTTAAAGAATAGATTTGAAGAACCTGTGTCCTCCTTCACAGATGCTCCTCGATGCTGCAAGTCCTCCATGCTAGCAGCTGGATTGCTGCTGTCTCCTGTTGACTCCAGGCTCTGTCATGGCTCCTACTGTTCCACCTTCGCTCCTCTACTTTTGCAAGAAACAAGCCTGCAACACCAGACTTCATGGACTTTTTATATTCCGTTTATCTCTAAGCGTAGTCACCTGCAAAATAATATTACAATTCTGCAAACCAACCTATCAGATCTCTAAACCCTGTCTCTGTGTCCAGCAATGAGGAATGGCTCAAATGCTACCTACTACTGATTAACTATAATTTATTTGAAAATAAATGTTTTAAAATGCATAAGGTTTATATTTGAATTCAGACTTGTTTAATGTTTTTTTCCCTCACATTTACTGGTTCACTGATGCAGGTAGTGTCATAGTAGTTGGGTAGAAAAGAAGAGGTTTTATGTTAAAAGGAAGCGATTGATATTCATCTCACATTTTTGCACTAAGTCCTCCACTCCCACTTGATTTGCATTAACATCATTTAAAATAGAGGCAGAAAGAACTCTCAGAGGAGCGAGTTGCACTCAACTACATGATAGCTGTGACTTAACATGTGCTTTTTCTCCTCTCAGGCATGAAGGGCACCAGGATGTGACTGCGTTATAACAGAAACTGGCCAGAATAAAAAAAAAAA
>JAGKQL010000029.1:159746-170963 GCA_018398635.1 Cyprinodon brontotheroides
AAACAAATTTTTGTCTCTCACAAGATAGTTTGGACTTATTGGCTTTTTTAAGGGCATTATCTCTGTCTTTCATTAATAGTTTGATGTCGTCACTGAGCCAGGGAAGAGAACACTTTCTGCTTTTGTGTTTAATTGTCACTGCAAATTCATTTATTTTTGTCTGTAAGCATTCAGTGAATTTCTGACTAATTATTTCCAGTTCATTATCCAATAGTAAAATGTCCCAGTTCATATTTCTTATTGCAGTGTGAAATTGTTCCTGTTTGTTCCTTGGAATGCCAATGAACTCCTTCTTTCCGGAATAGGCTGAGAATCGCTGTCTGGTTAACTTTCTTGTTATCAGCACCAAGTTATGATCTGAGAGACCAGTCAACATATTGTATGGTTTTGTGATCCGTTCAGGATGATTGGTGAAGATTAAGTCAATTTTAGTGCTACAAGTGTTTGTAATCCGTGTCAGTCTTTTAACCATCTGGACAAAATTAAATCCATCCATAATTTGCTGAAGTTTTTTCCTTTTACTGTAACTGTCCCAATGTAGATTAAAATCGCCCATCACTATAACCTCCGTTTTGAAATCACACTGCTTTAAAATTTCCTTGAATTTATCATAAAAGTCTATCTTTGCAGATGGTGGTCGATATAGGACTATTAGTGTGAGAGACATCTGAGGTGCAAGAGATAAATTTACTCCAACACATTCTTAATCAATTGGGTTTTCCACTGGATTTCGCTGCACTGTATGTTATCTCTCACATAAATCATTACCCCTCCCCCTTTGCCGTCAGCTCTATCTCTCCTGTAGGAGACATACCCCGGAACTAAAAGTGCAGCAGTAGGGGAATTATTATGCAGCCAAGTTTCGGATAGGCAGAAATAATCCAGATTTCCCTGGATCCCTTGGCCAAGATAAAAAAAAAAACACACAGCGTGTTGAAAGAGTCCCTCTAACACGTCCTTCTCGTAACAACCAGCACACCTGCTGGACTCTGCCAGGATTCCAGTTACCATTCATCTAATCTTCCTGCTCCTGCTTCTTTATATGTGGCTCAGTCCCAGCTATCGGGGCCAGATCATTGAGATTACTGATGTTGAGGGTGAGCTCATAGCTCATGTTTTAGTTCATGTTCTCGTTCATGGAGGCCAGTGGTGAGAGGAATTTAGTGTTTCTTAGAATTCCTGATCATGTTCTGTCCCTTATCATGTTCTGAGCATGCCTCTAGTTCCTCTCTTGGCTCAGTAGAGGGAGCTAGTTTTAAGCGTTCCATAGTTTTCCTGATATCCTGACCTTGTTCTGCCTCTCAACTATTGAGCCTGCTGTTCCCATCTGAACGTTGCTGCCTGAACTCTTTGTGGACTCCTGGATCCGTGGACCAGCCTGTTCTGAACAGTGTCACTGACCTGCCTTGGGTTCAATTCAATTCAGTTTATTTCTATTGCGCCCATTACCAGCACATGTCATCTCTAGGCACTTTTTGCTTAACTTTCTGCTTCTGAATGCAGACAAAACAGAAGTTATAGTCTTTTGGACCGAGAGTCTCTGAAAAAGAAGCTGATTAGTCAGTCACTTCATTTGGATGTGGGATTAAACTGATTTCAGATAATAAAAGTAAAAAATCTTGGTGTTGTTTTTGATCAGGACCTGTCATTTAAATCCCAGATCAATAGAGGTTTCTAGAATTTCCTTCTTTCATCTGAGGAATATTGCAAAAATGAGCAATCTCCTGTCCAGGGGTGATGCTAGCGAGAAACTAGTCCATGCATTTGTTACTTCAAGGCTGGACTATTGTAATTCTTTTACTATCAGGAAGTCCACAAACTGTAGTTAAAAGCCTTCAGCTGATCCAAAATGCTGCAGCCAGAGTTCTGATGAAAATGAAAAGAGAGATCATATCTCTCCTATCCTAACTTCTCTTCATTGGCTTCCTGTTAAATTCAGAATAGAATTTAAAATCCTCCTTCTCACACATATAAAAGCCTTAAATGGCCAAGCTCCATCTGATATCAGAGATCTGATTGTTCCTGATGTTCCTAACAGAGCACTTCGCACCGGCTCTCAATCTGCAGGTTTACTAGTGGTTCCTAGAATTTCTAAAAAGTAGAATGGGAGGCAGATCTTTTTAGTTATCAGGCTCCTCTCCTGTGGAACCAACTACCAGTTTTAGTCCGTGAGGCAGACACCCTGTCTACTTTTAAGGCTAGGCTTTAAAAACTTTCCTTTTTGATAAAGCTTCTAGTTAGAGTGGCTCAGGTTATCCTGAGCTATCTCTATAGTTCTGCTGCTATAGGCTTAGACTGCTGGAGGACATAGGGACCCTTTTTCATCATTCTGCTTCATTCTATCTCTATTCTCCCACTCTGCAGAATCTGTTAGTTCAATCTCTAACGTTCTGCTCTCTCTGCTTTTCTCATGGTAGCTTCATCTGGTCTGTTCCTGTTTGGCTGTGACTCCATCCTGGAGAGAAATATCAGCTGTGCTGCTGCCATCAACACCTTTGTTTTCTAGATGTTTGAGCTTGGCCTGTTTTCCAGTGTAGTCCTGTTTCTCTGACTGTGACTAACTGGATGTGCTCTCTTCATCCTCTGACATGGGAGCTGGCTCGGAGCTCGTCTGCCTGGCTGTGTGTGTCCTGGACGGGCCAGTCAAGCCTCGTGGAGCTGGTTGACAGTTGCCTTTTGTATCTATGCTTCTTTTTCTATGTCTGCTTCTGTCTCCTTGAACCCCAGGGGCCTACTCAGCAGATGGCGCTCACACCTGAGCCTGGTTCTGCTGGAGGTTTTCTTCCTGTTCAATGGGAGTTTTCCTCTCCCACTGTCTCCGCAAGCATGCTTAGTGTGAGGGATTGCTGAAGAGGTCAATGAGTCGATGCAATCAGCTGGTTTCATTATAGATAAGAAAACTTTAAATCAATCTGACTGATGATCTGGTTGAACTGGATCTATAAAGTGGCCTCAGATGACATGCTGTGAATTGGAGCTATAGAAATAAACTGAATAGAATTTAAACTGTAGATAAACTGGGTTTGTCTAAAAATCCTCCCTTTAAAACTTGTATATTATGCTTCATTGTTCTGTAAACTGATATCTGGCTAATCCTGTGATTAAAACACAGGAATATAAAATACCTCTGAGGACATATTGGTGAACATGAACATCAAATCATGCTGAAACAATGGCCACTTTTAATTGATACCCAAACGCAAAGGGCACCAGAACACAAAACAGCTAAAGGAAATAAAAATTCAGAGTCGCTCCTCAGATCTTTCTGTGGGACATGCTGGGATTATCTCAGGAAGAAGTCAATGGCATACAGGTAGATGGACGGCATTGACTGGGACAGCATAACAACACAGGTAAACTACACCCTCTGTGATCAAACTCACATCCTCTTAGGAGGCCAAGCAGCTTCTTTCTCTGAGTGTTCAAAGGTTCATATTCTTTCATGAAACAGCAGTATCCCAGGTGTCTAAATGATTCAAACATCTTCCAGTTATTAATTATCTAATGCTATAATCACACCTAAAGCAGCAAAGGCAGCAGGAGCAGCTGGTTTACATGCAAAGTCACATCCCAGGAAGCAGCTGGTTTTGATGCTCAAAAGTTGACGTGCGTGTTGGTATAACATCCAGCAGCCCGTTTTGAGCAGCAGGAGCAGCGCTGGTCATGAGCTTCTGAGCATCTGAGGCGCTGAACACGCTGCAAACGCAGCTGCTGGAAACATTGATCTTTAGCTGCTGGACATCAACCAATGAGAGAAGCTGATCTGGGAGCTGGCAGGGAGTCAGACGCAGCACTGCTGATGCAGAGCGCTATGATCACTCCTCTGAAACAGTTTATTAACGCCTAAATTAACTTCAAATGTAGAAACCTGCCGGCAGAATATGTTGGCTTTTATTATCCTGCTGCCTGCAGTTTGTAGCACAGACCTGAAAAACGCTAACATCTACTTCCAGCCGCCACCAACAGGAGGGGAAAACCCTGGAGAGGCGAGCGGGCCTGAGGCAGCTGCTGCTGGGGATTCCCAGTGACAGCGCAGCGCCGGTATGTGGGGGTCTGAGCGGCTCCCACAGAGAAATAATCTTTGAAGGCAGGATGGTAATCTGGATGAACTGACTGCACAGACCATGTTTTCAGGAGGACTTTCTCACTTCAACATAGATTCTAACTACTTTCTACCCGCTGATCACAGCTAATATAGCAAAGCTGCTCTCTGGCATCGAACACAGGAGCAGCAGAGGAGCATCTGGACTCACTTTACTGGACGGCTGACCTTAGTGAGGATCAGAGATGAAGCAGCAGGAGCTTCTTTGATGCTGAAAACGGGTTTGATGCATTTTCTAAATAATCAGGCTGTTCTGTGTGTTGGGGATAATATCACAGATTTGTCCTTTATCTCCTTGGTTCCAGTATTAATACTTGTGCTGCAGAGCAAAGACTGTCTTCAGAGGTATTACCTCAGCGATCTCAACCTACAGCAGATTTGTTGGCTGAAAGCCACAATACGTACCCCAGGAGATGACCCCGACGCTTGCTGCTAGCAGGACACAGAGGATCCCCAGAGAGACCAGCAGCACACGGACTCTGATGTCTGTAAAAGTTATAATGAGGGGTTCATCAAACCATTTCATGCAAGAGTTAATTGGTTTGGTGACGATGGCAGCTCATAGGAAGGTGAGGAATGTCTTACCTTTGCAGTTGACCTCCATCACTGATGCTCAGAAACCGAAGGAAAAAGGCAGAACCTGCTGGAGAGAATTCAAAGAACCTCTGAACTCTGCAGTGAGACGTTTCTCTCTTATAACTGAAAAACAGGAACTTCAGAAAGACTGAATGACGTTGGAATTTGTTTATTCAAAACCAGCTGATTCTGATCTTCAGCCTTCATCTGATTAGATATAAAGGATCGTTTACATATTGTTATGCAATAACTTTATACTCAGTGCTTCTAAATATCTTATTTAATCATATTCAGACCTGGATGAAAGCTAGAGCAACAGATGAAAGTGAATCCAGTTAAGGTCATGGTCAAACAGTAAACTCTGTAAAGCTGCTGGTACCATTCTGCAGTACGCTGTTACGGAGTATTTCTTGTTCCACCAACCTGAGACCACAGTCTAAATTGCGGACAGAGAGAACGATGTGGAGCGAGCAGATTAGCGTGAGTTTAAACATTGCACATCCTTCTCACTGTGCTACATGTCAGTATCTATGGAAAGCCAAAAGGGCCACAGTTCACCCCTTCATCGTGCATTTGTCCAACTGAACAAAAAGCTGTTTAACGAGTCAGACTGCTGTCAAATATGGTGGAAATTCAATGAAATAGTGCCACAGCTTATGGGGACATGCTGCCTGAGGAGGTGGCATGACCCATGAATGGAGTGCCTTAGTCCTTTAGCGTGGGCGATCTGGGTTTGAATTCTGACCTGTGGACCTTTTTCTCCATCTCTCTCTCTCCCACTTTCCTGTCAGCATACCGGGTTGCGAAAAAACTCAAAAATTATCCAGAGAAATATCTGCCTGAAGGAGGGCGCATCGCCTAAACTCTCACACACATGTGATGAGAAAACAGATTAAAAAATGAACAAAAAGGGAACTTTTAAACATATTCTTGATGTTTTGATAATTCTAATGCAGTGAGGACCAAAACTGAGGGTTTTGTTGGACAGATAAAATGGCTATCATTGCATTGATATAAGAAGTCACCATCGCCTTAGAAAATACGAAATCTGCAGTTGGTGTATTTATTGATCTCAAAAACAGCTTTTGACACAATAAATCATGAAATATTAAGTAAGATATTGGAGTGTTATGGCATCTGAGGATTGATTATAATCTGGATGAAAAGTTATCTAAGCAACAGGCAACAATGGGTGACTGCAAGTCATGGTGCTTGGACATTGCACTTGTTGTCCACCAGGGGACATCTGCAAAGTGTCTAGAATACTTACATTTGTTT
The DNA here is from genome assembly GCA_018398635.1 of Cyprinodon brontotheroides. Lineage (NCBI taxonomy): Eukaryota > Metazoa > Chordata > Actinopteri > Cyprinodontiformes > Cyprinodontidae > Cyprinodon > Cyprinodon brontotheroides. Next base: position 165,703 of record JAGKQL010000029.1, read on the forward strand.
TGTTTGCAGACGATGCTTACATCTTTTGTACAGGTGATAATTTAGATCAGCTTATGGCTGATATCAACCTTAAGTTATGTCACCTTAAGATTTGGTTTGATACTAATAAACTATCATTAAATTTGGATAAAACCAAGTTTATGTTGTTTGGAAACTGAGAAAGTAAAACAAATTTAGGTATTCTGATAGATAATGTGACAGTAGAGAGAGTTAAATCTGGAAAAACTCTCGGCTAAGAAGACAATTAGGAGAAATGTATTCAATTCTATTCAGTTTATTTCTATAGCTCCAAATTCACACAACACACTTTAAGCAGTTCTCAACCAGATGACTCTCTTCAAAGCAATCCCTCACACTAAGCATGCTTTGTACTGCAGTGACAGTGGAAAGGAAAAACTCCACTGAACAGGAAGAAACCTCCCAGCAGAACCACAGGCTCAGTGTGAGCTGGCCATCTGCTGAGGAATTCCCACTGGGGTTCAAGGGAGACAGAAGCAGACATAGAAAAAAGAAGCATAGATACAAAGGCAACTGTCAACCAGCTCCACAGGCGGCCCCGCCCAGGAAAACACACAGCCAGGCAGAGCGCAGGGCCAGCCAGCTCCCATGTCAGAGATGTGTGATGAAGAGAGCACATCCAGTTAGTCACAGTCAGTATAGGAAACAGACTACACTGGAAAACAGGCCAAGCTCCAACATCTAGAAACAAAGAGTGTTGATGGCAGCAGCACAGTTGATATTTCTCCAGGATGGAGTCACAGCCAAAACAGGAACAGACCAGGATGAAGCTACTATGAGAAAAAGCAGAGAGAGCAGAACGTTAGAGATTGAACTAACAGATTCTGAGGCAGAGTGGGAAGAATAGAGGATAGAATGAAGCAGAATATGATGAAATGGGTATTGATACAATTACTTTAGTCTTTGGCGCTCAGACCTCGGAAGGAAACATAGCACTTAATTTTGAAAGATATGTGTGAACAGTGAGTAAATAATAAGGCTGTTTCCCCCCAGGCCTGAAACTTGTGGTGGAGTGGAGACAGATGGAGTTGGTCAGTCTGTAGACTGCTGGTTAAAGAGACGGTCTGCTGTAGCTTTATTGTTATGAAACGGTGTTTGTTTGCAAGGACCCAAATGCACTTACCATTTTGGCAGAGAGGGAATTAAGCTTGAAATTGAAGTTCACAGGTCAGGAACAGGAATCAAATGTCCAACAGAAAACAACAAGCGCTTCTTGAACCAAGTGGAGACATCTGCAGGGTAAACAAAAGCAAAGGAGCCAGGGAGAGATGAGGTACACAGACAGAAGTTAGACGAGGATGTTAGCAAACAGGAACTGAAGAGGGAGGGCTTTTTAAAGGGGACAGAGACAAAGAGGGAACTAACGAGGGAAATTGAAAACAGGTGAAGGCAAGAACAGAAAAACAGAAAGAAGAGAGGACACAAGAGGGCAGCAGAGGACAACAAATGGAAAACTTCAAGAAAAAGCAGGAACAAACAGACCAAGACTCTGATAGTACCCCTCAACTTAAGGGCGGATCCCAGGCGCCCTAAAATGTCCAGAAACGAAAACAACGTTCCACCCAGGGTGGGCGGAGGGATGGGGAACCATAGGGAGGAAGGCACACGAAAACAAAACAGAGTCCTAAAAACAAAAAACAAACCACCCAGGGTGGGCAAAGGCAACGAAAAGTCTCTTGGAGGCCGTCACACGCCGGAGGCGCAGGCAGAGTCTCTGGAGGCCGACGTGCGGGGGCCGGAGGCAAAGGCAGAGTCTCTGGAGTGTCGGCGTGGGGCGGGAGCAGGCTGGCAGAAATGCCCGGAGGCGCCGGCGGCGGGGCGGCAAGGCAAGCGCAGAGTCTCTGGAGGCCAGCCGCGACGCCGGGAGGCGGCAAGCAGCAGGCCTCTGGAGGGCCATGCATCGGGGCTGAGGCGAGCAGTAGATCTCACAGGAGGCCGGCCCTACGGCCTTGAGCCGAAGCAAAGTCTCGGAGGCGGAGTGGGGCGGAGGTGAAGTGGCACGCTCTGGAGGCCGTGGGCGCTTCCCAATGCTGCAGGAACCTCGGAGGGGACGTCCGCTTCGCTTCAAGCAGCAGGAAGCACCGAGGGGAAACGCCGCCTCCGCTAAAGCGTTTCTGCAACAGGCTCATAGAGGGACCTTACCACTGCGGCTCAGTGAACAGTGGGGTTTTTCCTTCAGAGGAGACCGCCTCGACCGCGTGCTCAGGAACAGGTTCCTCAGAGGGGACCGCTGACTGCGGCTCAGGAACAGGCTCGGAGGAGGGCGCCCACCGCGGCTCAGGAACAGACCACGGAAAAATCTTTTACTCTCTCCGATAAAAAAGTCTCCAGAGGTCTGACTCCGGTATATGGGGGAGCCTCTTAGGAGTTCACATGCCTGGTTCTCTGCTGGGTCCATGTTGTGGGCTGGATCCTTCTGTCATGAAACGCTGTTTGTTTGGAGGACCCAAAATGCAGAGATCCAGTTAGCAGAGGTGAATTAAAGGTCGGTTTATTGAGGTTCACAGTGTCCAGGGGCAGGACCAATCAGTCCAACAGAAAACAATACCCTTGAACCAAGGAGACATTACCTGGGTAAACAAAATCGTAGGGGCCAGGGAGAGATGAGTGGTACACAGACAGAAGTTAGACGAGGATCCCAGCAAACAGGAACTGAAGAGGGAGGGCTTTTAAAGGGGACAGAGACAAAGAGAGAGCTAATGAGGGGATTGAAAACAGGTGAAGGCAGAACAGAAAACAGAGCAAAAAGTGACTGACACAAGAGGGCAGCAGAGGACAACAAATGGAAAACCAAGAAAAACAGGAACAAAACAGACCAAGACTCTGATAATTGCGGTATGGGGGAGATCCAGTGGACTGGGTGACCTGATACTCAGAAGTTTCACCTCAGTGACCTGGAAAATGGAAGTCCAGCTCGGATAACACAGGTTGAGAGTAAAACTCCGTCCGGGGCATGTGAGCTAGCATGCAGCTTTTCTGGACACTGGAGGCGGAAAAACTCCCCATTGGGAAGAAACCTCTGGCAGAACCAGGCTCAACATGGCGGTCTTCTGCCGGACCAGTTAAGATGAGACAGGGAACGCATCCATCCATGAATAAAGCAGAAAGAACAAGTTTGCAGATCGGACATACGGGATAAAATAAAACTTTAGATTTGATGTAACCTTCTAACCGGGGTATTGAGGCTGGAAGACTGCTTCCTCCAGGTGGTACCTGACACTTCTGACAATCGCTGTCCTCAGAAAAAATCAGTCAAAGAGAACTGCCTTGACAACGCCAAATTGTCGTGGGAAAAAAGTATTCAACTATTCATCCTAGTTAAATAAACGGAGATCGATGGATTTCACTCAGTCGGCACATTTATTCATATCGCTGTAAGAGAGAGAACAGTTCATCATACAGCCCCTATGGCACAGCATTCAGCCCTGTTCTGATCTGGACAGCGTTCGCTCCTCCCTACTTACAACAATGGAAAGTAGTCAGAGTCAAAACAAATTACAGACACTTTGGTTAAACAGTAACATGTTATGAATAAACCTTGAGAAAGAATCTGGTTTGTTATGGGAAGAAGCTATGTCTGGTCTACAAACAACATCCTGCAGAGATCGGTATGCCTTCAAGGTGAAAAACAGACTGAAAACTTTATATAGAGTAAATATAGATAAATAATATATAATAGAAGAGAAATTACATTTTCTGACAACAACATAAAACTTAATAAAGCCATTTTTAAACATTTTAAAGGAAAACAGGGTTGCCAAGAATTTAGATTAAAAGGGAGACACTCTGGTCCACAGGAGATGGCGATAATACGCTAGATTTCACCCGCCAGTAAAACCCCAGTTAAATAGCAGCTGTAAGAAGGAAGATGGGTGTAATGGCATGCCAAGCTTACGCCGCTCATAGAGTAAAGTCCTGATTCAAGAGAGAGAGGGGGGGAAACAGAAAGCGATTCCCGGGGTGATGGAAGAACCAAACAGTGAAAAACCTAGAAGACGGGAAGAGAAAGAGCCTTCGAAAACTGAAGGGGAGTCTAGTTCAGAACAAATTCAGAGAAGGTGAAACAATTCAGCAATTCCAGCGAGAAAACCAAAATTATTATAAAGTCCGTATTCGCACTCCAGCGCACCTGGGAGACGCTCTGCAGACAATCCAGTTCAGTTAATAACCAGCCCTATGGTGGACAACTGCAGAGACCAAACCTCAAAGGCAAGGCAGATCCAGAGGATAACAAGCTAAGATTTGAGGGAGAGCCCAAGAGTGCTGCTTTGGTGGAGAAATAAAACCATCAGCAGGGAAAGTATTGAGGAGTTCCCTGTAAGTTTTATTAAAAGATTCTAGAAAATAAGTAACTAAGTGCAAAAAACAAACGGTTAAAGTTCAACAAGAAACGGAGAAAGGTGTGAAAGCTTATCAGTGTATGGATCAACGTAACATAGGAGCAGTTCCCCAGCCAGGGTTCTCGGCTGTTGTATTGAGTTAGGCTGTGAAACCAGATGAATGATGCTTTAAAGGCTAAAACATTCGGTCCCTTGCTGCAGCAGGATGCAAAGCGAAAGCAGCAGTGGAAGGTTCGTTGAGAGCAGAAGCCGCTTAAAACCAGGGAAATGCTAAGCAGTAACCAGGAGGAGGATAGGTATGCTTATCAATGCACTTTTAAAGCGAAACAAAGTACGTGAAGCGTAGTAAAAGTGAATTTAGAGCTCAGCATTAACTCAGTTTTAAAGCCGCAGGTAAAGCGATCTTAATCTTAGCCTGTGAAACCTAAACCAGCAATGGAGGAAATGAAAAGTTCAAACCTCTGGAGGAGCTGACTTGCGCCGCAGAGATTCTGCCAATGGTTCTTCAAAAGAAGGACCTGAATCATTTTCTGACGCTAGAGCGCGACCACTGCAGTTTTCTCAGGAAAACTGAAAACTGAAAAATCCAGATAATAGTGAAAGCTGCAGCGAAGTATCTGGAAGAGAGAATTAAACTGTGGGAAACGGTTCAAAACCAGTAGGACCATCAGAACCTGCTGAATGGTATAAACACAAATATAGATTTCATATTTATTATCAGGAGAATTAGATTATTTATTAATAAATAAATTATGTTAGGTTAAATACACAGTTTGGAAAACTTTGGGTTTTCTGTTTCCCTGTTTCCTCGTTTAGTTCTGATCAGCTGATGCATGAATCCTAACTAGTCTGACAGCCACCGTAAGACAGGGCAGGAGGAGGAGGCAAGAGGTGGAGGGTGAG
>JAGKQL010000029.1:175507-188847 GCA_018398635.1 Cyprinodon brontotheroides
AGGGGGCGTCATAAGCCCAGGAGGACACGGCTTCTGTTAAGGGGGCGCCATAGGGACAGGAGGGCGGCTTCTGTTAGGGGAGCGCCATAGAGGACAGGAGGGCGGCTTCTGTTAGGGGGCGCCATAGAAGGTTGGGAAGTGTTCTGTTGGGTCTGTCCCACCAACCAGCATGTTAGCTAGCTCAGGCTAATTAGCACAGGAAGGCTATCAGTGGCGGGGGGCATAACTGGCCCTCCACCGTGCTCAATCATCAGCCTGAGGATAAACGGCCTCCCTCCTGCTCCTCCCTCCTGCTCCTCCCTCCTCCTCCCTCCCTCCCTCCTGCTCCTCCTCCTCCTCCCTCCCTCCCTTCTGCTCCTCCCTCCTCCTCCCTCCCTCCCTCCTGCTCCTCCCTCCTGCTCCTCCTCCTCCCTCCTGTTCCTCCTCCTCCTCCCTTCTCCCTCTCCCTCCTGTTCCTCCTCCTCCTCCCTCCTGCTCCTCCCTCCTCCTCCTCCTCCTCCTCTGTTTTCCAGCGCCGCATGTCGACTGACATCAGCCCCAGTCTGGTGAACTGGATGACCAGCATGATGACCATGAGGCTGTGGGTGATCCTGGAGCACATCCCCGTGTCCCAGGAGCAGGTCCAGCACTACATCGTCCCCTCTCAGGTATCTGTCCCGCCATGGAGGCGTTGCCAGGCGGCGTATCGCCTTACGCCAGGCGGCGTATCGCCTTACGCCAGGCGCCTCATCAATCATTGATGGCTTTGTCTTCCACAGACGGATCCCGGTCCTGCCGGCGGCTCCCAGGACGCTCAGAGTGCCACGGTGAGCTCGCCGTCTCCCTGTTCCGTCTCTGTCCTGATCCTCCCTCATGGTTCTGTCCTCCGCAGATCGGAGACACTCTGTCCCCCGCCGCAGCCACCACGGCAGAGGAGGCCATGTCGCACGACAACGCCGCTGCGTCGTCAAGGGAGACCAGAGCGTTGCCTGGAGATCTGGGAGCGTCGGGCGGTGCGGCGCCTCTAGGGGGCGACATGGTGGCAGCAGGAGCAGAGGGAGGCAGCGAGGAGTCTGAGAGCTGGGCCGCCGCCGTCCCTCCTGTAAGACGGAGGCGTCCAGCTGCTGTTCTTCATCCCTCTGCCTCCTCTTCCTCGCTCATCCTCTGCTCTCTCTCTGTCATGAAGGAGTGGGTTCCCATCATCAGGCGCGACATGATGACGCAGAGGAAGATGAAGGCTCAGCCGCCGCTCTCTGACGCCTACCTCCACGGCATGCCGGCCAAGCGCAGGAAGGTAGGTGGAGCCGTGGCGGTGGGCGGAGCCGCTCACAGCGGCGTCTGTCTCATCTCGCTGTGCGTTGTTCCTCAGACGGGCCAGGGCGGCGGCAGCCTCCTCTCCCTCTCAGACGCCGTCAGTCAGGCGGCCAGGAATGTGGGGGTGAGGCCCATCACCTCCCCGGAGCAGCTCCAGGCCGACCTGGAAACGCAGGAGGTGAAGGAGGCGTACTCGGAGCAGGTAGGAATGTTCCGGGCTCAGGTTGGCCTCCCTGCTCACCGCCATCTTAACAGTCAGCTGTTCCTCTCAGGTCAAAGCCGACGTGAAGAAGCGCGTCAGAGACGACCCGGAGTTCAACCCGCAGCAATTCCCCAAGAGCCTCAGCCTCTCACTCCTAACGCCTCCTTCATGCCTCCCCCAGCAGCAGCCTGTGTCGAGCCTCCCGGGGGCAGGGTCTGAGCCTCCCTCTCCTGGGGGGGCGGGGTCTGAGCATCCCTCTCCTGGGGGGGCAGGGTCTGAGCCTCCTCTCCTGGGCCCTGAGCCCTCTCCCGGGGGCAGGCCCTGAGCCTCCCTCCCGGGGGGTTCTGAGCCTCCCTCTCCTGGGGGGGCGGGCCTCCCTCTCCTGGGGGGGCGGGGTCTGAGCCTCCCTGTGGTTCTAACGGTTCTGAGCTCCAGAGGCTTTCCAACCAGCAGAGGTTCTACCACCCAAACCCAGAACTGGTTCTGATCCAGGACCAGAATCTTTATTGTCTGTCGGCCCAAAAGCCTCCAGAGTTCTGATCCGATCACAGAAAGTTCTGGAATCGATGTCAGAACCGACCCAGTGGAAGGAAGGCTTCCAGCGCCCTCTGCTGGGGAGCCCCATATGGCAGAGTTTGACCAACAGGCCAGCTGATGATGATGATGATGACTGTAGAACCCATCATCATCATCACTTCCTGCTGGCGACCGTCCTGTTTTTCCTCCTCTTCCTCCTATTTATGGCTTCAGCTCCTCCTTTAAGATGATGTTCTCCTCCCAGCTGCTGCTTCCTCCATGATGATGATGATGATGATGATGATGAACACACAGACTGTGATGCTGTTTGGTTGATGAATGTACAGCAAAGCTAATAAAACCTGGCAGGAAAGCAGACCTTTGATGATTCTGATGTTTAACTTTAAATCAATAAACTGATCATGAAGCTCAAACATGTAAACAGGTTTAGTCTCTGCAGGTGGGTTCCTCTCAGAACCAGCTGCTGACGCTCAGCAGGTGGGTTCCTCTCAGAACCAGCTGCTGACGCTCCGCAGGTGGGTTCCTCCCAGAACCAGCTGCTGACGCTCCGCAGGTGGGTTCCTCTCAGAACCAGCGGCTGACGCTCCGCAGGTGGGTTCCTCTCAGAACCAGCTGCTGACGCTCTGCAGGTGGGTTCCTCTCAGAACCAGCTGCTGACGCTCTGCCTGCAGGTGGGTTCCTCTCAGAACCAGCTGCTGACGCTCCGCAGGTGGGTTCCTCTCAGAACCAGCTGCTGACGCTCCGCAGGTGGGTTCCTCTCAGAACCAGCGGCTGACGCTCCGGGTTACTCAGAACCAGCTGCTGACGCTCCGCAGGTGGGTTACTCTCAGAACCAGCTGCTGACGCTCTGCAGGTGGGTTCCTAACACAGCTGCTGACGCTCAGCAGGTGGGTTCCTCTCAGAACCAGCTGCTGACGCTCTGCAGGTGGGTTCCTCTCAGAACCAGCTGCTGACGCTCAGCAGCAGGGTTCCTCTCAGGAACCAGCTGCTGACGCTCTGCAGGTGGGTTCCTCTCAGGAACCAGCTGCTGACGCTCAGCAGGTGGGTTCCTCTCAGAACCAGCTGCTGACGCTCAGCAGGTGGGGTTCCTCTCAGAACCAGCGCTGCTGACGCTCAGACAGGGTTCCTCCTCAGAACCAGCTGTCTCTGACGCTCAGCAGGTGGGTTCCTCTCAGAACCAGCTGCTGTCGCTCAGCAGGTGGGTTCCTCTCAGAACCAGCTGCTGACGCTCCGCAGGTGGGTTCCTCTCAGAACCAGCGGCTGACGCTCCAGCAGGTGGGTTCCTCTCAGAACCAGCTGCTGACGCTCAGCAGGTGGGTTCCTCTCAGAACCAGCTGCTGACGCTCTGCAGGTGGGTTCCTCTCAGAACCAGCTGCTGTGGCTGACGCTCCGCAGGTGGGTTCCTCTCAGAACCAGCTGCTGTCGCTCCCAGCAGGTGGGTTCCTCTCAGAACCAGCTGCTGGCGCTCGCAGGTGGGTTCCTCTCCAGGGCTTTCCAGCTGCTGACGCCAAACTCAGCAGGTAGGTTCCTCTCCAGGAGCCAGCTGCTGGCGCTCAGCAGGTGGAGTTCACCTCAGAACCAGCTGCTGGCGCTCCACTTGAGTGGGTTCCTCTCAGAACCAGCGGCTGACGGCTCCGCAGGTGGGTTCCTCTCAGAACCAGCTGCTGACGCTCCGCAGGTGGGTTACTCTCAGAACCAGCTGCTGACGCTCCGCAGGTGGGTTCCTCTCAGAACCAGCTGCTGACGCTCCGCAGGTGGGTTCCTCTCAGAACCAGCTGCTGACGCTCCGCAGGTGGGTTCCTCTCAGAACCAGCTGCTGTCGCACTGCAGGTGGGTTCCTCTCAGAACCAGCTGCTGACGCTTCTGCAGGTGGGTTCCTCTCAGAACCAGCTGCTGACGCTCAGCAGGTGGGTTCCTCTCAGAACCAGCTGCCGACGCTCAAGCAGGTGGGTTCCTCTCAGAACTGTGCTGCTGTCGCTGTCTGCAGGCGGGGTTCCTCAGAACCAGCTGCTGCTCTGCAGGTGGGTTCTCAGAACTGTGCTGCTGACGCCAGCAGGTGGGTTCCTCTCAGAACCAGCTGCTGACGCTCTGCAGGTGGGTTCCTCTCAGAACCAGCTGCTGACGCTCTGCAGGTTCCTCTCAGAACCAGCTGCTGTCGCACCGCAGGTGGGTTCCTCTCAGAACCAGCTGCTGACGCTCCGCAGGTGGGTTCCTCTCAGAACCAGCTGCTGACGCTCAGCAGGTGGGTTCCTCTCAGAACCAGCTGCTGTCGCTCTGCAGGTGGGTTCCTCTCAGAACCAGCTGCTGACGCTCAGCAGGTGGGTTCCCTTCAGAACCAGCTGCTGTCGCTCTGCAGGTGGGTTCCTCTCAGAACCAGCTGCTGTCGCTCTGCAGGTGGGTTCCTCTCAGAACCAGCTGCTGACGCTCCGCAGGTGGGTTCCTCTCAGAACCAGCTGCTGACGCTCTGCAGGTGGGTTCCTCTCAGAACCAGCTGCTGACGCTCAGCAGGTGGGTTCCTCTCAGAACCAGCTGCTGACGCTCCGCAGGTGGGTTCCTCTCAGAACCAGCTGCTGACGCTCAGCAGGTGGGTTCCTCTCAGAACTCCAGCTGCTGACAGCTCCGCAGGTGGGTTCCTCTCAGAACCAGCTGCTGACGCTCCGCAGGTGGGTTCCTCTCAGGAACCAGCTGCTGACGCTCCGCAGGTAGGCTCCTCTCAGGGAACCAGCTGACTGACGCTCGCGCAGGTGGGTTCCTCTCAGAACCAGCTGCTGACGCTCAGCAGGTGGGTTCCTCTCAGGAACCAGCTGCTGACGGCTCCGCAGGTGGAGTTCCTCTCAGAACCAGCGGCTGACGCTCCTCGCAGGTGGGTTCCTCTCAGAACCAGCTGCTGACGCTCTGCAGGTGGGTTCCTCTCAGAACCAGCTGCTGACGCTCTGCAGGTGGGTTCCTCTCAGAACCAGCTGCTGACGCTCCGCGCAGGTGGGTTCCTCTCAGAACCAGCTGCTGACGCTCTGCAGGTGGGTTCCTCTCAGAACCAGCTGCTGTCGCACTGCAGGTGGGTTCCTCTCAGAACCAGCTGCTGACGCTCAGCAGAGTGGGTTCCTCTCAGAACCAGCTGCTGTCGCTCTGCAGGTGGGTTCCTCTCAGAACCAGCTGCTGTCGCTCTCAGAACCAGCTGCTGACGCTCTGCAGGTGGGTTCCTCTCAGAACCAGCTGCTGACGCTCCGCAGGTGGGTTCCTCTCAGAACCAGCTGCTGACGCTCCGCAGGTGGGTTCCTCTTCAGAACCAGCTGCTGACGCTCTGCAGGTGGGTTCCTCTCAGAACCAGCTGCTGTCGCTCTGCAGGTGGGTTCCTCTCAGAACCAGCTGCTGACGCTCCGCAGGTGGGTTCCTCTCAGAACCAGCTGCTGACGCTCAGCAGGTGGGTTCCTCTCAGAACCAGCTTGCTGACGCTCTGCAGGTGGGTTCCTCTCAGAACCAGCTGCTGACGCTCTGCAGGTGGGTTCCTCTCAGAACCAGCTGCTGACGCTCCGCAGGTGGGTTCCTCTCAGAACCAGCTGCTGACGGCTCCGCAGGTGGGTTCCTCTCAGAACCAGCTGCTGACGGCTCCGCAGGTGGGTTCCTCTCCAGAACCAGCGGCTGACGGCTGGCAGGTGGGTTCCTCTCAGGGAACCAGCTGCTCCGTCTGACGCTCTGCAGGTAAGGTTCCTCTCCAGAAGACAGCTGCTGACGCTCCGCAGGTGGGTTCCTCTCAGAACCAGCGGCTGACGCTCCGCAGGTGGGTTCCTCTCAGAACCAACTGCTGGCGCTCCGCAGGTGGGTTCCTCTCAGAACCAGCGGCTGACGCTCCGCAGGTGGGTTCCTCTCAGAACCAGCTGCTGACGCTCCGCAGGTGGGTTCCTCTCAGAACCAGCTGCTGACGCTCAGCAGGTGGGTTCCTCTCAGAACCAGCTGCTGTCGCTCTGCAGGTGGGTTCCTCTCAGAACCAGCTGCTGACGCTCCGCAGGTGGGTTCCTCTCAGAACCAGCTGCTGACGCTCCGCAGGTGGGTTCCTCTCAGAACCAGCTGCTGACGCTCCGCAGGTGGGTTCCTCTCAGAACCAGCTGCTGACGCTCCGCAGGTGGGTTCCTCTCAGAACCAGCTGCTGACGCTCCGCAGGTGGGTTCCTCTCAGAACCAGCTGCTGACGCTCTGCAGGTGGGTTCCTCTCAGAACCAGCTGCTGACGCTCTGCAGGTGGGTTCCTCTCAGAACCAGCTGCTGACGCTCTGCAGGTGGGTTCCTCTCAGAACCAGCTGCTGACGCTCCGCAGGTGGGTTCCTCTCAGAACCAGCTGCTGACGCTCCGCAGGTGGGTTCCTCTCAGAACCAGCGGCTGACGCTCCGCAGGTGGGTTCCTCTCAGGGAACCAGCTGCCTGACGCTCATGCAGGCAAGGTTCCTCTCAGAACCAGCTGCTGTCGCACCTCCGCAGGTGGGTTCCTCTCAGAACCACAGCTGCTGACCGCAGGTGGGTTCCCTCTCAGAACCAGCTGCTGACGCCCGCAGGTGGGGTTCCTCCCAGAACCAGCCGCTGGCGCTCAGCAGGTGGGCCCCTTCTGTGAACAACCAGCGGCTGACGCCCGGGCAGGTGGGGTTCTCTCTCAGAACCAGCTGCTGACGCTTCCCAGGTGGGGTTCCTCAGACCAGCTGCCGTCGCCAGCAGGTGGGTTCCTCGAACCAGCGCTGACGCCAGCAGGTGGGTTCCTCTCAGAACTGTGCTGCTGACGCTCTTCAGGCAGGTTCCTCTCAGAACCAGCTGCTGACGCTCCGCAGGTGGGTTCCTCTCAGAACCAGCTGCTGACGCTCCGCAGGTGGGTTCCTCTCAGAACCAGCTGCTGACGCTCCGCATGTGGGTTCCTCTCAGAACCAGCTGCTCCCGTCTGACGCTCCGCAGGTGGGTTCCTCTCAGAACCAGCTGCTGACGCTTCTGCAGGTGGGTTCCTCTCAGAACCAGCTGCTGACGCCTGCAGGTGGGTTCCTCCTTGCAGCTGCTGACGCCTGCAGGTGGGGTTCCTCTTTCAGAACCAGCTGCTGACGCTCTGCAGGTGGGTTCCTCATCAGAACCAGCGGCTGACGCTCCAGGTGGGCCCCTCTCAGAACCAGCTGCTGACGCCCCAGCAGGTGAGTGTTCCTCCTTAAACTTCAGCGGCCACGCTTCCGCAGGTAGGGTTCCTCTCTGCAACCAGCTGCTGACGCTCCGCAGGTGGGTTCCTCTCAGAACCAGCTGCTCCCGTCTGTCGCTCTGCAGGTGGACAGAAGAAGAAAAGATGTTTATTGATGAGGAGATTCAGACTGAACAGGAAACGAAGTTAAAAAAGGACGACGGCAGAATTAAATCGACTGTTTCTACAAACCCAGCTTTAGATTTGGTCTCTTCTGTCCTGCTAGCCGCTGCTAGCTGCTGCTAGCTGCCCCCTCCAGCTGAAGCCTCCCTGATCAGCTGTCTGAACAGAGCTGGCAGTGCAGTTACCCACAATCCCCTTTGCTAACTGTTCGGGTTGTCAAAGCCCAGCAATTGCTCTGTTCGAAAACCTAGGAATGCGTCCTTAGATTCGACAGGTGAAGGCGATAACATCATAGCGCAGCGCAGGTCTGAGGTCGGATTCCAAGAGTCCTCGTTGTGCGACCTTAAAATGCGTCCTCCTATTTAACAACAAAACATATGAAGTTAAGCATATTGTGCAAAACAGCAATAAAAAGATAAAAATCCTATCAGATTTATAAGTAGTCCCCACCCTGCAGATCTATTAGAATCTGTCCTTTAATTACAGCCGGGCTAAAAGAAGGACGCATTTTAAGGTCGTCGCATAACGAGGACTTGAACCACCAGACCTTTGGCGCCGCGCTATGACGTAATCAGCCTTCGAATCCGGTCTTCTAAGGATGCGTCCTAGGTTTTCGAACAGAGCCTAGGTTTTCGAACAGCCAATATTTCCTCCTGGTTCTCTGACTCATGCTGATGTTCTGCAGATGTTTGGGTTTTGTAGTTCTCCTCCTGAAACTTGTAGTCCTAATCTGATCTGCTTCCATGTGTCTCCATAATCTCTGCTCCATGGAAACCTTGTTTACCTGCTGGGTGCTTAAAGGCGGCTTTGGTCTCCTAGACAACAGTAAAACCTGGAGGTAGGTTCTGCCATCTAAACGCCTTCAGAGGCAGAAATGGCCGCCCAGGTGATGGAGTGCCTGGTAGAACCGGTACTGCCTGTTTGATCAGCATCAAAAGTAAAAATAACTTCTGAAAATCATTTTTAATTAACAAAGTGGTTTTTAACGTTTTAACAAACAAATACAATACAAGACAAGAACAAAAGTACAATCCAGCTCTTAAAGTTAAATACCTATATATGAGCATATGCGTACACCTACGCACATATACATACCGATCAAGTCAGAAAAGATGGTAGAGAAAAAAAAAAAAAGGGACAGCAATGAAAAACAAATGGTCCGAACCAGAACATTTCAGATGTTTACAATTCGGACATCCTCAAATTATAAATCCTCTCCGGAGAAGAGCCGAGGTCTCAAATCCTGCATAAGAAATAAAAGGTTCCCAAACTTTATAAAAGTTATTTTCTTTATCGTGCAGTTTGCTCGTCAAATAGTCCAAAGATATATAGTCCAGTACTATATTTAGCCATTGTGATTTACTTGGTGCCTTGTCAGAAATCCAATTCAGTACCACACATTTTCTTGCACAAAAAGTAAGCATTCTGTAGAGTTGATGCTGATGTTTACCAATAATACCGGTGTCGGTTAAACCAAGTAGTAAATACAATGGGTTGAATTGTGTGCCCATAGAGAAAATCTTATCTAATTCACATTTTATTGTATGCCAAAAATGTTGAATTTCTCTGCAGGACCAGTAACAATGTGTGAGAGCTACCAATATCCCACTCTACATTTCGAACACAATGGTGAGAGGCTTGTTTTGAATTTACTTACGAGAAGAAAGGAGAAAATGCGCGGTGTAAAATTTTAAATTGTATGGCCTTAGCCGATTGCAAATACAAATTCTTCCAGGCCTCATCCCATCCCTCCTGATTTATTGTACACTGCAATTCCCTTTCCCAAACTTCTTTTTGGTGAAATGTATTTGGTAAGGGGGCTCTTTCAACAAGTTGTAAAAGGTTTTTAATTGAAGTTTTTACCCTGGAGGAAAAAAGCTGTTTTTCACACACTGAAATTGTTTGGTCCACATGAGTGTGGTTTTTTCTGAATGAAATCTCTAATTTTGCAAATGGCGAAAAAAATCCTGCCTCCCCAATATCATATTTATCCAATAGTTGCAGAGAAAGATAATAATGTTTTACCTTCCATCAAGTCAGAAAGCGTCACGAATTCCTTTTATTGACCATGTTTTGAAGCCAGAGTCCATAGCCTGGCAGAAACATGAGGTTATCACAAATAGGTGTAGAAGGTGATATAATTTGGAACCTGTCCTCAAGTTTTTGGACCATTTGCCATGCCCTCACAGTGTTAATAGTAATGGGGTTACTGAAATGCGTCTTTATGGCATAGTTTTTCCTAAAAAAAGTAAATTTTTTAAAGGGAACCTGGACATAGAGCTTTCTATATCGAACCACAGAAGTAGGCTCCCCTGTCCAATCAGCAGCAGCTTAGCATGTGGCTGATCTGATACTGTATGTCTGGGAGAACAAGGCCCCCACTTTCGGCGGGAGGCACAGTGTAGAAAGTACTAGCGTGGTTTCCTTCCGCCCATATAAAAGAACTTAGCCATCCGTTTAGAGCCTTAATTGTTTTACAGGAGAAAAAGAACTGGAATCATTTGTATGGGATATAAAAGTCTGGGTAAGACATTCATTTTTAGAAAAGAACCGGTGGCCCAACCAGGAGAGAGGCAGCACTCTCCATCTTTTCAAGGTCCAGCGAATCACGTTCAAATAAGGGGTGAATGGCCTATACATTTTTGTCAAATGAGGGGGTAATTCTTATTCCCAGGTATGAAAATCCCTCTGAGGGACCAAGTGCGAAAGGAAATGGAGCAGGTATAGATGGTTGATGTTTTTATGCCCTAGTGGCATGACCTCGATTTGTTAAAATTGATTTTATAGCGAAAAATCCCCAAACCTGTTAATGGTCTCTATGAGATGTGGGATAGAATCCTCAGGCTGAGAGATGAAAATATGAAACGCATTCATCAGCATTATAAAGTATTCTTGTTGCCTCTCCCCAATGGTCAGAACCACATATCCCTCATGGGTCCGCACACGCCTCCTCGCCAGAGCTCCATAACAGAGCAAAAAAGCAGAGGCGATAGAGGGGCAGCCCTGGCGTGTTCCCTTTGCACCGGAAATTTGGCGATCTTAAACCATTGGTAATAACAGCTGAAGCAGGCTCACTGTAAAGTATTCTGATCAATTAACAAAATTTTTCCCCAGGCAAATTTTCTCATGGTGTAAGAACAAATATGGCCACTCAAACGGCGATCAAATGCCTTTTTGGCATCTAGGAAAACAACTAGACCAGGCATTTGCTCTTAGATTAAAGAGCTGGATCACGTTGAGCAACCTACTATGTTATTGAAGGACTCGTCCCTTAATGAAGCCAGTTTGATCCTCATTGATAGGAAGTGTTGGGAGTACAGGATCTCCAAGCGTTTGGCTAATATTTTTTAAAAAGGATCTTTTAAGTCCACATTTAATAAGGAAGTGGCCTGTATGAGGCTGTAATCTTCAGGTGGTTTATTTTTTTTTAAGTATAAGAGATATGTTGAGCTTCCTCAATGACATGGGCAGGTGACCTTTTGAAAAAATGGATTAAACATCTGCAGCTTGGCGGCGACTAGTATTGATTGATGAACTCCTTGTAAAATTCTACAATAAGAAAGTTGGGCCCTACTGTTTTTCCAGGCTACAGACCTTTAATAGCTTCTGTGACTTCCTTAATGGTTTATAGGACTGTCTAATGTTGATTTTTTGGATTTCTGTCAGACAAGGAAGGTTAAGGTTGGAAAAAAAGGTGTTCATTAGATCTGTAGTGTCAATAGAGATCTGAATTTGTAGAAGATTCTCATAAAATTCTTTGAAGGTGTTGTTTATCATTTGAGTCTAAGAGTTGTTTTGCATTCTGTATGCGTTAATGAATGCTATATTTTGAGAATCTGATTTCTTTTTTGATCAGGTATGGCAAATATTTCCCAGGCCTGTCACCCGTGTTCATATAGTTTTTGTTTTGCAAATCTTATTTTCTTCTCTGCTTAGGTTTGTTAGCAGGCAATTTAGCGCTGGCGGGAGAGTCTGGATTTCTTTGAGTTTCTCCGTGGAGGGTCTAACTTGATAGCCCTGCTCAGCCTTCTTCAATTTGGCTTCCAAAATTAATCTTTGTTCTGCTTGCCTCGTCTTTTTACCATTTGTAAAAGTAGTAATACAAGAGCCTACAATAAGCTTTGGAGGTCTCCACAGTAATGATGGATTAGGTGGGTGGATGCTGCATTAACTGAGGGAAAATGTTTGAATTCCTCTGCAAAATAAGTTTTAAATTTTCCATCATATAAAATAGAGGAGTCAAAGTGCCACCTTCTTGATCGACTGGCCACAGTTCCCATGTTACATTTAATGTATACAGGTGCATGGTCTGATATTATTATGTTGCGATTGAGCTAGAAATGACTGAAGGTAGGAACTGCCTGGGGACAAAAATAATCAATTCTTGTATAACAGGAATGTACTTTTGGAAAAAATGTGTGATTCTTTATCTGTTAAATGTTTGCGTTCTCCACACATCAACATATACCAACTCCTCACACAAAGTCAAAACCAATTGGGTCTGAGATGAATATGACATTTGCCAGTTGGGATTTATCAACCAAGGGGAGAGATGACAGTTAAAATCTCCACCCACAATTGTATTCTTGATGTTCAATTCCACCAGTTTTGTAAAGCAGATATTAGAAATTTGCCTGGTTGACCGGGGAAAAAAAAGCGTTCATAAAGGCGATCTCCTCCCCAAACAGAATACCCTTCACAATAATATATATCTCCCAATCGTATCTTTTATGCAATCTACAAGTTTAAATGGGACATTTTTTCGGGATCAGAATGATAACACCTCTGCTTCTAGATGTAAAGGAGGAAAAGAAGGCCTGATTGAAAAAAACACCCTGTTGCAATTTTGCATGTTCTTTCGCATCCATATGGGTTTCCTGTAAAAGCTACTTGAACCTGTGCCCTCTCAAGATATGTTAAGACCTTTCTCCGTTTGAGAGGGTGTGTGAATGCCATTAACATTCCATGTACAAATATTAAGTGTTGACATAATAGCTTTTAGCTATAAAAACAAGGCGCGAGGACTCTGACATAGTTTCCTTGGTATAATGAGGTCGAACATTTTTCTCTCCCTCCCCCCTCTATACTCAAAAAAGAGCTGGAATAACATGTAACAAACAGAAAAACTAACTGCCAACAAACATTGCCTAACATTGGCATAACAGATACACTATTTCTCCTCCAAACGGTGAAGAGCGGGGTGTGTAGGTCCTCTGACAACAAACAGTCACCTGTTTAGCTAATTCAAGAGCAACAATTCAAAAGAAAAAGGGGGGCGGCGCTGGATAATAAGAACTTAATATTTACCCATTTTTACAAAAAGTAATATATAAGGCATAGCATAATGTCTCTGCATAAGAATACTATTCATCACAATAATATGAGTTCACATAGGTGTATAAAACAGTAAAAATGAGGTACCTATATGTCCCATGGCTGACAGCGGGGCTTATTTAAGCATTATCAGAATCGTTCAACTTCAGCTGGGTTCTGGTACACCGCGTAGAACTACGGTGAGTGACTTTAAGCTTGGCCGGAGTAGATAGACTGTAGCTGGCATCCACAGCTTTCAGGCGTTTCTTAAGCATGCATCAAAAGCTTTACGGCTTCTGATGCAACAGCAGCTGAGAAGTCCTGAAGAAGATCATCACAGAGGCACCGTTGTGCTCCAGGGGCTGCCATTCTTGCCCCTTTCCACGGGCAGCAGCGCATGATCCTCTCCCTTGTCGTGATAGTTGTGCAGCCTGACCAGGACTGGGCGGTCTTTGTGTGGCGAGGGACGGACGGTGCGATGGGCTCTGTCCACTTTTAACTTCCCGGTTTCCGTTTGGATATTCAGCACTTTTGGGAGCCACTTCTCAAAGAATAAAGCGGGATCATTCCCTTCCACGAATTCCGCAGACTCTGGGAGCCCAATTATGCGTAAGTTTCGTCTCCTGCCTCTATTTTCCATGTCATCAATGTGATCCGTGAGCTCTTTCACCC
>JAGKQL010000029.1:194136-219575 GCA_018398635.1 Cyprinodon brontotheroides
GGCATCTGTCTTTCAGGTCTCTTGGATTAGGGTGATAGAATGATTCTATAGGGTATCTGGTCTCTCAGGTCTCAATAGGGTGATAGAATGATTCTATAGGGTATCTGGTCCTTCAGGTCTCTAATAGGGTGATAGAATGACCTCATAGGGCATCTTGGTCTTCAGGCTCTAATAGGGTGATAGAACCATCCTATAGGGTATCTGGTCTTTCAGGTCTCTAATAGGTGTGTAATATTGGTTGGGCTGAATATTAGCTGCTCTATGAGCCCTAATGCAGCTTGGCTAAAAGCCCCAGAATGAAACCACAGGTTTTCCTTCTTTTATGGTTTGATCATGAATACTTAGATGAGCTGTGCTCGATTGATTGGTTTACAACGAGCCAAGCTGCTGAGCAAAAACTTATCATAGCAACAAGCACTCACCACTGAAACATCAGATTGTTGATATGGTAGGGGGACCAGACGTCCTCTTTTTCATACCTAAAGAAATGTCCGGGGATTTTGGTCGCCTACAGCTCAGCAGAACCGAAGCCGTCAGCTCCAGGGCTGAGTCAGGGGAACCCGGCAGAGCGGGGGCAGGGAGCCAAGGAAGCGACTGCATCATCCACCGCCCGTGACCGGACACCAGCGGCCCGAAGCATACCGTCACCGGTCGGGTTCGTCAGCTTCCTTCCCCGCTGGCTCCCTGCTCCCTCGCCTGCCGGGTTCCTGACCAGCGAACTCACGGCTTGGTTCGAATGCTCCAGTCGGCTGCTCCTTTTCAGAAACCCAAACCTGGTCACCATAGATATGCTAGCATTGCTATCAACAGCTTAGCGACAGCAAATCATCCTTCCAGCTGCGGTTGTGACGGCCTCACGGTGGGAACAGCCCCTCCCTCGATTCAGTAAAAGGAGTTTAGCAAATCCTGCTTTGAACTTTCCAACATTTTTGAAAGCTGTATTCAGTAAAATGATGCTGAGCATCAAACTCTGCAAGGATCCTCTGATAGACAGAAATAACCAGTGGTCTGGATCTACATTTCAGGGCGGGATAAAAGTCCAGGCCAAACCAAATAAGGCAACATCAATGAGTTTACATCAACTCGGTGCTTCTCAGCCGAGGATCAGTTTCCTGGAAACAGAAGTTTAGATGTTGATGATATCAGCTCATAATGTGAAGCTAAACTTCTGCTAATTAATACCTGAAGTGGAATAAAAACAACCCAGATCCTAACGAACCAGGCCGATCCTGGACCGGCTCCTGGCCCTGATCCTGGATCGGTTCCTGCCCCAGCTTCTGGACCAGATCCTGCTCTGCTCCACTTCAGCCTGCGTAGTCCAGAGGATCCTAACAATGAATCCAGATTCTGGTTCTTTATCGGTTCTGATCCGTTTTATTCCGAGCTGCTGGTGTTTAACGGCAGAAATTAATGACCGAACCAGGGACCCGTGACCCCGAAGACAACCAGGGACCCGTGAACCTTAACAGAACCACAGGGACCAGTGACCCTGAACAGAACCACAGGGACCAGTGACCCTGAACAGAACCACAGGGACCAGTGACCCTGAACAGAACCCAGGGACCAGTGACCCTGAACAGACCAGGGACATGTGACCCTTAACAAAATGAGGGACCCTGACCCTTAACAACAGGGACCCATGACCCTTAACAGGGACATAAGTAACAGTGACCCTGAACAGAACTGTGGCGCAGGCCCCTGAGGGACTAGGGACGGAGTGACCCTTAACAGAACCAGAACAGGGACCCGTGACCCAGAACCAGGGACCCGTGACCCACAAGACAACCAGGGACCCGTGACCCACAACAGAACCCAGGGACCCGTGACCCACAGCAGAACCAGGACCCCTTTGACCACAATAGAACCAGGGACCCGTGACCCACAACAGAACCAGGGACCAAATGACCCACAACAAAACTAGGGACCCGCGACCCATAACAGAACCAGGGACTCGCAGACTCATAACAGAAACCGTGTCCCAGAACCAGGACCCGCGGACCACAACAGAACCAGGGACCCTGCCCAACAAAACCGGGGACCATGGTCCCACAACAAAGAACCAGGGACCCTACAGAACAGGGAACCTTAACAGGGAACCAGACCCTGGACTTAGGGGACCCAGAGACCAGGACCCGTGGGACCCTAACAAAAGGGACCCGTGACCCCGCCCGGCAGAACCAGAAACTAGGACCCTTGACCCAGAACAGAACCAGGACCCCTTAACAGAACCAGGGACCCAACTGGGACCATAACAGAACCAGGACCAAGTGACCCTTAACAGAACCAGGGACCCTTGACCCACAACAGAACCAGGGACCCATGACCCACAACAGCGGGAACCAGGGACCCGTGACCCACAGCAAACAGAACTATTAGGACACAGAACCAGCGGACCGGCCTTAACAGAACCTAGGGATCAGTGATCTACGGTTTGCAGATCCAGGGACCTCTGACCCTTAACAGAACCTAGGGACCCGTGACCCACAACAGAACCAGGAGCCCGTGTTCTCCAAAGAGTGAGCCCAGGCCCACAGCAACAGAACCAGGGACCCGTGACCCACAACAGAACCAGGGACCCGTGACCCACAGAACCAGAATCGCGACACACAACAGAACCAGAACCAAGTGACCCCGAACAGAACCAGGGGACCCGTGACCCACAACAGAACCAGGGACCCCTGACCCACAACAGAACCAGGGACCCGTGGACCCACAACAGAACTAGGGACCCTTAACGGACACTACAATCAGGGACCAAGGTACCTGGCTAGGACAGAACCAGGGACCCAGGGGACTTTAACAGAACCAGGACCCGCTGACCAGCAACAGGAACTAGGGGACCTAGTGACCCCTTAACAGAACCAGGGACCCGTGACCCACAACAGAACCAGGGACCCCTGACGGGGACTTAGCAGAACCAGGGACCCGTGACCCTTAACAGAACCAGGGACCCCTGGACCCACAGACAGAACCAGGGACCCGTGACCCACAGCAACAGAACCAGGACCCTTGACCCACACAGAGACCAGGGAACCCTGACCACAACAGAACCAGGGGACCCCGTGACCCACAACAGTAACCAGGGACCCGTGACCCACAGCAAACTAGGGACCCGTGACCCACAACAGAACCAGGACCCTGACGCGACATCGCAAAACTAGGACCCACTCAGCGTAGACGCCTCACAGGACCAGAGGGACGGCCCACAACAGAACCAGGACCCGCGGACCAACAGAACAGGGAACCCACAGGAACCAGTGACGGCCCACAATAGAACCAGGACCCCTGACCCACAACTAGGAGCCAGGGACCCGACCCACAGACAGAGCCAGGGACCCCTGACCCACAACAGAAACTAGGGAACCTCGTGACACAACAGAACCAGGGACCCGTGACCCACAACAGAAAACCAGGCGCCGGTGACCTGGCTGGACAGAACCTGCTCTGCTCTACTTCAGCCTGCGTAGTCCAGAGGATCCTAACAATGAATCCAGATTCTGGTTCTTTAATATCAGTGATCCGTTTTATTCCGAGCTGCTGGTGTTTAACTCCACAACTTAATGACAGAACCAGGGACCAGTGACCCACAAGAGAACCAGGAACAGGGGCCCTCGCGGACCCACAACAGAACCACAGGACCCGGCTTCTGGACCGGATCCTGCTCATACTCCACTTCAGACTGTGTGCTCCCGATTGCACTTGTTGTGTGAGGATCTCCGCGACTCATCCGGAACATTTCAATGAGAAACCACAGGACCCTGACCTCACTCATGATGGAAACCAGGGACCCGACCCCGGCAGCAGGGACCCCACCCGCGGACCCTTGGACATAAACCAGGGACCCCTGACCCACAACGAACCAGGGACCCCTGACCCACCCAAAACCAGAGGACCGGCTTCTGGATGGATCCTGCTATGCTCAAAGCGCAAGACCACGTGACCCAGAGGATCCCTGTAGATCCAACCGGTTCTTTATGGTTCTGAACCTTACCAGGACCACAGGGACCAGTGACCCTGAACAGAAACTGGTGGACCCCTGACGCTATAGTCAGAACCACAGGGACCTCTGACCCACAACAGAACCACAGGGACCCCTGCGGACTAATAATAGAACCAGGGACATCCGACCCACAACAAATCGAGGGACCTCAGTGACCCAATAACAGAAGCTAGGGACCCGTGACTCTTAACGAAACCAGGACCCTTAACGTGACCAGGGACCCCTGACACACAACAGAGCCAGGGACCCCTGACCCTTAACAGAACCAGGGACTCGTGACCCTTAACAGAACCAGGACCCTTAACAGAACAAGGGACCCGTGACCCACAATAAAACTAGGGACCCGTGACCCTCAACAGAGCCAGGGACCCGTGACCCAGAACAGAACCAGGGACCCCTGAACCTTTACAGCAGAACCAAAGAACCCATGACTCAGAACAAGGGACCCCGACTGGCTTTGAACTTAAGGGGACCGTGACCCGCTGGCAGAACCAGGGACCCGTGACCCACAACAGAACCAGGGGACCTGTGACCCACAACAGAAACCAGGGACCCCTGACCCACAACAGAACCAGGGACCCGTGACCCTTAACAGAACCAGGGACCCGTGACCCTTAACAGAACCAGGGACCCGTGACCCACAATTGAACCAGGGACCGGTGACCCACAACAGAACTAGGGACCCGTGACCCACAAGCAGAACCTGGATCCGTGACCCACAGCAGAACCAGGGATCCGGCCCTGACCAGGGGACCCCTGAGCCCACAACAGAGCCAGGGACCCCTGACCCACAACAGAGCCAGGGACCCGTGACCCTCAACAGAGCCAGGGACCCGTGACCCTTAACAGAACCAGGGACCCCTGAACCTTTACAGAACCAGGACCCTTAACAGAACCAGGGACCCCTGAACCTTTACAGAACCAGGACCCTTAACAGCAGGGACCCCTGACCCACAACAAAACCAGGGACCCCTGACCCTTAACAGAACCAGGGACCCTTGACCCCGAACAGAACCAGGGACCCGTGACCCTGAAGACAACCAGGGACCCGTGACCCACAACAAAACCAGGGACCCGTGACCCGCAACAGGGCAAGTGACCCACAACAGAACCAGGGACCCCCGTGACCCATAACAGAACCAGGACCCCTGACCCACAGCAGAACTAGGGACCCGTGGATCTTAATTGAACCAGGGACCCGTGACCCTTAACAGAACCAGGGACCCGTGACCCACAACAGAAACTAGGGACCCGTGACCCACAACAGTACCTGGGATCCGTGACCCACAACAGAACCAGAGAACAGAACCAGGGATCCGTGACCCTTAACAGAACCAGGGACTGACCCACGCGGGAGCCGCAGGGACCCCTATTTTAACAGAACCAGGGACCCCAGGCCCCAAACAGAGCCAGGAGCCCGTGACCCTTAGCTGAACCAGGGACCCTTGACCCGAACAGAACCAGGGACCCCTGACCGCTGCACAGGAGCCGGGGACTGGCCCCGAACAGAACCAGGGACCCGGCCCCACGAACAGAACCAGGGACCCGTGACCCTGAAGACAACCAGGGACCCGTGACCACAACAAAACCAGGGACCCGTGACTCACAACAAAACCAGGGACCCGTGACTCTATGTATGTAGCACAGAACCAGGGCCTGAGCCCACCCAGCAGAACTAGGGCCCCTGACTGGCAGGCGCAGGGACCCACGTGACCCTTAGCAGATCCAGGGACAGCCGCAGCAGACCACAAGCAGAACCAGGGACCCGTGACCCTTAACAGAACCAGGACCCTGACCCACAACAGAGACAGGGACCCGTGACCCACAACAGAACCAGGGACCCGTGACCCAAAACAGAACCAGTACGTGACCCGCCAAGCAGAACCAGGGACCCGTGACCCACCCCTAACAGAACCAGGGACCCGTGACCCACAACAGAACCAGGGACCGGTGACCCATAGCACAAGAACCAGGGACCCGTGACCCACAACAAAACCAGGTACCCGTGACCCACAACAGAACCAGGGACCCCTGACCCACAACAGAACCAGGTTCCGGTTTTCCAGCCATTCGTTCAGTTTTACTCACCACATAAACCACGTTGAGCGCAGAAAGCGCGTTTTTGGTGCAAATGAATCCTCCGCAAACCATCGCTGCTCCCGCTGCGGTTCCTGCTCAGAAAGCCTCTCAGGTGAAGCAGCTGTTTGTCTCCGCAGGTGGAGAAGCTCTGCTTCCTGGAGCCGTTGCTGCGCGCTGATTGGTCAGATGGCCTCCGGGCATGACTCACCTTTGCTGCAGGTAATTAGCGCAGCGGCGGCACGTGGACTCTGATCACCGCGTCACGCTGCAGCATTTATCACCTCTGGACTAATGTGTTGATAAGATTTTAGAAACAGTTTTTATTTCTGCTGAAAGTCCAACAGTCCGAATCAGCGCCCCCCCCATCTCTCTATTGATGGAAGACTTTGATCAGAACTTTAAGATTCATTAAAAACCTCCAGCTGTTATAAACTGGTGAATAGCCCCCTCTAGTGGCCACATTGAATGTTGCTATCCTGATGTTTTTGCAGCTCATCACCAAACTTTCAGGTTGATCAGGATTCAGGAGCCTGGGGTGGGGTGTGTGTGTGTGGGGTGTGTGTGTGTATAATTGTGGGGGGGTGGGGGTGGGGGGATAAGGTTTAAACTTCTCACTAAAAACTGTAAAGAAAAGGAAACAGATGGACACAGATCAAGCTATAATTGAATTACTTCACAGAAGGACGTAAATTAGCAGCAGTAAAACTTCTTTGGTAAACACACTGAATGATTGAATCTGCGATTTCTGGTCCAGTTAATCGGTTGATATCGGAGCCGATATCCGATCTAGAAACATCTGTTGAAGAAATGCTCACCTGGAAAGTCTGCTTGCATATCTCCTCCAACGATGATGTCATCTTCCTTGGCAAGTGATTGAATATTTTCATGTTGCCACTCGTTGCTACTGTAAACAATGGCAGCTTCAAGCTATGACCAAACAGCTTTTTAGATCAATAATTAAAGGTATTTATCGATCAAGTAACTATCAGTAATTTTTCTACTTGATTTTGTTTTAAGTGCTTCTTTCCTGAGAACATTTTTGTTCTCAGGAAAGAAGCACTTAAAACTAAATCTATTTGGTTCTGAACTCACCCATCAGGTCCACTTAGCCTTTGGTCAGTCTGCAGATGCTGGCCCTGCCACTCCCATGATGGCGCCTCTTTGACGTGGCGCCATCACTCCGGAAATAAACGGATCCATAGATTTCACTCAGTCAGAACTTTATTCTATCATCAGTGCTTATTGCACAGTAATTTATTCAGTCTCTAACTAATGAACTCTGCAGAAAGACTGAAGGTCTCTGTGCATCTCTACCCAAACAAAGACAGAGTTTGGGAATAATCCTAACATAACATAACATGACTCCCTAACAGGATAAAAAGCCCCCCCCCCTTAGACATGCTGTGGCCTTGGAGCTCTGAGGCCTGATTAATAAAACACAGCACTCATAAATCTGTATATATTTATCTACATAACTATATATATAAAAAGGGAGGTAATAAGATAGACTTTTTCCCACCACAGTTCCACCCTTTCAATTATAAAAAAAAATATTTTCTTTTATGCAATTGAGAAATAAAAAGGAAAAAAACTCTGATTTGTTAATNTTTATGCAATTGAGAAATAAAAAGGAAAAAAACTCTGATTTGTTAATTTGTATTAAGATCAGTTGATAGATGCCAGTTAGCAGGAGTCAGGTGTGTCTGTACTGACCAGAGATGGGGGGGGGGGGTTACGAGTCGAGTGAATCAAGTTACTGTGATCATGTTCACTCTATTATCATTATTAGCAAATAAATGATGATATAATCATTTATTTTGGCTTCTGACCTGCAGGATGTCAGCAAACCTGGAAACCAGTCATCCAGGCAGAGAAGGAAAACCTGCATCCGTCTGATGACCAGTAAAGATGGACGCCACTCTGACGGCAACAGTCCAACATTTTGGCTACAAAGATTAAAACACAAAATAAAAAGGAGCTATCTGTAAAATCTGTACAGTTAATGTTGGTGAATTCCAGCGTTACGTAATAAAGAAGCTTCCAGCTGATTGGTTGAGCTGCTGACAAGATACTAAACTAATGTTCTAATGTTTGCGTTTCTGTTGTTGGTCATTTGTTTTAATCAGCTTCAATATAAACTTTTATTAGAAGTGGTAAGAAGCTAGAGCCAGCTTGTTGTAACCCGACCTGACTAGACGTTAAATAAATATGCGATCCTGTAATGAAGTTAGCTGCTTTACTGCATCAGAAGTCATGACTGCAGGCACGCCGCGTCTGCAGGCGGAAACATGTTTTCCCAGGTTTGATGCCTTGAATGCATCAAACGCATCAGGATTTTAACTGTGGAAGTTCGGTCGTGTTTCAGATTTTCCAGAAACATGTTTAATGTGGATGTTTCCAAACTGACTGTTTTCCTGCCTCCCTATCTGCTGAACCTCTGGGTTCTAGCTGATGCGGAGCGGATGTAAAGGGTTAAATTTTTGATGAGGCACCTTTTGCATCCCAGTTACAGCTTTAACACTGGGGAGAAACTTTAAAATTTTGAAAGTGCTTTTCAACAGTATGTGGGAAATTATTCAGACTTCACATCATTTAAGGAAAAGGAAAGAAAAAGAACTGCTTTGCATTTTCTCTTTCCATATCGCAGTCAGATTTTGTTAAACCAAACAATTTATTTGCATCCATGAGCTTAAACACCGAACCCATTAATAATTATTATAATTAATAAAGTTCATAAATGAATAAAACACAGAGTGGTGGATCTGATTGGATGAGGCCTCCAGGGTATGGAGATCGGGTTTTTAGCCATGGTGGTATTTGGCTATATATATATATATATATATATATATATATAGCTGTGCTTAGACACAGAAATGGCTAAATTCGCAACAATAATGAAAATAACAGGACTATGGAAAAAAAATATAAAATCTACTTAACATGATTTAGTAAATTGAACTATTGATTGTGAATGATGGTTTTCAAAACACTAAAAAACAAACAACGTTGGAGCTCCTCGCTCAGGAACAATTCACCAATAAACCAGAAATCTGACCGAAATTTTCAGAAACACCTGATTGATGTCATTCCTGTGAAGATTCTCAGTCCTCCAGATTAAGGTCAAGCTTAACAAAAAGTCTTAGACTGAACTTTTCACCTACTTCCAAAGATCCACCTCCTACCTGCCCTCACCTGACTCACACCTCAATGAGGCATGTGACTAAACCCACTCTGACGAGGGAGTTACCGACCCATCAGACCCCCTAACGACCTTTAACCCCCCAGGTGACCTCCATAGCCTTTCCAGTGGGCGGGATCAGAGCCTCCTCTTGTCGACTCTGTCCTGGGTTCTCCCTTGGCACCTCAGCGGGATCTCTGACCTGGTTCTGGTACCTGACTATGTCCCCAGATTTTGGCTTTCCTCCTGCCTGTCCTCCGACCATCTGAGACATGGGGACCAGGGAATCTCTAGGCATGGGACAAATCGTGTTGGCCACCTAGCAAATGGAACCATCTCACCCTCTGGGCTCGGACTGAACTGCCAAGACCAGGTTAGTGACTCACATGTTAGGATTTCCATGAAGATGTGGTCACTAACATGCTATCCTCCATCCACAGAGGTTCGGCTCCCTCTGATTTGAATTCTATTCAGTTTATTTCTATGGCTCCAAGTTTTGCATCAGCGTAAATCTCAGGTCACTTTATAGATCAAGATCAAACCAGATCATCAGGTAAGATTGATTCTAAAAGTTTTCTACTATCTACAAGGAAAACCAGCTGATTGCATCGAGCTACATTGACTCTTCAGCAATCCCACTCACACTAAGCGTGCTTGTAGCGACGGTGGAGAGAGGGAAAAACTCCCTTTTGAACAGGAAGAGCCTCCAGCAGAAGACCAGCGGCTCAGTGTGGCGGCCATCCTGCTAAAAGGAGGCCACTACAAGGGGTTCAAGGAGACAGAAGCAGACATAGAAAAAGAAGCGCATAGATACAAAAGGCTGGCTGTCAACCAGCTCCCACAGGCCCGTCCAGGAAACACACACAGCCAGGCAGACGAGCTCCGATTCAGTTTTCAATAAACGCTTTGAGAAATCTAACCGGTTTTCCTCTTTTAATTCTAGATCCTTCTGTTCTGAGCTTTACAGTAAATGTTAAATGACCCGAACTTCTAAAGTGATTTTCTGTGTCAGAGAACTTGACCAAAGCACTTTACACGTCATTCACCCGTTCACTCTCACACTGATGGTGGTGAGCTACATTACAGCCACAGCTGCCCCGGGGCTCACTGACAGTAGCCAGGCTGCCGAACGCCGGCGCCATCAGGCCCTCTGACCGCCATCAGACGTCCATGATGAGGTTGTCTGTTTGCATCCATTGCATAGGGCGACCAGACGTCCTCTTTTTTTCCAGACATGTCCTACTTTTCATACCTAAAAAAAATTTGTGGGGAATTTCAGAATCGTCCAGGATTCTGGTTGAGGACAGCGCATCAGAACGGAGCCGCGGCGCTGAGGTGAGGTAAGGCAGGCGGGTGGAAGCGTACCGTCACCGGGTCCTCCTTCACAAACCCACATCTGGTCACCCTACCACAGCAGGCGCTAGTTAGCTTGTCTTTATTAGCATCCTGGCTTTAGAAACATGCATAGGACAGAAACTAGCTTCTCTCATTCTAATCCATTAAAACATTTGTTTTTAAACAGCTCCTGTTTGTTTTTACAATTTTATAGTTTGTCTTTCTGGTTGTTGTTTTCTTTTGTCATAAAAGGTAAATACAGAATGCAAAAAAACCAAAACAACCTTCAGCTTTTAGGGACCGTTGGTGTTTTTAACCCCTAAACCTGGATTAAAAACACCAACGTTCTGCAAAACCAATCAGGTTCAGATGTTGCTGATATATTTATTCTGCTTTTACGGCTCCGTCTGTTTGCTGTAACTGAATCAGAGGCTCTAGATGGAAATGATTGTGTGAAAAGCTCCAGCAGCATCATTTGTTTACCAGCCATGTAAATGTGAACAGGTTCTAAATCTGTTCCTAGTTCCTATAGTGACTCCATGCAGACGGAGCTCTGTGTTAAATTCTAGAGAAACATTGAAGATCAACCAGAGAAAAACATCCTGACTTTACAGTAAAGTCTCCTGTTTCTATGGAGCAAATCTATGTAAATAAAACTTTAATGATCTCACAGTGGAGAATTTACCTCTGTATCTAACCACCCCTCCCTTCCTTGGGAAGCAAGTGGGCTGCCATTGTGTGCGGCACCCGGGGAGCAGGGTGGAGTTAAGGGTCTTGCTCAGGGACCCAAGGAGTGGCAGTCTGCCAGGGGATGGACCCGGGTATTTACACGCAGCCTTCTCAGGCGCCCAGTCTCGGCTGCTCTAACCAGTAGGCCGTCTCTCCCCCAGTAATCAGCTTCATTCAGGAAGTTTCTCTAATAAAAACAACAATTAAGTTAGGATTGATTTCCTGATAATCAGGTGGGAATCAGCGTTTATTACTCTGTCTCTCTCTGCAAACTTCTTTCCTCAGCGTTGCACAGAAAACCAGCTCATTCTGACGATAAGGTGGTGGCGTCCATGTTTCACACCCCCATTGACTTCCGGTTCAGATTTCTACTGTCTGACTGTTATTAAAAATATTTCCCAAAATGTAGCATATTCGCTGTGAAATCGTCCCCACGAGGGAACAAAAACATGTCTGAACACACAAACGTAAACATATATATTTATAAATGAATAATATTTTAGGCGGTTTCCTGTGAAAGTGAGGATTCCTCTGGTGAACAGCTCACCATTATCAGTGAGACATCAGGCCTTATCCTGACACTAAACACAATGAAGTTCCAGTTGTTTATATTTGGATTCATGTAAAGCAGCAGCTTCATTTGAAATAAACAAATTTAATATAATTATCTTATGGTTCCTGTTTTTTTCCAGCTGTCTTGCAGTGAAGTCGTCTGAACCTTCAGAGGAAAACGAGACGTTCTTCTCTGAATCTTCTCTGGGATCCAAACCAGCAGCAGCAGCAGGTTCTTCTCCAGTTATGGTCGTAAACAGCAGCGATGAGGCGATATATGAAAACTCACAGGAGCTGGATGCAGGTAGGAGATCCTGGAAACTTTAACCACGTCTAAAGAAATGAACATGAAAGCGATGTTTTGAAGCTTGATGATTCATGACTGTATTATCACCTAATTAGGTGGGAATTGATCTAGGCTGTTAGAAACAATGGGTTTCAATAACTTAAGAAAGGAGTTTATGGAATTTTAGGACCAGGGAGAAACTTTGAAGATACTTAAACCTCTAACTGAAGAGCACTTTCAAAGCAAAGACATCCATAAACCCGCCCATTAGGGGGACTGGGGGTGGGAGGAAGTGGGGAATACTGGGGGGTGGAATTTATTGTCTTGGTTTCTCCATATAGTTTAGTAACATTGAAACGCGGCTTTTTCCAAAAATGTTTGCACAGAAATTTAATTAGATTTTTAAGTTGCGTCAAATATTTTCATTATTTTTACTTTCCTTCAAAATACAGTCCCACACTTTCCTTCTAAATGGCCGATGCAGCATTTTAAGAGTTTATCCAACGTTTTATTTATTTAACACTTTTAGTCATATTGACCCAGATGATCTGGAGAACTGTTCCTTCAACATGTGCTGTGAATCGGTGCTATAGAAATAAATTATCCAGAGCGACTGATCTAGGCATTAATGATAGATTTTTTTATTATGGATATTAATCATGAAATGACTAAACTATTATATAATTCAAGTAAAAACACTAAAATCAGTGAAGTTAAAGAGTTTAATGAATTTATGCTGAATCTGAGTTTCAGAGCTTTTCCTAAAAGTGAATCTGTGAATAAAAAGTTACGTCTGAAAGGTTTAACGTCTCATTTGCTTTAAATTAGAGGGAAAATTGGTGAGCAGATAGTGATCATTGATCATCAGCGGTATGGGAATACGCCTCGGGGGACGTAACCCTTCAGGCCCCAGATTCCTGGAACCGGCCCTGTTCCAGGTGGACTTTAAATGTTTGACCATTTAAAGCCAAACCTGATTTTTAAGTCAATCCAAGCTGTGACTGATTCAGCTTCTTACGTTGTGATTTTCACGTAGCTTTGGTTCTCTGATGTCAGCCCCCAGCGCTCAAGAAATCCTGGACTGGATCCAGTCTTGTGCGGAGCCTCAGCCTCTGATGTTTGAGGCAGACAGACTGAAAATATGCTGAATGTTGTGTTGTTGAGCAAAGCTCCACATGGAAGCAAAGGATCAGAGACAATCTGAAACCATTTCTCCTCTAACTGTTGATGTTTTCTCCTCTCAGCTCAAAAGAAGCCTAAAAGCAGTTACTGCTTCTACCTGTTACTGGTTGCCATGGGGATGATCTCCGCCCTGCTGCTGGTCAGCATCGTAAATCCTCGCCTGGCGTGAGTTTCACTCCTGTTTTCATCCCAGATTGATGTAACGGTGGAGATTTCCACTGACTGACACAGAACTGTTGCTTATTAGATTTTTTTCCTTTTAAGTGTCCTGTCTGGCAACGTGGCAATAAGAATTAATTAATATTATTAATAAATCTTTCTAATCAGAATCAATAAACAATGAAAAGATGTTTTAGATGAATGATTAAGGAATACCAGCCGTTATTAATGAAATGGCCCATGTGGATTATAAAACAGCAGTTATATATCGAAGTTCCCAGTAAATGTTGATACTGAAACTAGTTCTGGGTTCCGAGTCCCGGGAGAACCAGGATCTTTGCATGTTCTCTCTGGTTCTTTTTCCCAGGTTCCTCCTGCGGTCCATAAACCTGCATATTAGGTTAACTGGCTGTTCCAGACTGGCCTCAGCAGCGAGAGGGGTGGGGCGGGGGTTGGGGGGGTTTGTGTTCATTCTTTGCGTGTCTCTATGTGTCCCTGTGATGGACTGGTGGACCGTCCAGGGTGTCTCTCAACCATTGGCCACTGGGATAGGCTCCAGTCCCCCCAGGACCAATTAGTGAATAAAGGGAATAAATGATTATGATAATGAATGGATGGAACATTTACAGTAACATCATGACAATCATCTATGTTAAGGAAAGAGAAAAGAGAATAAACTTTAACTAAAACTTCATAATCTTTATATATAGTTGACAGTTGCCTTTCTAGATGTTGGAGCTTGGCCTGTTTTTCCAGGTATGGAGGTCCTGTTTCTCTGACTGTGAGCCTAACTGGATGTGCTCTCTTCATCCTCTGACATGACATAGGGGCTGGCTTTCGGCTAAATCTCTGCCTCTGCTGTGTGTGTTTCCTGGATGGGGCCGCCTGTGGAGCTGGTTGACATTTTTGCCTTTTGTATCTATAGCGCTGCTTTTTCCATGTGCAGAAGCAATGTCCTTGAACCCCAGTGGGCTGCAAGCAGCTAATCCACAATCTGCAGTAACCACCTTCATATGAGCTCTCTGTGTTTGGGTCCTCTCTCTCAAAACCCAACCTGACACTTCCCAGAACTTTAGATGAGAAAGAAGGATTGGATAAAGGTAGTGATGATTAATGAGGCGTCTGGAAACCAAACTGTATTGATGCTGCATGCATTGATTCTGTCTGATGAGATATACCGACACCCTGGACATTTACAGAGCACTACAGGCCGCTGATTGGACAGAATAAACTGAATGGATTTGCACTGTCCTACTACAACAATATAATTGAAGTCCATTGTAGGTTATGTTGTATTATTTCATTTATATGTTTTGAATTGAAAATATATTTCATATTTTTAGATGCAGACAATAAATAAAGTGAACATATATCATAGGGTGGAAATTTAGAGGAAAATGTGAATGATAGAGGACTAACTTGTGGACTAGGTTTTAAATCATTTGAAAATAATAAGAAAATAATAATACCAAGTAAATAGGAGAAATACCATGCTTTAGCTTTACAAAGGGGGTCCTCTCCCTTGGCGAGGAAACTATTTTGGCAAGGTATTACCTCCAGTTTCCCTAGCATTTTCCCACACTTCAAAGTGTGCAGCAGCTCTACCGGTAAACCAAAGGAGCCAACTTTCTATTTTAGCGGTTTTGCATTTTTCAGAATTTCGCGTTGTCTAAGGCATCTGCATGAGAGAACTAGCAAGCTACATCAACAAAATCATCAACCTGTGACTGGGGGAATATAGCTAAGCTTTTGCACTCTGCAGCACTCAAAGACAAACAGAGGAGAGAGAAATTGAAGCAGATTCTTTAAATGTATAACTGCACTATCTGACATTGATCTGCTAAAGTTACACCTTCTTTTTTGGGGGGAGGAGAACTCTGTTCAAAAGAGTAATCCCTGAAGAGTTGCATTAGAAAGTGAAAGTCCAGAGGGACAGGGGTTGGCTAGAGGAAATACTTGATAGGCTGCTTCCACATTCTATGCATATGTAAGCACAGAATCCCAAAGAGGTCTGAAGATGAAATTCATGTGGGACTATTAACTTCTTTAGAACAAAGCCGACTAAGTGTCTAAGATAGCATTAAAGAGTACATTTAAGCTATCACCTTCAATGCCATGGATGTTAAAGAATACTCCCCACTATGTGTGATGACCCTGTCAGTATTTAATACCAGAAAGTGTCCCTAAGAAAAGACAGGGCTGCGAGGGAAGCCTGCTGTTTATTTCTTCACATTCTATATGCGTATGTCAGCACAAGATCAAAAGTATGAAGATGATGAGAATGTGTGGGACTATTCATTTTGGAACAGCCAATAGTGTGTCGAAAAGTAGCGTAGGGAGGCTGCTCCTAAGCTATAGCCTGCAATGTGTCAGCATGGATGTTAAAATCTCCCACTATGATGATGACCTGTCAGTGTTTAATACCTGCAAGTCCAAGTAATTAGCTCAAAGCTGCCTAAACGGGCAAGGTAAGGACACAATTGGATGATACCGAGTTTACAAAAGAGGTTTTGCTGTAGATTTAGATTTGTAAGGGCTACCACTGAAAGAGTCCTCACTTTTAACTGCCTTGGGGTAATCAGTAAGTCGGGCAGAAAAGACTGCTGCTACTCCTCCTCCTGCCCACAACTTCTGGGGATTGCCTTAAGCATGCAATGGTTGATTTGTGAAGTTAACTTGTTGGGTTGCAGAGTTACCATAGTTACAATCTGATTCTTTGTGTTTGTAATACATCTTCAATGGGGTTCGTTTGCCAGCTCCACCTAATCTGGATTAAAACCACGTCAGTGGTTCTGATGTCTGTTTCTTCTCATTTTAGTCGGTGTTGAGATGATGAGCAACCAGAGGATGCTCGGGGATCAGGAGGTGGAAATGGAGCGCCTGAAGGAAGATAACCAGAAGCTGGTTATTAAAAAGTGCGTCTCAGAGGTCCTGACTGAGCAGCTGAGCCGAGAGCGAGACGACCTCTAAAACTGAACTGCTTGTTTTCCCAGTTAAACCACTCAGACACCCCGATATTCACATCCAGACTGGGTCCCTCTATCTGACTCCATCAACAGCAGCAAGAAACTTGGGTGTCATGATTGATGACCAGCTGACCTTTAAGATCATGTTACCTTGGTCTCTTGATCCTGCCGCTTCGTTCAACTAAACATAAGAAGATCTAAGAAGATACCTAACCCAACATGCTACCCAGCTCCTGGTGGGGTCTATGGTTTTCTCCCACCTTCACTATTGTTACACACTCCTGACTGGTCTCCCAGTTTGAACGCCAAAACCGTTTCAAATGATCCTAAATGCGGCGGTGCGTCTAGTCTTCAATCAGCCCAAAGTGTCTCAGGTCACCCACTGGTTACCCCCGGCTGCCCGTATATAGTCCCTGATGCTAGCCTGCAGAGCGCTAATGGTTACGGCTCCAGTCCACCTGAACCCTCCAGCAAAGGCTTCTGTCACAACTTGTTCCCTCCGGTCAGCAATGGACCGTCATCTAGCAGCGCCTACGCCACGTTTTCATGGTTTGTTCCAAGATGGTGGAATGACCTACAGAACGCTACAAGAACAGAAGCGTCTCTTTCTATCTATAGGAAACTCTTAGAGATCATCTACCCTGACCCTCTGCTGTCAACACTGATTTTCCTCTAGAGAACTTATTGTCATATTGATGATAACTGGAACATTTTGTCTACTTTGTAAATCGCTTTGGATAAAAGCTGAATGCATAGAAATTTACTTTAATATATATCTTTGGATGCTGTCTTATCTATCTTAGAAATCTACCCCAGTGTTCATAATACAGCCAGAAGGGCGGCGCTCTAATCGATCTATTGGAGAAATAATCCAAGAGTTTCATTTTGGATTCAACAACATTTTCCCTACAGAGAGGAAAGAAAACTGAGGAGGTCTGAACTCCATGTGATTTATTCTCTAAAGGTTTTAATCTCATAAAAGAATAAAATGAAATCTTAGAAAAGTGTGAAGCTGATTAATTAGACGTTTAATTGGGATCCAAACAAACTGGGATCTATTGTTATTATTCCTGCTGTTCAGAACCGGATGAATAAAAGGATCCAAAGGAAAATCTAAGAAAATAATGTTAAAAAATAACGGAGAGACTTCAGTGGCGTGCCAAAGGTTTTGAAGGGCGGGGTCAGAAAACAAAGCCCCCCCCTCACTGCTGGTCTTTGTCCTCCTCATCTGGTTTCTTCTCCACAGAGAGTCTTTCCTACCAGAGCAGTTGGCTGAGCTTCCTGCAGAGGTTTGATCTGTCTGAGAAAACCAGGAAAGTTCCTCCTCGTTTGTGTTCAAACAGCT
The DNA here is from genome assembly GCA_018398635.1 of Cyprinodon brontotheroides. Lineage (NCBI taxonomy): Eukaryota > Metazoa > Chordata > Actinopteri > Cyprinodontiformes > Cyprinodontidae > Cyprinodon > Cyprinodon brontotheroides. Next base: position 211,948 of record JAGKQL010000029.1, read on the forward strand.
CTGCACACCTGGGCGTCCTGGATGCTCTCAGAGACCAGGTGAGCTTTGACACCTGCAGCCTCAGAGCCACAGACTGATGTTCAAACAAGTGACCTTTGAGGGTTTCTTCTCTTCCAGAGTCTTCTTGGTGATTGTGTTATTCTGGATTTCTGCTCGTTTTGCCATCAGTTGATCCTGGATTGATGGACTGGATCACAGTCTGGGTGAGAGTCTGTTGAGCTGTGATTAAGGCGGGGTTAGAAGAACAACGACCCCCCCTCTATAATCCAACCCGCCTAAATTAACGACCATCTCACTGAGGATCAAACTCAGCAGGCTGCGATCTTCTGTCTATTTCTAGCAATCGACCAATCAGGGTTGATTGCCTCTTGACCAGGACTCCCTTAAAAAAGAGGTTTTTAATCTCAATGGGATTTTTTCCCTGGTTAAATAAATGTTATGTGAAAATAAAAATAATCATGGATCAGTCTGATTCATCAGTGGGAGGAAAAGAAGAAGGAAACTCAGAGGAAGCAGAAACGCTCCATGAAATCATAGAGACTCATTTTAGAGACTTTATAAAAACACTTTGCTGTTTATTTCCAGATGTTGGAGCGTTTCTCAATCACATGATCAAAGAGACATGATTGACAGGTCCGTAGACCCAAACAGACCTGTGTGTAAAGGACACGCCCACTTTCTAGTTTTAAAACTGTTTTTTTCTCAGGAGAAATTCTTATTATTTAGTCTTTTTAGGATTTCCACGTCTTTTTTTCCTCCTCAGTAATTTGACAAAAAAACATAAACAGATAAAAAACTCTTGTTTACCTAAACTGATCCTTAGTTGATCTCAATGTGGCCTAATGGTGGCCTGGTGGTCAGAGCAGCGTTCTGCGCTCTGAGAAGGTTGCAGTACCCGGTTCGATACCCACAGCCTACACTCTGGGTCCCTGAGCAAGACCCTTAACCCCCCACTGCTCCCCGGGCGCCGCATGATGGCAGCCCACTGCTCCCCAAGGGGAGGGGGTTAAATGCAGAGGGAATTTCTCCAATGTGAGATTAATAAAATTCAATTATTATTATTATCTGGATATCAGATAGTCGGAAAAACTGAAGTCACTTGCTGCCATCTTGGTACTCCCTACTGTCACGGAGTTGGGCCATAAACCTGCAACGTGTTTGGCTGCAACAACAAGCAGTTTTCTGATGTTGGAAAACGTTTCACTGGTAATTTACAGTCAGTGGAGGAACTAACCATTATAGTATAGTCTGCACTCTGCAGCATCACGCAGGCAGTATTTGCACTATAGTACTATAGCATTAACAGACGTGTACTTCTAACAATATCATCAATCCGTGTATTTTACATGTTCATCAATTTATCACTTTTGGCTCATCTGTATTATTCTGCTCCTTTAACACATTAATGTTATTGTGAGTTATTTTTATAATCTGTTATATTAGATGATTTATAGACTTCATAATGACTCTGCGATGTGATTGGTCTATTTATTTATTCCAAGTTAAAGTTAATCTACTGATGCTCTGAATCCAGCCAGTTTCTTTCAAAGTGATGAATTTATCTTTATGTTAAAAGTCTTAAGCCCTGAAAATGAGAACATCACGGTTGTTCGATGCTGCAGCACCGATTGTTGACATTGCGACCGGTCTAACTAGGGAGTACCAATATGGCGGCCTGTGGCTTCAGTCCACCGTGTACTACTGACGGATGATCAGCAATCAGTGAATATCAGTGGTACATCAGCCGTTATCTGATACCAGCTGTAGTTCTGATCAGTAACGCTAATAAACTTAAAACAGGAAATATTTATTCTTTTATTTTTCTCTGAGTTTTAATATTTGGTTTTAGCTCTGAAGCTGAAGCAGCCAGAGATGAACTTTTTTATGTGTTTTTCTCCTTCATAGGTTCTGGGTAATGGCAGTGGTTTCTATCCATCAGCCTGATTCACTCCTTCATCTCCACTGGGAACAGATTCAACCGTCTGACTGATGATCTTTACCTTCCTGTCTCTTCTATACTTGATCCTGTTGCATGAAGAAATAATAGAAAGACGTCCAGAAAAGATGAATGAGTTATTAATATAGATAATATGAGGTCACCTGATAAACTTTAATAAACTGATTCCTCTATTTTCATCTGGATGGATGGATGATGGATGGATGGATGGATGATTTCTCTGAAACAGCAGCAGATCTAACCTTTTTATTTTTTCTAATGATCATTCTAGAAGCTCAAACCTCTAATAAACTGATAACCAGTCAGTCTGTCTGCTGAGTCTTTTTCATATCAGAGGAGTTTCAGCTTCATGCAGCTGAAGCTCCTCCTACTTGATGATGCGTTCCAGGGTGTAAAATCTGCATGTGGGATGCAGGAGGAGGAAATCCCTGCGGCCACCGCGCTCAATGTGACGCACCTTAACGGGGACATGTTTATCACAACAACAGATAAGAACCAGGAAATAGAAAACAGCTGAGTGCAACCTGCTGTGGATCAGGACCATTTTACTCTTTATTTCCTGCTTTTATTCCTTTGTTTAAAGGAGCCGAATGGCATCATATTCCCTTAGATGTGTGAAGTCCAAGAACAATAGGACTGAAAGAGGAAACTCAATGAAATGATCTGTTTAATCAGATAATGACTGAAGATCAGAATCTTTGTTTTTTGGATAATCAAATTCCAAAATAAAAAGGCAGTGAAGGCGCTGAAGGCAATAATAGCTTTACATATAAACAGATGATCTGAAACCTTCCAAACAAAGGGCCCCATGTTGTTCGTCCAATAAGTGGGCGTGTTTTGGTTTATCTACAAAGATCTGATGGGCAAAGGATAAAACACGCAAACCGCTTTGTTCCATTTAGTTTATTGGGTTTAAAACTGGAAATTTAGGAGTTAAAGGTAAAAGTTATTAAAGATATTAGAAAATATTAGCAATGATTAAAACAGGTTTTGCTTCTTTCATCTCCGTCTAAGGAGATACAAGGGAGAAGCAGAAGCCAGGAGAATAAACCAGGTGTTCTCCACCAACCCATCCAAAGTGTACTCACTGTGGCAGGGTAATTCAAGATCAGATCCACCCAGGGCTGAGACTGAACAGTACTGGAGAAACATATGGGAGAAGGAGGCATCCCACAACACCAATGCTCAGTGGCTAGAGGATCTAAGAAAAGATCAAAGCAATCTTCCCAGAACAAGAACCAGTAAACAGGCATAACGGTTACTGGCTTCTTGTTGAATGTGCGCATGGCTCAATACATGCACTCTTCCCAGAAGGGAATAGGCAGTAACACCAGAGGAGCCAAGCACCAGCTACTGGTGGATAGAGCAGTCACTCGAGACTGTAAGACCAGGCAGACAAATCTGTGCACTGCCTAGATTGACTATAAGAAAGCCTTTGACTCAATGCCACATACATGGATACTGGAATGCTTGAAAATGTACAAAATCAACAGGGACCCTAATAGCCTTCATCAAGAACTCAATGAAGCTGTGGAAAACAAGTCTGGAAGCCAATGCAAAGCCAATAGCACAAGTCACCATCAAGCGCGGCATATACCAAGGCGATGCACTATCCCCGCTGCTGTTCTGCATAGGCCTGAACCCCCTCAGCCAGATCATCACAAAGACTGGCTACGGATACCAATTCCGAAGCCGAACAATCATCAGTCACCTCCCTCTACATGGATGACATCAAGCTGTATGCCAGAAGTGAGAGACATCGACTCACCGATCCACACACTACCAGGATCTACAGCAAAGACATTGGAATGTCATTCGGACTGGACAAGCGCGGTCAATTTGGTCTCAAAGAGAGAGGGAAGATGATCAGAACCGAGGGGTTGAACTACCAGAAGGCCACATAACAGAGATGTTCAGGACAGCTACAAATACCTTGGGTGCCACAGGCTAACGGAAACCACAAGGAGATGGCAAGAAAGACTGCCACAGCTAAATACCTACAAAGAGTAAGGCAGGTCAGCTGAATGGGAAAAGCAAGATCCAAGCCATCAACACATATGCCCTACCAGTCATCAGATACCCCACTGGTATAATAGACTGGCCAAAGGAGGAGATAGAGGCTACTGACATCAAGACGAGAATGCTCCTCACAATGTATGGAGGGTTCCACCCCAAATCCAGCACTCTGAGGCTGTACACCAAGCGTAGCGAGGGAGGCCGAGGGCTAGTGAGTGTCAAGATCACTGTCCAGGATGAAACAACTAAGATCCAGGAGTACATCAGAAAGATGGCCCCCCAAAGACAAATGGCTGGCTGGGTGAATACCTCAGGCAGGAGAAAACCAAAGTGAGGACAAGAAAGAGGATGAGAACCATCATGGAGGGACCAGCCGCTGCACGGCGCATACCACAGACAAATAGAAGAAGTGCCACATCAAAAAAATCCTACCAGTGGCTGGAAAAGGCTGGACTGGAGGTGGACAGCACAGAGGCACTAATCATGGCAGCACAAGAACAGGCACTCAGTACAAGATCACAATAGAGGCCAGGGTCTACCACACCAGGCAGGACCCTCCTCGATGCAGACTGTGCAAAGATGCTCTGAAACAACAAAATACAGCACATAACAGCTGGGTGTAAAATGCAGGCAGGAAGTGCATACAAACGCCACAACCAGGTAGCTGTCATAGTGTGTACAGGAACATCTGCCATGAGTATGGGCTGGAAGTCCCAAGGTCAAAATGGAAGACACCTCCTAAGGTAGTTGAGAATGACCGAGCTAAGATCCTATGGGACTTCTATCCAGACTGACCAACAGGTGATGGCTAACCAACCAGACATCGTGGTGATTTGTCAAACAGCAGAAGAAGGCAGGAGTGATAGATGGCAATCCCAAGCTACAGCAACATCAAGAAGAAAGAAAACAACACTAGAAGCTTGAGAAATACCAAGGACTGAAGGAGGAGCTAGGAAAAGATGTGGAAAGTAAGAGCAGCAGTGGTGCCAGTGGTAATGGGAGCACTGGGGCTGTGACCCCCAAACTGGGAGAGTGGCTACAGCAGATTCCAGGTAAAAACATCAGAGGTCTCTGTTCAGAAGAAAGCAGTCCTAGGAACAGCTAAGATTTTTGCACATGAGAACCCTCAAACTCCCAGGCCTCTGGTAGAGGACCCAAGCTTGAGGATGACACATACCACCCCACAGGGGTGAGAAAAGTTTTTTGTTTGGGTTTTATATATATATATATACATACATCTCCATACATACACGTAGATGAACATCTCCATACCTACACAAACACATCAGGCAAAACTCCACATTTCCATCCTTCTACATCATCATTCCTCCTGGACTCGTTCCCTGTCTCATCTTAACCGGTCCGGCAGAAGACCGCCATGTTGAGCCTGGTTCTGCCAGAGGTTTCTTCACAATGGGGAGTTTTTCCTCTCCACTGTCGCTTCATGCTAGCTCATCTTGGACAGGTTCTCTCAACCCGTGTTATCAGAGCTGGACTTCCATTTTCCAGGTCACTTTGAGTGAAGCTCTGAGTACAGTAGGTGGGCAGTTCAGTTACTCTGGGTCGGTATCCTGCAAGCTCTTTAGATTCATCCTTGGTCCAACACACCTGAATCAAAATGGCTGAGTTACCTCCACTCTCAGTATGCAGTCGGTTCCTGCAGAGTCCTCCCAATTATCTGATTACTTGGATTCAGGTGTGTTGTTGAACCAAAGGCACATCAAAATTATGCAGGATACTGGCCCCCAGGAACCTGAATTGCCCACCCCTGGTCTAGTATCAGCTCACCCAGTCCACTGGATCTCCCCATAAAGCTCAGCAGACCGTCTCTCTAACCAGCAGTCTACAGACTGACCGACTCCATCTATCTCCACTTAATTGCCACAAGTTTCAGGCCTGGGGGGGTGACAGCCCTGTTCTTTACTCACTGTTCATGTATATCTTTCAAAATTAAGCGCTATGTTTCCTTCCGAGGTCTGATGCCAAAGACTAAAGTAATTGTATCAAAACCCATTTCATCATTCTTCTGCTTCATTCTATCTCTATTTTCCCACTCTGCAGAATCTGTTAGTTCAATCTCTCTAACGCTTCTGCTCTCTTGCTTTTTCTCATAGTAGCTTCATCTGGTCTGTTCCCTGTTTGGCTGTGACTCCATCCTGAGAGAGAAATATCAGCTGTGCTGCTGCCATCAACACCTTTTGTTTCTAGATGTTGGAGTCTTGGCCTTGTTTTCCCAGTGTAGTCCTGTTTCTCTGACTGTGACTAACTGGATGTGCTCTCTTCATCCTCTGGACATGGGAGCTGGCTCGAGCTCGCTCTGCCTGGCTGTGTGTTTCCTGGACGGGCCGCCTCTGTGGAGCTGGTTGCCTTTTTGTATCTATGCTTTTTTCTATGTCTGCTTCTGTCTCCTTGAACCCCAGTGGGCCTCAGCAGATGGCCGCCACACTGAGCCTGGTTCTGCTGGAGGTTTCTTCCTGTTCAAAGGGAGTTTTTCCTCTCCACTGTCGCTACAAGCATGCTTAGCGGTAGTGCGAGGGATTGCTGATGAGTCATCTGCCTTGAACTGTGTAAAAGTGCCTTGAGATGACTTGTGTTGTGAATTTGGCGCAATATAAATAAACTGAATAGAATACATTTCTCCTCATTGTCTTTTCTCTTCATGTGAGTTTTTCAGATTTAACTCCGTTTACTGTCACATTATCTATCAGAATACCTAAATTTGTTTTACTTTCTCAGTTTCCAAACAACATAAACTTGGTTTTATCCAAATTTTATGATCGTTTATTAGTATCAAACCAAATCTTAAGGTGACATAACTCAAGGTTGATATCAGCCATAAGCTGATCCAAATTATCACCTGTACTAAAGATGTAAGTCTCGTCTGCAAACAAAACAAATGTAAGTATTCTAGAAACTTTGCAGATGTCATTAATATAAAGGATCAATAATTTTGGCCCCAATTCTGACCCCTGGTGGACACCACATGCAATGTCCAAGTACCATGACTTGCAGTCACCCATTGTTCCTGTTGCTTAGATAACTTTTCATCCAGAGTATTACCAATCCTCAGATGCCATAACACTCCAATATCTTACTTAATATTTCATGATTTATTGTGTCAAAAGCTTTTTTTGAGATCAATAAATACACCAACTGCAGATTTCGTATTATCTAAGGCGATGCTGACTTCTTATATCAATGCAATGATAGCCATTTTATCTGTCCAACAAAACCCTCAGTTTTGGTCCTCACTGCATTAGAATTATCAAAACATCAAGAATATGTTTTTAAAAGTTCCCTTTTTGTTCATTTTTCAATCTGTTTTCTCATCAGTGTGTGAGAGTTTAGGGTGAAGCGCCCTCCTTCAGGCAGATATTTCTCTGGATAATTTTTGAGTTTTTTTATGCTGACAGGAAAGTGGGATGAGAGAGAGAGAGAGATGGAGAAAAAGGTCCACAGGTCAGATTCAAACCCAGATCGCCCGCCTAAAGGACTAAGGCCTCCGTTCATGGGTCATCCCTGCTCCACCGCAGCATGTCCCATAGCTGTGGCTCTTTAATTGGATTTCCACCATATTTGACAGCAGTCTGACTCGTTAAACAGCTTTTTGTTCAGTTGGATAAATGCACGATGAAGGGGTGAACTGTGGCCCTTT
>JAGKQL010000029.1:222794-234827 GCA_018398635.1 Cyprinodon brontotheroides
GCTCCAACATCTAGAAACAAAGGTGTTGATGGCAGCAGCACAGCTGATATTTCTCTCCAGGATGGAGTCACAGCCAAACAGGAACAGACCAGATGAAGCTACTATGAGAAAAAGCAGAGAGAGCAGAACGTTAGAGATTGAACTAACAGATTCTGCAGAGTGGGAGAATAGAGATAGAATGAAGCAGAATGATGAAAAAGGGGTCCCTATGTCCTCCAGCAGTCTAAGCCTATAGCAGCAGAACTATAGAGATAGCTCAGGATAACCTGAGCCACTCTAACTAGAAGCTTTATCAAAAAGGAAAGTTTTAAGCCTAGCCTTAAAAGTAGACAGGGTGTCTGCCTCACGGACCAAAAAACTGGTAGTTGGTTCCACAGGAGAGGAGCCTGAGAACTAAAAGATCTGCCTCCCATTCTACTTTTAGAAATTCTAGGAACCACTAGTAAACCTGCAGATTGAGAGTGAAGTGCTCTGTTAGGAACATAAGGAACAATCAGATCTCTGATATCAGATGGAGCTTGGCCATTTAAGGCTTTATATGTGAGAAGGAGGATTTTAAATTCTATTCTGGATTTAACAGGAAGCCAATGAAGAGAAGCCAGGATAGGAGAGATATGATCTCTCTTTTTAATTTTCATCAGAACTCTGGCTGCAGCATTTTGGATCAGCTGAAGGCTTTTAACTACAGTTTGTGGACTTCCTGATAGTAAAGACAAATCCCTGATGTTGTTCTCGCCCTCAGCCTTCATCGAAGCATGCATCAGAGCAGACTTGTGCGTTCTTCACTACCTGACCGCTTTCCCAGAATGCCCCACGGCCGCAGCTTGATTCCAGGCCAGCCAGCGCTCACAGTGTTAAGCTAAACATTCCCTTTTCTGCTGTTGTTCTTCAAAAGTACGCTTTGAAATCGTTTGAGAGGCCATAACATTATACATTGAAGCCTCCCTGTGTGGCCTGTTTACAGAGTTAGTGCTGTAATTTAAAAAAGTCCGACGCTGAGCGACCAGAGTGACCAGCAGACCTCCGAGGGTAACCGCAGCCAGGGCTAAATTCTACCCGCCTGTAGTGCAGTAATCTCTCGGGTTCAGTTATAGGTGAAACTTCAACGCCTCACTCTGATGGTATGTTTTGGCGTGTTCTGTAATTTTTTTAATGTTTTTAAGCTTTAGAAATTAAAAAATATTGTTTTCAAAATGTTTTGTGTAGGGAATAAATAGTTTTGACTGTTTAAGAAATGCTAAAGAACGCTAGCCGTGATGTGACGCCACGAAAGCACGCTTTCTTGTTCCAATACACATACGCAGTTGCGTTCTCAGCTCGCTCTCAACTCCAATCTTCCTGCTCTCGCCAAGAACGGACTTGACGAGAACGCGAAAGTACATACTCGCGCTCTCGCGGAATTGAGAAACTTAATATCTCTCTTTTTTCATTTTCATCAGAACTCTGGCTGCAGCATTTTGGATCAGCTGAAGGCTTTTAACTACAGTTTGTGGACTTCCTGATAGATAAAGAATTACAATAGTCCAGCCTTGAAGTAACAAATGCATGGACTAGTTTCTCAGCATCACCCCTGGACAGGAGATTGCTCATTTTTGCAATGTTCCTCAGATGAAAGAAGGAAATTCTAGAAACCTCTTTGATCTGGGATTTAAATGACAGGTCCTGATCAAAAATAACACCAAGATTTTTACTTTATTATCTGAAATCAGTTTAATCCCATCCAGATGAAGTGACTGACTAATCAGCTTCTTTTTCAGAGACTCTGGTCCAAAGACTATAACTTCTGTTTTGTCTGCATTCAGAAGCAGAAAGTTAGCAGTAAGTGCCTAGAGATGACATGTGCTGGTAATGGGCGCAATAGAAATAAACTGAATTGAATTGAACCCAAGGCAGGTCAGTGACACTGTTCAGAACAGGCTGGTCCACGGATCCAGGAGTCCACAAAGAGTTCAGGCAGCAACGTTCAGATGGGAACAGCAGGCTCAATAGTTGAGAGGCAGAACAGGTCAGGATATCAGGAAAACTATGGTACGCTAAAACTAGCTCCCTCCACTGAGCCAAGAGAGGACTAGAGCACGCTCAGCGGATAAGGGACAGAACATGATCAGGAATTCTAAGAAACACTAAATTCCTCTCACCACTGGCCTCCATGAACGAGAACATGAACTAAAACATGAGCTATGAGCTCACCCTCAACATCAGTAATCTCAATGATCTGGCCCCGATAGCTGGGACTGAGCCACATATAAAGAAGCAGGAGCAGGAAGATTAGATGAATGGTAACTGGAAACCTGGCAGAGTCTGGTAGGTGAATGAAATTAGTATTCAGGCTAGCTTTTAGAGACATGATCATGACAGAATGTTCTGACTTTAGGGATGACATCATTGCTCTCTGTCTTCCATTATTCTGGACTGGATCAATGATCCAACAGTTTCCGCCAATCTACCCTCAACGTTTATTGATGCTCGCAGATCTTTCATCTATGTCTCCAGTCCTCTAATTGACTGTTTTTCTGTTTCCTGTCATTAAAAGGCGGCTGGAAAATAAAGCAACAGGAAAAACTGATTGCTGATCTGAGGAATGAGACCAAACATTTGAACCTGATAACGGCCTCGTTAAAGAAGGAAACTAAGCAGCTACAGACAGAGAGGGAGGACCTCACCAGGACTATGCACTTCATTCTGACCTTTGACTCCTTTCCAGTAAACGAGTACTGCCCCAATGGAAGTGAGTATATGATTCTTTCAGCTCTGAACATCTATGGCAGTAAATGACCAGCAGGTGGAGTCAAAGCTAACAAAGTATAGATGGGTGTGGGGGTGCTGAGAGGACTGAGGCTTTCCATCCTGTTACAGGGAGGCATGGCTGGATTGACAGGTTACCATGCAGTTAGCACGTCATACCTCTGCTTTCATTTAGATGTGTTGAAATATTAGGTAATAATCCTTAAACTGACCTCATCAACGTCTTGTTTCTATCTGTATCTTCATTCCACTGGGGGGGATGGGGATCAGTTCACTACAGCAGCCCATTAGGTCCAGTTAAGGTCTGGTCATCAGCTGGGGTTCAAACTCAACGATAATGGATGTCTGCAAACATCTGGATCACAGTGCAGAACGCCCTTCTGAGAAGTTATACCTCAGTAACTCAGATCCTACTTCTTCTTCAGTGGTTTAATGTTGTCTGATCCTGAACCAGGTGGGTTCACCTATTCAGATTATATTGTCTTTAAAGATCCTCCCTGATAGTTTGAATCAAAATGCATCTAAGATAATAAATGTATAGAGATTTTAAAGACAGTCCAATCAAACAATAGATGCAGGGACTTCCTGGTAATAATTTAAGGCCTTTTGAGAGTCGCTCTATTAATTATATCTCCTATAAACCCAGAAACTTTCATAAATAGAGACTGTTGCCTCAGGCTAAAATAAAAACAAGCATTGACCCTAAAACTATAGAGAAAGATCAGTCTCCTTATGGAGGCAGAAGATGAGAAATGATCTGTCATGATCTTGGTGCTGATGGTTGGTTTTTCCTTTTCTCTTTGCTCGCCTGTCTAATTGGTTCCGATTAACGCCGATCATTTCCACCTGGTTCCTCTGCTATTCATGTTGTGTTCTTGCCTTCCATCAGTGCCAAGTTATTTGAGTGTTTTGGTGAGACTAACTCTAGCCTTTCTGAAGTCTGTTCTGTTTTCCTGATTGTGACCCGTTTCTGCAGTGTGGATCCAGAGTTTTTGCTTTGTCCCAGTCTGCTCTGTTTGTCTGATCTGTTCTGGACTGATTCCTGGATTCTAGCGGGTTCTAAACCTGGACCTGTTTTCTAACTCTGCCTTTGGATTTCCCCTTATGGTCACTGTTGCTGCTCGGCGTCGGCTGGCGCCTGCTCCGCTCTCTATCTAGGAACTCTGGGGTCAAGCCGGGTATTAACCTCCCGTTTGGATTCAGCTCTTTTCTCCGTGAACGGACTGAACTTTGAATTAGAGATTCGCCCAGCAGCTGACGAACAGCCTCAGGCTCCTGCTTAAGATAAACACTTTGAACTTTCCCACTGCCTGTCTGGGTCCAACGTTCTGAGATCATTAAATTATCATCTGATAGAAGCTGCTGGTATGTTCAGGATTGATCAATATTTAAAAAAGAAGGAGAAGCAATCAGGAAGCAGTTGGTGCAGCGAGTTAAGCAGTTAGAAATGACAGCGTGCTTGATGAGGAGTTATTGAAAGTGTCCCAGAAAAGGAAAAGTTCTGAACCTGCTAGCAGCAGCATTAAAGCTCTCAGAGCTAAGAGAGCAAACAAAGCAGGAGAGACCAGTCTGGAGTCTGATAGTCTGTCTTTGAGCCAGGATCAACAGAATCTGCTCATCCTGCTGAAATTAAGGAGTTTTTACAAAAACCTAAAGGACTCAGGCTGATTGAAGTGGAAGAATATTTTCCAGATTTAAAAAGTGTTTTAATCCTCTCGACCTCTAACAAAGACAACTGGACATCTTCTGGATGATGTGTTAACAGATCAAGAAATGTATGACTTAAAGAAACTGATTTTGAAAGTTTTACGTCCACAAGGGCAAAATATATTTGAGGACACACAAAACTGAGGGTACAAAATAATTTATTTTTATTTATTCTGTTGTTTAACTCGCTTTCAAAAACCCTCTTTTCTCAAGACAGCTGTGGGGAAGTTCTGTAGAGAAAAAAGGAAAAACAGAATTAAATATCCTCAGCTTCCTTGTCCAAGAAAAAAAAAGAGAAAAAAACAAAGAATTAACAGAAAGTTGGACCTGGTGAGCCGATCAAAAATAACAAAACAGTACAGCAGGGGGCCGACCCCATACAGGGCCCTCCAAGCCCCTACTAGTACTGGACTACAGCAAAAAATCAACTACTAAAGAGAAATAAAGAATCAAAACAGGACAACCGGTCCCACCAGGCCAAAACCACAACGAAAACAGCCTCCAAGCAAAGGCTAACAAAAACACCACATGGCAGGTCAGACGTTTGGCCTACAGCAGCTGGAGACCGATGCACCTCCTCCGTGGTGGAGATGATGGGGGAACAAAGGGCGGGGCTACCAGATCAGAAGCACAGCCTTTTTATAGGCCACTGATTAACAAAAAAAAGGTATCCAAACTCCAAAACATAAAAAAATGTATTAAACTTAGCTTATCGAAAGTTAAAGCCAAATATAAAAATGTGAATTTAGTTTTTCTTAATGTGTATGCTCCAAATAAGGCAATGGATAGAACGATTTTACTGAACCTCTTAGGAGACACTGTAAATAATTGTAGTGATAATGATTGTTTTTGTGTGGTGATTTTAAGGCCCCGTCACACACGAAGTCAACCCCTGGCCTAAATGCACAAATTTTTCACCAAACCAGCCTCTCATCCACACGAAGCCGGGCGCTTCGGGGTCTGTAAACGATCTTTTTTTTATTCAGCCTTCAGAGTGGGAAGATTTTGAAACGCCGCTTTTCGCGCTTCCATCTTTAAGCTCTGACCGCATTTTTTTTACACGCGATAAAAGCGCCATAGCTGCCGCCTTCTAAACACGCATGGGCCTCGACAGTATCACAACAACAATGGCGCCGCAGATCTGTGTTGAATGGTTGCTGCTCATGCTACTCACCCCTGCTGTCGGGCTTACAACAGAATCTTCTTCTTCTGGAATATCTCCAGGAAGAACAGAGCAATATCAACCACATAGTTCAAAGCACCTGAATTTGACTTGAACCACCAAAATGGACCCGCAGGGCAACCATGTATAAATATTAGTGCGCATGCCCAACATTTCGCCGCTTAGTTTTGCTTTGGCACCCTTACAGGCCTGGCACTTACTGGTATTTGCAGCTGCCATGCATTCGCAGTGGGATCTATCACATTTATTTTACGCCTCGCCTTTACGACAAACGACTCTTGAAAATATTAGCTTTTCTTTTTTACTGCGGTGTGACGGGGCCTAATTGAGCTGAAAATCCCTTCCTTGATAGGAACCACTTAGAGCAGGAGGTGCCAAGTCCAGTCCTAAAGAGCTACTATCCTGCAAGCTTTTTGATGCGCTCCATTTCTAACACACCTGAATCAAATGAGTGGCTCATTATGCGCCTCTGCTGAGCTAAATGAGGGGATTGAGTCTTTATGTTCAGGTGAGTTAGAGAAGAGCTGCATCTAAAAGTTACTGGATGGTAACTCTTGAGGACTGGACTTGAGCAGCCCTTACTTAGAGCCTCATGCTGAATCCTCTGGGAGGCTCAGGCAGCTGATCGCAGCTTCTGACCTTTCAGATGTGTGGAGAGCTTTCAACAGGAATCAGAGGCAGCATACATGGTGTCCTTCTAAAGATAATCTTTAATCCTTAGCAGGATGGGATCATATGTGCATTTAAACATCATCTGAATGTATTTAAGAATTGTCAAATAATTCCTGTTAGTTTTTCTGATCACTGTCTGGTTTGTTGCTCAGTATTTATTAAAAATGTTCGTTTACAGAGTGTCTACTGACATTTTAATACAACTCTTTTTAATGATAGAGCTTTTAGAAAAGCTTTTGAATGTTTCTGGATCAGTCATAAACAATCAGTTTGTTCTTGCGTCCAACAATGGTGGGATTATGGTAAGTCAAATTAAGCAGTTGTGTCAACAGTTCACTCTTAATGTCCCTAGAGACATAACCAGATCTATGAAAGACTTGGAGACTCAGATAGTAGAGCTGCAGGGTTTGGCAGCATCTACAGGAAATCGAGGGTTTTTAGATTCCCTCAAAGCTAGAAAGGCCGTTCTGGCCGACCTGTTGGGCACAGCAGCCAAAGGAGCGTCAGATCACGCTTCCTAAGTGTAACAGAGATGGAGGCACCGTCTCATTTTTTATTTGGACTAGAAAGAAAGATTGTTCTCTCCCTAAAGATTGATTGTGGTTTCACCATCTCAGGTTCTTGTGAGATCAGAAAGTTTGCTGCCAGTTTCTATAAAGACCTTTTATGGAGTGAACATTTGGTGAATCCAGATGTGAGCGATTGTTTCTACGAAGGACTTCCTCAGGTTGATGCTGAAGCTAATCGAAAACTGGAGGCTCAGGTCACACTGCATGAATTGCATACTGCCTTGATGAGCCTAAAGAACAGGAGATCCCCTGGCATGGATGGTCTTCCTGTTGACTACTACAAGCCTTTCCGGTCTGTGATTGGCCAGGACTTGTCAGCTGTGCTGCCGCTTACCTCAAACACCCTTGGTTTCTTTAGATGTTGGAGCTTGGCTGGCCTGCTTTCCAGTGTAGACTCTACAGCAATCCCTCAGTGCTTTGTTCATGTCATATGAAACCTCTGACATGGGAGATGGCACAGAGCTCGTCTGCCTGGCTGTGTGTGTTTCCTGGACGGGCCGCCTGGAGCAGCTTATTGACAGCTGCCTTTTGCATCTATGCTTCTTCGCGTATGTCTCGCTTCTTGTTCCCGGAACCTTGTGCGGGCCTCAAAGAGATGGCCGCCACACTGAGCCTGGTTCTGCTGGAGGTTCCGTTCAGTTCAAAGGGAGTTTTCCTTCCACTGTCGCTGCCACGGAAGCATGCAGTTTTGCAGTGTGAGGATTTCTTCCTGTTCAAAGGGATGCAATCAGCTGGTTTTCCTTAGATAGAAAACTTTGAATCAATCTGACTGGATGATTCAAAGTTGAACTGGATCTATAAAGTGACCCTGAGATGACATGATGTGAATTGGAGCTATAGAAATAAACTGAATAGAATTGAAATTTAATTGAATTGAATTGCTGGACATGATCACAGACAGCCTGCAAAGAGGTTGGCTGCCTCTGAGCTGCAGACGGCAGTCGTTACTCTGCTTCCAATGAAAGGAGATTTACAGGATCTAAGGAACTGGCCACCAGTCTCTTTACTCTCTACGGACTACAGGATTCTTTCCAAAGCTCCCAGATTTAGAGAAGTTATGTCTACAGTTATTGACAGAGACCAGACGTATTGTGTGCCTGGCAGGCTGATTTTCTATGATAAGGTCACTATAATCAGGGATGTTGTGGAAATCTCCAGCTCATTGGGCTTAGATATTGGTCTGATTTCTATAGATATTGGTCTGATTTCTATAGATATTGGTCTGATTTCTATAGATATTGGTCTGATTTCTATAGATATTGGTCTGATTTCTATAGATATTGGTCTGATTTCTATAGATATTGGTCTGATTTCTATAGATATTGGTCTGATTTCTATAGATATTGGTCTGATTTCTATAGATATTGGTCTGATTTCTATAGATATTGGTCTGATTTCTATATAGATATTGGTCTGATTTCTATAGATATTGGTCTGATTTCTATAGATATTGGTTCTGATTTCTAT
The DNA here is from genome assembly GCA_018398635.1 of Cyprinodon brontotheroides. Classification (NCBI taxonomy): domain Eukaryota; kingdom Metazoa; phylum Chordata; class Actinopteri; order Cyprinodontiformes; family Cyprinodontidae; genus Cyprinodon; species Cyprinodon brontotheroides. Next base: position 231,138 of record JAGKQL010000029.1, read on the forward strand.
AGATATTGGTCTGATTTCTATAGATATTGTTCTGATTTCTATAGATATTGGTCTGATTTCTATAGATCAAGAAAAAGCTTTTGACCGGGTTGAACACCAGCATTTGTGGCAAACTTTGGCTGCTTTTGGTTTCAGCCCCGGTTTCATAGCTATGATCCAGGTTTTATATCATGACAATGCGAGTGTTCTTAAAATAAATGGAGGCTTAGTGCTCCTTTCAGTGTTTCCAGAGGTGAGAGGCCAGGCTGTTCTTTATCAGGGATGCTTTATTCTTTGCCAATTAAACCTTTGCTTCATACGCTGAGGAAAGATTTATGTGGTGTTTTTATTGCTGGGTGTGATGTCTCTTTAAAATGTTCAGCTTATGCAGATGATTTAATAGTTTTTGTAAACACACAGGAAGATATTGATGTTTTAGTCAACACTGTTTTCCATTTTGGTTGTATCTCTTCTGCAAAAGTCACCTGGAGAAAGAGTGAGGCTGTAACTGTAGGAAGTCGGTTGGGGGATCAACTCAGTCTGCCTGGAGGCTTAGTGTGGAAAAAGGATGGCCTTCAATATTTAGCTGTGTTCTTACGTAATGAAACTGTTGTGCAAAAAAAATGGGAGAGGGTATTGGATAATTCTGAGAAAGTTAAAGAAAGACAATCCACTGGACTTTGTTTCCAAGGTTTGAAGACATTTCGCTTCTCATCCAGGAAGCTTTCTCAATTCATAATGTCTGGATTCGCTTTGAGTTTGAGGCTTTATATATTGGATCAAAATCAAGGCCTTGTGTTGCTTGGAAACATGCAAATAATTGAACCTGACGTGCTGGTCGTTTGGTTCCATTGTTAGCCTGTAATATCTGAACCACAGTCAATGCTGTGTGTCTGCAGTTTACACAGTGGTTTGAGAGGGGTCTGAAGGAAGTATCTATGTTGTAGTGATACCTGGAAGGAATCATTTTGGTGACTGAATTGTACGTTTTTGGAAGGTGAAGTCCCCCCCCCCCTTAAAACGGCTCCGACTCTGAACTGATGATGACTTCTGACACCATTTGGTTCATGTTGTTCTATAGAAAATGGAGAAACCAGAGTATTTGGTTATTTCTCAGTTTGATCATTTCTGTTTTCTAGCTAAAGAATGTGAACCATGTCAGCGTTTTTGGAAGTCATTCAACGGATCCTGCTATCTGTTTGCGCACAGAGCACTGTTTTGGAATGACAGTCGGGAGTTCTGTCAGAACAGATCTGCAGACCTGGCTGTTGTTAATAATGAAGAGGAACAGGTGAGCTCCTGATTCAATAATTCGGCAGCTGCAGGTTATCATCTATTTTATGATAATCATCATGTTGTGACTTTCAGGATTTCCTTTCAAGAGAGACTCCTAGAAACAATTTCTTCTGGTTGGGACTTCGGAGGATTGCTGGTGACTGGGTTTGGATTGATGGTCGCCCTGACACTCTAAAGTAAGAATAATCACTTTAATCAGATCTATTCTGATACTTTTACAGTGTTTGTTATTGTTTCTTTCAAATAACGTTTTTGGGGTATTTAAGTTCTGAAATGTTAAAATCTAAATCAGCACTCAGTGATTAGCTGCTTTGAAGCTCTATTTATTTTATTAGTGGCTAGTGGCTTAGGAATATATCCCAACAAACACATCAGTGGGTTTTCTGACACATTTTGACCAATAGCTGTACTGATTCTGACACATACATCTTTCCAAAATGACTGAATAACATCACATTCCCACAAACAGTGAAACCTGGTGCCCACAGAAATTTTACATTTGGGGCAATCTGGAGAAGTTCCCACATTGTACTTGCTAAAAATATAAGGAGAAATATATACATTATGCAAAATGTTATACTGCATTTCTTTAAATCTGTTACAGATATTAGATGGCAGGAGCAGGATTTTATCCCATAATTGAATGCTTATTTCACATTTGAGTAAAGTTTCCCAGGATTTCCTCAACCATGCCAGTTTGTCCAGATCTAGCTGATAAATCTAAGAATAAAATTTTTATATAAAATGTTTGTGATCCTTATTTTCAAGAAGGAACTTCTCCAGTCTATACGAGTTTGTTGGGTGTATCAATGATTTTGCTTCCTTCATGACATAATGCCTAACTTGTAAATATTTATAAAATTCCTTATTTGATAACGCGTACTGTGTTTTTAAAGAATCAAACTATTTGAATGCCCCATGTTCAAAGAGATCAGAAAATCTAATTATGCCTGCTTTATGCCAACCCACAAAACTCGAACCTATCTCTTGAGGCAGGAGATCTGGGTTGTCTATAAGTGTTGATACCATATTAAGCAGATGAGTACTATTAAACAGTTTTCTCAGCTTTGCCCATGCCCACAAGACATTACATATCAACTGATTATCCTTCACTATTTGTGGCAAGTCATTCAAACGCCTTCCTAGCATGTTAACAGGTGAGGAAGGTTTACATAATGATGTTTCAATGTTGAGCCAAGGTGAGTCAGAGTGTCCATGTATCCAGGCAGAAATTATCCTGGCTTGTACAGAATGAACATAATTTTCCATGTTTGGTAATCCTAACCCCCCTACATCTCTGGGAAGTTGTAATATCTCTAATTTAATTTTGGGTTTTCTTCCTGCCCAAATGAAAATCATTCATTGCCTTAATAGCCTTAATGTCTTCTGATTTCAAAATTACAAAACAGCATAGCGGTGGGATATATTATTTTTAGGAAGGATGACCATATTAACAAGATTTATCCTCCCAAAAATGATATTGGAAGAGTCTTCCATCTTGTCAACATCTTGCACAAATCACCCGTCAATCCATCAATATTTTGCTTATACACTAAGTATACAAAACCGGACGAAAATTCATCGGAAAGGTTTAATATGCAGGTTCACTATCCCCCACCAAGTTGTTCTAAGGTCATTATGACAGATTTATCAAAATTCACTTTTATATCCAGATATAAGACCAAAATCCTAATACATTTAATCAAAACAGGTGGTGAATCATTTGGATTTGTCAATGTCAGAAGAACGTCACCTGCATACAAAACAGAATTTGTGCCTTTTTCCCCAATTTTCACCCCATGAACATCTGATTTTTATTCAATGGCCATAGCCAGAGGCTCAATGGCCAGAGTTTAAACAAGAGTGTGTGAGAGGGACTACCTTGAGCTGTGCCTCTACCCAGTTGAAAGGTAGAAGACAACAGACCATTTGTTAAGACAGAAGCTATTGGAGTGTTGTATAATATTCTAAATCCATCTCATAAAAATTTGGTCCAAAACCCAAATCTTCATAATTTCTAAACATGTATTCCCCACTTATCTTATCCTTATCCTTTTCGGCGTCCATAGAAACAACCAACCCCGAATTTGGTAAAAAGTTAACATAATGGATAATATTAAAAGGTGTCTTTGTATTATAATACGAATTCCTCCCCTTAATAAAACCTGTTTGGTCAGTATCTACAATCGTTAATGCAAAAACTTTCTAGCCTAAGAGCTTAAAACTTTTTGAGAGTATCTTATAATCCACTTAGAAGGCTGATAGGCCTATAGGATGAACATAACTCAGGATTTTTTTATCTTTTTGGCTATAAGTAAGTGTTATATTAGCTCTGTACAAAGTCTCTGGTAGTTTTAGTTCCTCAAACCATTTGTTGAACATTCTCAGCAGCAAACTGTTTAATTTTCCCTTCAT
>JAGKQL010000029.1:239715-259933 GCA_018398635.1 Cyprinodon brontotheroides
TCTGAGGAATATTGCAAAAATGAGCAATCTCTCCTGTCAGGGGTGATGCTGGCTAGATCCATGCATTTGTTACTTCAAGGCTGACTATTGTAATTTTTACTTTCCAGTATAGTCCTGTTTCTCGGACTGTGACTAACTGGATGTGCTCTCTTCATCCTCTGACATGGGAGCTTTCCTGAATGGGGCCGTCTTTTACAGCTGCTTTTTTTCTCTCTGCTTCTTTCTCCTTGAACCCCAGTCGGCCTCGGCAGATGGCCGCTCACAGATGCCCATTTGCTGCACCGAGGGAAGTTCCAGGAAGCTCAGGAGGCCCTAGAGTTCTACGGAGAGGTCCGGACCGGTGACAAGAAGGTCAGTTAATCTGTAACAGCTGCTGGATGTGTTAGAATGCAGTGGCTTTTGTGTTCTGGCTGAATTCTGGACCCATTTGTTCGGATCTGTGTTTAGGGTTTCACCTTTCCCAGCCAGCGCCGCTACGTCATTTACTACAACTTCCTGCGCAGGACCCGGCTGGATCCAAACCCGTGGCTCTGCTCTTCCACAGTCACTATGTTTACAGGCGGGACCTGCGGTAAGTCCTATAATCAGAACCGGGCCACTTCTTTACAGTGAAGAGTTCCAGGTCCAGCTTTTCAGTTCAGACTGAGATTAATTTCAAAACTTAGAGATTAGTCCAGATTCCACAGACTCAGACCTGCTTCCAGTCCAGCTCAGGTTCCAGACTGTAAGGGATCCGGATGGTGATGCTCTGCTGTTCTTTCCTCAGACCCGCAGTTCATGCTCTACCAGCTGATGGTCAAAGTCCACACCTCCAACCCGGCTTACACCTGTTAGGTTTTATTATTTATACATCATGTGCATTGTTATTTTGTTAGTCAGATGAGACAGAGCAGAAGGCCTTCCTTCACATTGTGGATGTCACGGTGTGTACGGAGGTCATCTAATCAGGACAGCCTTCGTGTCTTTTAGAATACACAGGATATGGGCACATCTTGGAGCCGGACTGATAGGAGAGCTACTGTATCTGTAACCCTGAGACAGAGAAGCAACCTGCATGGAGTTCAACACATGGATGGCGTGTCAGTTTCTGATACGGACAGCTCAGCATCCACATGATGCAACACAGACCAGAAGGTATAAGAAGCAGGAGATGACGTTGTTCGGGCTCAAACTTTGCCTGACGCTCGCGGACATGATTTTTGAGACCACAGCTGTGTATAGCTCTAAGCATTTTTCTCCTCCTTTTAATCTGATCTGGAAATAAACACAGTTTTAGTTCCTGCTGATAGTCCTTTTATGGTTTCACCGAAATTTGAGTTAAGAGTAGTAAAAACTTGCCCCCAGGAAAAGAACCGTGAGGGAGCCCCTGAGGCGCAACGGCTTTTAAAGGGGACAAATCTTCCTCACTTTAACAAATTGGTGTTTCCAATGTGACCTGGAAGCAAAACAACAGAGCCACCGATGGAAAAAGCTTTACAGCCTGCGGCCGAAACAACTGATAAGGTGAGGAGATCTTATTACAAAATATCTCCAGTGTTTTTACGGTTAAAACACTTTGGCTGTGTTGTAATTTTCTGAAGTGAGCTGAAGCTTTTAATACATAAAGACAGAGAAATTGCTCAGAGTGATTTTAGTTTTGTTTTGCAGTTTTGTTTTGTTGTGCTTTTGTTGTTTTTTAAACAAATACCCCACATAAAAAAAAAAGAAAAAAAAGGAGAGAGAGAGAGGAAGAAAGTCGCGGCGCTCTGCTGTGGGTAGAGGTTGAAAGTCCGACTGAAGGAACCCTGCGCAAACACACCTTCAAAAATTATACTGCTCACTAGGATAAGTTGGTTGGGAGCTCCAACGGTTTCTGCATGCAGAAAGGGACGGTGATTTTATTCCCGGTCTGCCTGCAGACACGAAAGATGCACTTCTGAAAACAGACGCACAGACAGAAACCAGTCACATAGCCGGCTAGAGTTTGCCAGTATACCTCCCATAAGGACATTTACGAAAAAACCGAGACTGAGGACAAAGTAAGAGCGTCAGGGTGAAACAGACCTTTGGGGCATTTTTTCTCTTTCCTTCTCTTCTCTTATAAAAGGAAAGAGAGAGACGATAAAATAATCCCCATAAAACATATGAAGGCCTGAGGCCCGAATTAGGCAACTTGTTTGTCTAATTCCCGAATTGGTGGAGTGGAACTAGGCGGAACTCATATATAAATCTTTTTCTCTTTTCTCTAAATTTATTTTCATTTTTTTTCTTTTCTTTTTTTTCCTTTTCACTGACGGACATATTTCTTTGACGGACGCACTTCCTTAGCAGAACAGCGGCTCACTGTAGCTTATAGGTAAAAAGTTTAAAGCACCGAGGGATCTCACGTAAGACGTCGAGATTAAATTTTATACACTGTGTGAACAAAAGGTGTGAAAGATAGATGCATGTGGACTAGAAAATTGAATCCAGAAATACCTCGTTAGCACCAGAAGGAAGAAACAAAACTTTTGGATCTGATTAGACAAACCAAGCTCAATTTTAGTAACTATTTTTCTGACAAGGATTCTGAACAGGAACAGGTGGAGCAAAACAGGGCTCAGGGAGGTGAGCAGGCACTCGACACTTCAGAGGGTAAGAAAAACCTCCCATGAATACATCTAATATTGCAGAAACAGAGCCTATTATGGACCCCAGTCCACACCAAGGTGTCAGAGAAATCTTTCGTAAGGCTGGTGATGCAATGTTTCCATCAAACCCATGTGTGCAGATGCCTGTTATGGAGTTGCGTGAAGGTCAGATAAATTGTGAAATAAGGCCTACAGAGGAAGAATTGGGACAAGAGGTACGACAGGAGTTTCAGATGCAAGATTTAATAAAGGAGGCGGTAAATAAGGCATTTCAGCGAGTGTCAACAATGTATAGAATAAGCACAGCACATGAAGGGCACAGTCTAGGGGCAGCTGACAGTCTAAGAGGGAGGGATGAGCAGAGGAAGCCACATACGGATAGCAATGAGGAAGATATGATACAAATGGAAAGGAGAAGATTAGAATTGCAACTACAACTGCAGGAGATGGATCAACAGCTGGCAGAAAAACAGATGCAGTTAAATAAAGTAACGGGCAGACAAGGGGTGTTTAAACATGAGGAACAGTTTTGCTATGGGGGACAGGAGGGAGCTACGAACATGGGACAACCGCACACAGAGGATCAGTGCCTTTTGATGATAAATGACAGGATTGATAGAGCTGTGGAACTAGTCAAAGATGCCATAAGAATAACACAGAACAAGCTTGCCTACTCACAGCCGCTTGACCCCGCTGGAAGCAAATATAACCTGAGTAAGGAGAATAATAGAAGTGACAGGGAGATGGTAGTCCAGATGCCATTAGTTCAGACATATAACGATGCAGGTAGAGTACAGACGGTCAGCTACAACCCCCTAACATCTACTGATAGTGCCTCATTTAGATACAAACTTCCAGATCCTACAAAAGCAGCCCCAGTGTCGGACCAATTTTGGGCAGCCCTAAGAGCTACCTACCCAAATGAAACAGACTGTATTCTTATAAAGGAACGGGAAAAAGAAAATAAAGCAAAAAAATCACAGAATAAAAATACCCAGACAAATATGACTAACCCTGAATGTATGACTCTTGCCAGCATGCACGCGGAGGAGGACTACCAGATGTACCAATACGCACAGGCAGCAGCGTTTGCTGGGGGACGTGGCAGAGAGAGGGGCAGAGGATACGATCAAAACGACAGGTATATCACTTGCTGGGTCTGCGGACGAATGGGACATAGAGCAAAGTGGTGTCAAAACGGTTATCCTACACACCGTTCGCAGTCCCAGAGGAGTGAACTGAGAGAGGGACAGAGAGGCCAGTGCCGCAAGCCGCCCCACCCCCAGCAATACTAGGGAGGCCGGGATCCCACTATTTGTTTAGTTATGGAGGTAGTTTTTGAGAAATTTCCAGCAGCAGTGATAGATATTTTGATTGAGGGCAGCAACTGTCCTTTTATGGTTGATACGGGGGCCAGATACAGCCCCCTGAATCTTTATGTGCCCACCTGCCAAAAAACTACACAGGTAATGGGATTTTCAGGAGAAAAACAAAACATACCACTTTTTCAGAACCCCTTAGAGGTGTTCTCATATTTGAAAATTCAAACATGTCATTTTTGGGGGACGCTTAGAATTAAAAATCATTGGGTGTGAAAACTTATTTTGGTGTCTAATGTGAGCAAATAAATCTTAGGTTTCCATAAATGTGCACATAGAGTTTAACAAGGATCCTAAAATGAGGCTGAAAAGCACTGGTGCAGAGGTCTTAAGACCGGACTGGTGAAAAGATTATGATTTTTGTTTAAATTGGGAAAAATCCTCTAAGAAGATAAATCTAAATTGATACTGATGGATTAAACAAACTTTATGTGGCCAATGTCTGTCTGTCTGTCCTAAATGTGGAATGCATGTGAGGTAGAATGTGTGTGGTGAAGTTGGAAATGATTAAGAATATTTTTTGATGTGACATTAACATGATTTGCATTTTTACAGGATTGAGAAGGAGCACTGGGGGCATAACAGAAGGGTAATCGTATCAAACATGTTGCTCAGGGGCCTCCACCTATGAGAGGCCGTGACAAGACCAGAGCAGGTTGCTGTTGTAAGGTGTGAGGTAATTTTTGGGTGTGGAGTGCAGCTGAGATACTGTAGATTAATAGATTATAGATTTAGAAAAAATAATTTAATATATAAGTAATTATCCAGAAAGAAGCAGAATGGGTGTTTTTACTTTTTGGGAAACTAAAATCTCAGACGAGGGCATTACATGATTTTAATTTAAAGGTAGTTTCATTTTCAATCATTAGAATTGCGTTAGAGATTGATTAGTTTCATTTTTCTCTCATTAGATTTTTTATTAGTGTGATTGATTAGGGACAGGGATAAATCACACTTCTCGAAGCTTGAACTGGGACACAGCATATGTGCTTAAGATACCCAAAGCAGGAGCTCAGTAGATTAGCTGGGTCAAACTTTTATATAAACAAGGCTGAGAGAGTTAAGAACGATTTCAGTGTGACCTGACCCTGGGTTTTTTCAGCCTTCAGTTTTTATCCATAAGTATTTTTATCTGTGTATAATGCCGTTTGGAAACGTGACTAGAGCAAGAAGAGATTAAAGGGGTTCAGATAGTCAGAAATGTTTGATAGGAGGATTTGAATAGGTTCTGACTGACTGGACTGACTTGGTTAGTAACTGGACTGGATCGGAACCATGGATTAGGACATGAGAGAGATGGTGTGAGAACGCAGCGTGCCAGAGACAGGGTGTAGAGATTGTGGCTGCATGTTTTTGTTCCCGGCTGAAGGCCATTCTGGTGAGCTCTGAGTTTGTGTTTTAATTCCTCTCTGGTTCTGATATGACCTAGGAGGTACAGATTGATGTGGTGGTTTGAAGCTCACAGACTTTTGTTGGGGTGGAACATTAAGAGCAGTCATGCTGACAGAGGCATTTAACGAATGACAAGATGAACCAACAACTATTTGGAGAAGTCGGAGGCACCACTGGGTTTTTTTTTTGTTGTCTTACATGTTTGTCGTTGTTTGTGTCTGTATGTTTGTTTGTTTGTTTTCTGTTTGTTTACTAACATCTTAGCCTTTATGAAAAAAAAAAATGAAAAAAAAAGACGTGGCACGCATATTAAATTTTGTTTGAATAATTTTGACTACACTACGGATGGAAATGTTTCAAAATGAACAATGGATCTTTTTGTTTGGAGAGACATTGGACACTTTCTTTCTTGAGTCGCAGGATGGATTAACCTACAAGGGGCACAGAGACAAACTTTGCTCCTAAACTTCAGAAGGAGGGATGGTTTTGCAGCTGCTGAGATGCACACATTAAGGAAATGACTGGATGCCCACTGCTTCAGATGAGAAAAGAACACTGGCAGTGATGGGTTGATGGAAGGTCATGGGATCATCGGACAAGACGGATGAAAAAAGATAAGTGAACTGACACACCAGATTTCTTATTCACAATAAAAAATTATTAACCTTTACGCACTGTTTCCTTCTACCTCTATGTGATACTGCTGATGACACAGGTAAAGACTTATCCTTCAGGGGGTGTGGGGACACATGGCCCCAAGACTCTTATGGTTCAAAGCTGCTGTGGTAACAGAGGGAAACCTGATGGACTTGTCCGAACATCGAACTTTTTGCATGTTGGAGAGGATCACTGCTCCAAGATACACTTTTTCTTCCAAACCAGTAGCGGGATGGCTCCTGACCAGTTTCCCACATATAGATCCACTCACATATAGACACACACACATATACTGTCATAACAATTTGCACACCCCAACACACTCTCGGTTAATGACCTCGAAGAACACACAAGGGTCCACATGGGAATGAGGTTTTCTTTCATGCACTAACATTTACGGATACAAAGTCTGATGGGGGAGTTTTTAAAGAGGGGTAATCTGCGCCAAGCTGGGTTTTTCTTAGAGATTAAAGAACTTTTCATCATTTTCAATGGGGAGGGGATAAAAGTAAACTAAAATGCAGTTACAAGTTTGGACGAAACTAAAACTTAATCTGCTATGATGTAGAAATAGTTTCAAGATTCATTTATTTAATCCATGAATTGAGTGTTACAATGTGTAAAAAAGGGTTGAATGTTTTCTAAGTATTTACAGGTTCCTTGAATGAGCTAATATTAGTTGCAGTGATTTTGAGCTTATATGAACAAAATAATGAGCTGAAACATCCATAGGATGTTCAGGCTGAATACATACTGAGTATAAATAACTTTCAAACGCCAGGCATTGAAAGGTAGGTTATGTTAAATGTTTAATGTTTTTCTGGATTTCTTATTTTTAATTTTTATTGATTTTATTTTTTTAATAGACACTGAAATAATCTGCTGAAAAAACACAGAGTCCATGGATAATTAATTTAAATGTTGTCAGTTTTATGGTGATTTAAGGGATAAGGGAAAGTAATTGTGGATAAGAATATCTGGTTGTGACTGCACTTAGATTTTGAGTGAATAAAGAATTGCTCATTGAAGACATTGTTTATCGCTGATAAGAACACTGACTGCACTCTCTGTGTGTGTCGAAGCGATCCCGGAGGAAAGGGTTGATGAACTGTGATGAGAACAGTCCATGAGAACCACCACATGGATTCAGCATCTATCGGCCGCTGGACTGCATGGAGACCAAAGTGGCCGTGGAGGAGGCCATACGAGACTCTGATTGATTAATTTGATTGATGAGTGATAGAGACACTGAAAGAATTCATCATCATCATCAGTGATATTCATCATTTGTTTTTAACTCGGACCAGGAAAATTCTTTTGATTTAACCTAATTGTGAATTATATGTTTTGATTTATTTTGATTTTGTTTTGATGAAAATCATGGAAACATTTTGCTCCAGACCCACCAAGATCACGTTTTATGCTACTTTTTCTTTGATGTAGAAAGACTCTGAACCTGATTGGCTTTACAGGTTCTTTAAGTAGTTTGTAATGATAATTATCAGATTCAAAAAACGGGTTTTCTTGCTCAGATTGGCGAGAGTGGGATTTCCCTGGGGTCACCCCGGCAGTTTTACTACCTTTTAGAGAGAGGGTAGCGTTTTCCGGTGGAGAACGGCCCAATCCTGTCCTGCGACGTCCCCTACTGTGACTGACTGGTTGGTAAAGTTGGATAGATGGTTTATCCATGAGGAGCGGTCACATTTAGGAGGCCTCCAGGTGGGGAGTGAGAGTAGATTAATTTGGCCTTATTAGATTTATAGGCTTAGGTTATCTAGTCTAAGGTAACTTAATAATGTGCGCATAGGAAACTAAAACAGCTTTCCTTTAATTAGATGACACCCAAATTGTAGTTAAATGCTGAAACTGTGGTCTTGAGTGAGAACATTTGGTCTGTGAAGCTTTTGATTGTGATTACTTTTGATCCCTAATTAATGATACATGACTAATTATAGATGCTCTCTGGGTCACCCGGTCCTTCAGAGATGTGCCGCTTCCTGTGCTTTTTAAGTTACCTGTAAAAACGGTAACTTAACCGCACCCATAACAAAAAAGGAACTAAACAACGCAATTGGCAAATTAAAACCAAACGAGCCCAGGGGCAGACGGCTTTCCCAACGAGTGGTATAGAATCTTCAAGGAAGATCTTTCCACAGTATTGTTAAATTCATTCAACTTTACGCTGCAATACGCCATCACCCCTCCATCTTGGAAAGAGGCAGTAATCTCTGTTATAGGAAAAGAAGGTAAAAACAAGACACTTTGTCAATCTTACCGGCAGTCTCTGTGCTAAATGTAGACTATAAATTATTTACCTCCATTCTATCACAAAGACTTGAACATGTTTACTGACTTGATAGACGAGGACCAATCAGGTTTTATCATGGGAAGACAAACACAAGATAATATAAGACGAACTCTCCATATTATTGATCAAATAAATAGACAGCAATTATCAGCAGTTTTGATCAGTCTGGATGCCGAAAAGGCCTTTGATAGGGTCTCATGGCCGTTTCTATATAAAGTATTAGAGAGATTGGGGTTTAATAAACAAATTATAAGCTGTATTCAATCATTATACAAAGAGCCCACTGCAAGGATTAAAATTAATGGCCACATTGGGGGAAGCTTCAAACTATTTAGAGGCACACGCCAGGGCTGTTGCCTCAGCCCCTCATTATTTGCCATCTACATAGAACCCCTAGCACAATTTATAAGGCAATGCAAACACCTGAAGGGAGTGAACATTGCAGGAGAAGACCATATAATAGGGCTATTCGCCGATGATGTAATTATATATCTACAGAATCCTAATGAAACGCTTCCAGCATTGTTTTTAAAACTGGAGAAATACGGGAGGATGTCAGGATATAAAATTAATATCTCAAAAACACAGCTACTACCACTGAACTATACTCCAAGTAAGGAAATTAGACAAAGGTACACACTTAAATGGGAAAATAAATCAATTAAATACCTGGGAATCACACTTATGCAAGATCTGGACAAAATTCAGGAAACTAACTATTCCACAATTAACAATACAATACAAAGAGATTTCTTGAAATGGTCAAAGTTATTACTGGATTTTAGCTCGAGAATAGAAATAATTAAGATGAATATACTGCCTAGACTACTATACCTCTTTCTATCAATACCATTTAAGATTCCAGAAACTCAGTTTAATAAGTGGAACCAACAAATATCTAGGTTTATTTGGGCAGGTAAAAGACCGAGAGTGAAATTTAAGACTCTTCAACTAGATAAGACAAATGGTGGCTTAGCACTCCCTAACTTTAAAGAATATTATTATGCTGCACAACTAAGATACGTAATCAACTGGTGTTCCCCTGAATACGAAGCCAAATGGAAACAAATAGAATTAAACATATCCCAAATACAATTACAAAACAGGCTTGGAGAAAAAGAAAGAATAAGTAAAACCTCAGAAAACACAATTTTAGAAGAAACTCTTAAAATATGGTATGAAGTACTTAAAAAATACAAATCAGAAGGGGATAGTAAACTATTAATGTGGCCCTCTCAGTCAAAGAGATTTAAACCAAAAGACTCGGATAGCACATTTATAGATTGGAGTAGAAAGGGGATAACAGCTATCAGCACACTAGTAGAAGGAAAAACATTTAAAACATTCAATAAAATCAGAAGAGAATTTGAGCTGAATAGCAGAGATTTCTTCAGATACCTGCAGCTAAGACACTTCTATACCAATGAGGTTGAGAAAGAATTATCACCAGAAGGAAATGAGTTGATTCAGCTCTTTGTAGATGCATACACGAAAACCCCAATAAAAGTTGTATCTAAACTTTATAAAAGCCTACAAAAACGAAATGGAAATAACTCATTATATATAAAGTCCAAATGGGAAGCAGAGTTAAAAGTGAAACTGTCAAAGAGTGACTGGCTTTCAATGTGCAAAACACAACACTCCTCCACAAGCTCCAGAGGCTGGAGGGAATTTGGATGGAAAAATTTAATACGCTACTTCATAACACCTCAATTACAAAATAAATTATTCCATACTCAACAACAATGTTGGAGGCAATGTGGACAGATGAATGCCAGTCACTCTCATATATTTTGGCAATGTACAAAAATACAAACCTTCTGGGATCAAGTTGTAAAGGCTACAGAAGAAATAATAAGATACAAGATACCTAAGGACCCACGAATAATGTATTTAGGCTGGCTGGAGAGTGAAGGAATACAACGGAAAGACATCTATCTTCTCAAAATCTTGATAGTGGCAGCTAAAAAAGCGATTACCAGAAAATGGTTTAAAAGTGACCCTCCTCACCTGATGCAATGGATTTTAATAGTAGAGGAAATCTTCATGATGGAGGAAATTACCTACCACTTAAGGATCAAGCACAAATACCTAAAAGAACAGTGGAGGAAATGGTTTGATTACATAAATCGGAAAGGACTTACCCTCAATAAGACTTGAACGACAGATAAACCCTTTTTCTTTTAAGACTTGTGGGACCCCTACATTCACTAAACTCGGACTCTGTTATATCTTTGCTATATTTTTATCGCCCTTATCTGTTCATATTCTTTTTTTTTTTGTCTGTTTGCTTGTTTTAATATAAAATTGGAAAAATACTAAATAAAAAGTAAAAAAAAAACAAAACAAAAAAAAAACGGTAACTTATCAGGGGGAGTTGTTAGGTTTTATTATTTATACATCATGTGCATTGTTACTTTGTTAGCCAGATTAGACAGAGCAGAAGGCCTTCCTTCACATTGTGGATGTCACGGTGTGTACGGAGGTCATCTAATCAGGACAGCCTTCGTGTCTCTAAGAATACACAGGATATGGGCACATCTTGGAGCCGGACTGATAGGAAAGCTGCTGTATCTGTAACCCTGAGGCAGAGAGGCAACCTGCATGGAGTTCAAGACATGGATGGCGTGTCAGTTTCTGATACGGACAGCTAAGCATCCACATGATGCAACACAGACTCAGAAGCTATAAGAAGCAGGGGAGATGACCTTCATCGGGGCTCAAACTTTGCCGGACGCTTGCGGACGTGATTTTTGAGACCACAGCTGTGCATAGCTCTAAGCATTTTTCTCTATCCTGTAACGACCTGATCTGGAATAAACTCTGTTACTTTTTTACTCGCTTTTTTATAGTCCTTTTTATATGGTTTTACCGAGTTTGAGTTAAGAGTAGTAAATAACTTGCTCCCAGGAAAGAACCGGTGAGGAGGCCCCCGAGCGCTACAGCCTTTACTTCAAGGGGACAAATCCTCCTCACTTTAACACACCCACAGGGAGGTGTTTGAGTTCGAGTTCTCAACCGCTTCCCGTCTGCGGAGACATCAAGGTGGAATTCTTCCACAAGCAGAATAAGATGATGAAGAGGAGGAGGATATCTCCAGCAGGCGTGGGGGGGACATCAGGACAGCCCTGGCCATGCATGTCAGTTTCAGACAATTTAAAGAAGTGTTGAATGCAAAGTGTTCGGTTTCAACTCATTATTTCTGTCATCTTAAAAAGGTCCAGAGCTTCCAGCTGCAGGATGAGGACGAGCAGCCAGTAGGGGGAGGAGAGGACGCCGCTCAGAGAACGGACGGTAGGTCTTTCCATTTATTTTTACATTCTGTTTGGATTTTGTGAAAAATAAACAGTAAATCATGGGGTTTTATTTTAACAGAAATAAGCGCCACCAGAAGTTGGTCGTCTCCCCATGAAACAACAAGCAGCTGTTGGCCAAAAGGTGACAAGGCGGACGAGGGCTTCCTCCGGTTGAAAAGGCAGAGCTTCCACTCTTTGGCTGGGACTTTGTTTATTTCATTTATAGATGATAATAGTTTAAATTGTTGAAAGTAGCGGCGTTACTAACGCCGTTACTGCTTGTTTTAGTAACGAGTAATCTAACTAATTACTTTGACTGTAACTATAGCGCGCAGTTACCATTGCAGAACACTACCCGTTACTGCTTGGCGTTACTCAGGTAAGCACAATGAACCTTTTTTTTCATGATAGGACTCGTACTTGCGAGCTGGCGTGCGCCAGGAAGCTGACACCCCACCCACGTCAAAAAACTCTGCAAATAGACTGAATGGTTAGTGCAACGTTAGTGCAGATTTGTGCAGAAAAAATATTGTTTGTGCTACTTTTGTTTAAGAGATATTAAAGATTATTTTTAAAGTGTTCCAGAGGTGCGCGCCTTCACTGTTAAAAAAGAAAGTAAATGGCAATTGTTGTTCTAACACACAATTGTATTGTAATCCGACTCAGAAATATAAATTTGACATCTAACAAATAAATACACGTTTGCCCAACTCAAATTCTCAGAAGTTGGTTTAACAAGGAGTTTTAAATCGCCTATACAAGATTTTTTGAGTTCCCTCAACTGTAAACTCATGGGCATGCGCACTGCTTATGTTCATGGACACGCCCACTACGGTACGGGGTTTCCTATCCCTTTCTTCAAGGGCACAGCCTTTTTCCCTCGTGTTTGAGAAGATTGGCGGACATTGTAATTTTATGCATCTGGAGAACCACGGAGGAACGACCCTGGGACCTTACCAGTTTTTCCGGTGAGTGCTGCAAAGTACAGACAGTTAGCGGTTAGCTCCGTGAGTTAGCATTCCTTGTGGTGTATTGCCACCGAAGTTGAAGCTTATGAGTTCACATGTTTTCACGTTCTGATGAAAGGAAAAGCAGCGCACGTGCGCGTTTATAATGCGCGTGTGCGCGTGCGTGTTTATGCCGCGCATGTGCGGGTGAGTGTTTATGAAGTAGAGAGAAGTGTGCCTGTTATTTTCATTGTACAAATGAAAAGAGACATTAAGTTGAGTGTAATAACTTATGAAATTTCTAAATTGTTTTATGTAGTGCAGTGTTGTTGCACTCAGGCACAGAATATTACAAGACTACATTATTTTACTTTCTTAATCCGATGTGGGTATTTACTGTTATTTACATTATTTACATGTGGATTTTTTTGCTTTCATGATTTTATTTGCTTTACAAGAAAAAACAGTGACATTAACATTTTATATGTTAACCCTGTAATGCAGCAGTTAATTCGTAATGAGTTAGAAAAGTTACATTACACACTGAAATGTATCATACTTGGAGAGATATAAACTGTACAGTTAAGAACAAGAAGTGAATGGATTTAACTAAGCCCTGTTGTGCTATGCAGGCTGGGTTTTTTGGATACCCTGGATTCTCTCCTTAAATGGAGATGGCGAGCCAACCGTGTGAACATCTGGATTTGGAGTGAAGAGAAGGATTTGGACTGAAGAGGACTTTCTTTTCTTGCATTCATCGTCCTGTCGGAGTGGTAGGACTAAAAAGAAAAACTCAGAGATAAAAAGGGAAAACCTTTTTCTTTTTCCGTTGGGAAACAAGACATTTTATTTCATTTTATTTTTTTTAAAGGGTGCACCCAATTTAAAGAGACTACAATTGAAAAAAACAAACTGAAGGCCGTCCAAATTTGTAAAACTGTTATTTTTTCATATATGTTAATACACTTACTTCACAAAAAATTACCTGTGTGTTTTCCTCTTACTAAAATGGTGTCTTACTGTTTTTTCCCTCATCATCACTCTTACGAATCTAGAACATTCTGGTCCAGTGTCAGGTTACTTTGATCTGTGCAGTTAAGATTATGTTGTTGAACATGGTTTTATACTGTATCTATTGATGCAATGTTTGGCTTGAAGCAATAAAAATGTTGTATTAACATAATTTTTTGTGTGTTGAATGATTGGTAGTGAAGACGATTGGTAGGACTAAAAAAACTGAGTTGATAGAACTCAACTTGCAGATAACACTACAAAATCTGAGTTTGTAGAACTCAAAATCTATATGTCAAACTCATAAAACAAAGTTGATAGAACTCAGAACTTAAAGGTGAAACTCAAAAACCTAAGTTGGTAGAACTCAAAATTTCTATGTAACACTCCAAAAACCTAAGTTGGCAGAACTCAAAAATCTTTGTAAACTCAAACCACAGTGAATTTAAGTAAGGAAAACTCAAAAAACCAAATGCATCACGTTGCCTAGAAAATGTAAGTTCTGTCAACCTCTATTTTTTTTCAGTAAGTTGTCATGAGAGGGGGGAGGATGAGATTGGCTGATGTATAGTGAGATTCCGTCTGTCAGTTGGGTAGGTGGGTGTTTCTGCTGGGCAGGTGTTAACATACAGCAATACTACACAGAGATGGAGAGTGAGGAGGAGTCTCGAAGCAGCAAAACAGCGTTTTCTGATGGAAATACGGAGGTGTGCGTTTGATTGCCGCTCGTTTCCCCATCACATAATCAGCGGTTTCCCCTGCATCTCCGCACAGTGCCAGGCGAAACGCAGTCAAATTCGCGCCAGCGAGCTGTGAAAACGCGCATGCTCGCTAAGTGGCTGCGCAACAGTCGCCCTGTGCTCGCGGCTTTTACAGTGAGAACTATATGGAGAGCGGGAACGATGGCGATGAAAGGGAGAAATATGGATGGATGGATGGATGGATGGGATGGATACTCTGCCTTTTCAACCTACTGTATTTTTATTTTAAAACATTATTTGATGGTCTTTGTGGCAGGGATGGAGATCCATATTTTATGTCACACGCAGAGAGTATACATCTAGATAGATAGATAGATGTTGCAGTATCTATAACAACCCAAACACACAGGATTTCAGAATTAGGCATCCCCAGTTATTAATTTCCACCAGATCTGAATGCAACTGTTAAAAAACTTCCCATGGCGTGCCCCCCTGATGTCATTAAACGTTGAGCTGCAATAAATGCTAAACTCTCTGCAGGTTCTTGTTCCCGTTGTCGGCCCCGCCTAATTCAGCTGGCTTTGGCTTTACAAACACGACGAGAAGGTGCAGGCTGGGTGGTGAGGGTTACGGGCGACAAAACCCAAAGTAACGTAATAGTTTACTTTTACTAGTAACTAGTTACTGGCTATTGTGGAGTAACTCAGTTAGTAACTCAGTTACTTTTTGGGAGAAGTAACTAGTAACTATAACTAATTACTTTTTCAAAGTAACGTGCCATTTATTTCATTTATAGATGATAATAGTTTAAATTGTGAATATTTTTTTTTTATCTACTATTTTTTTAGATAATATTTTTTTCTGCTCAGATCAAACTTGGTCACAGGGTTTGTTAGTCTTAATAATTATTTTTGTTGTTTTCATTATTTACAATGTTTTTTTATTGTGATAATGCCAGTTTTGGTTGCTCTGACTGTGATGATGGGTCTCTGTGATTAAATCCCACATGCAGAACAACACCTCACATCGAAGCAGGGTGCAAAAGCTGAACAGTGCTTTGGCCAAAGAGATGCACACACAGAAGTAAACAAGCACCTATTCGGGTAATTCGTCCGACTACACTTGGCTTTTCTACAGTATAAAATTCTGTAGAGAGGGATTACTTGGTTAGCCTGCGGTAGCAGCTGATGACTTGATAGCGTGCTGATTCTGGTTTGTAAAATTCTTGATGAGGTTCAGACTGGATCAAAGCGGAGAGACAGGAACCGGGTTGGGTCCCAGAGACTGTGGTTCCCGCAGCGAAGCGTAGAGCTTAGCTTCAGGCTAGCGAGATTCAGACTCCGAGTTGTCCTTCTAGTTCTCTCCCGAGAACTTGTTATGGGAAAATTCAGACTGGGGATCTTCGAGGTTTGGCTTCTCTGGGGCGCAGGCAGGCAGGTTCCTTAAACATGAGCTCCCTCCAGTATTTCGGCTGTGGCGAGACTTCAGCCCTGGGTTTTTCCTCTCAAGAGCAGAGAAGACAGAGACTGGTTAGGATCAGATTGCTCTCTACAGAGCAGACAGAGATTCTAGTTCAAGCTGAGGCTCAGGTTCCGCTGTAACCAAAACTGGTGGTCCAACACTCCGGCGCTGAAGACAGGTCTGGCAGCTGCTTATGTAGCTGGTCTTCTGATGGGCTGATGATCCTCAGCGGTGTGCTGGAGGCTCCAGCCCAGGAGACCCATAGCGCTCTCTGCTGGAGACAGGTGGCAGATCTCCAGATCCCAACAACACTGGCTATAAAAAAATGATAATAATAATCAGCAAAAGGAGGATGGAAAAATCATTTTTCTCTGTTTTATTTATAGATGTTAGAGTTCTTTACTTTTTTGTAATATCGTTTTTTGATATTTAATTTGTTTTATTTATTTTTTGTTGATAATAACTAAATGTTTTGGTTTTATTTGTTGAATTTGGTTTGGTTTTGTTTGTTATATCTTAAATAAATTGTTGTTTGGAAAGAACTCTTCTCTGCTTTTCCTTTTATCATCCTATATTGCTTAAAGCAGCAAGAGCATGTCCGATAATGTCCTTAAAACAACCTTAAGCGTTCTTTTTTTAAAATATGCTACTCACCCGGTCGCGCTGTTCAATGGCGTTCAAAAAGTTTAAGTAAAGAAAAAAATGCTCTATGCTAGCCATTCTAAAGAAGCAGCCAGGGTTGATTCTAAATGAGCCAAAAAGCGAGACAGGAGCAATTGTCAAAAGTTTTTGGTGTCGATCATTAGCTACTACAGAAAATGGGCTTAAAGTGTAAAAAAACCGAACTTCTCCTTTAAATAAATTGTTGTTTGGAAAGAACTCTTCTCTGCTTTTTTTTTTATCATCCTATATTGCTAAAGCAGCAAAGCTACAGGTTTCAAGCTGAGGCTGGAATCTAACTCCTCATTCAGAGGGAGGGCTCTGCATTTCCACTTCTGACATTTACTTAATCACATTTAGTTACTGTAACAGAACTGTTCCATGTTAGCAGGGTAGGACATAAAATTATTTTGTTTAAACTAATTAATGTTACTAAATGAATATGACCGATGTTATAAAACAAAATTGACATTTGATACAGAAAAAAAGTATCTAAAGATGGTGAACTGTATTTAAAAAGTGGGATTCAACTGCATCTTTACAGCATTAGATTAATTTATTTTCTAATACCGTACTTCTGACCATAAACGATGCCAACTAGCGATCCGGCGGCGTTATTCTCATGACCCGCTGGGGCAGCGTCTGGGTAACCAAAGTCTTTGGGCTCCAGGGGGAGTATGGTTAAAACAATAAGCAGGGGCATTTTTGGTGTCATTACTGTTTTTTATTATTATATATCTTTGTTATCTGGGGACTTAATTCTGCAGTAATATTTTTTTGTTTTTCTGTAATCCACCATTTTAATGTATTATTTGTACTAATTGCTATTTAAACTTGAGCTTTAAATCACTGAAATAAACATCTTACAACCACGTATCAAAAAAACTAAATACCTTTTACTGTTATTATATTAATGATATAAAAACGTTTAAATATTTCTCTCCTGGGGAAAACATTTCTGATTATATGGAAGATTCATTTAAAAAATGTATGGGTGTTATGAACAACATTTAATCCAAAGATTTTGACCGATGTACGGCTGATTTATTTTTTCTAGTCTCTTGTTTTTCACACACAACAATAAACAGTTGATGCCGACGTGAGTTTGGAAACTGCAAAGCTTTGTCTGAAGCGGAAAATCAAACGCACATCAACACAGCACAGCGTTCACAGACCAGTGTGATGCATTCACGAGCGTCAGATAGCTATGGTGCATTCATGAGCATGGGACATTTCATATTTTCAAAGAAAGATACATAAACGGAACAGAACTTAACTAATACAATAATGTATCTATTCAGAAACAGTGTTTATAATACTGATTGCTCTATAATTGTAATTCTAATTTTTGTTTGATTGTGCACATCTGCTAGTTTTTTCTTCTAAAAAAATCTGCAATATTAGCAGCAAATTATCAAAGTTTTTCAAAAGCCAGTTTAGAAGCTCCAAATGAGGCTTCAGATCAGACAGCGACAATTACGCTGTTATTGTTATGTTCAGGTTGATTCTATGTGTTATTTTTGGTTTAAGGCAGGATTCAATCTTTTGGGGTGAATAGTGCAGAAGAGCAAAATTGGGTTTGTGAGGATTACCTTTCCTTGAACCAAATTACTGAATTTAAGTTTGTTCCTGAGAATTTATAGCAGGAAGAGGCCCCGCATTCCACAGCCATCTGTGAAATCTTATCTTATGTTTTCCTTAGCCAGATGACCTTAGAATTCCTGGAGGCCAGGACAAGCTCTCTGCTTTTTCTTGTTAAAACAAAGGAGCAAATGGCCCCAGATTTTTGCCATAAATTAGGGGAAGTTCTAAGTTTTTCTGAGTGTCCAAGGTAGCTTCCAATTGGTCAAGCGGAGGGACGCCTTAACTGAATATACTAAAAGGAAAGACACACCTACATTATAAAACTTTCTACACAGAAGTAACAAATCAGATTTTGCTCTTGCAACTCTCCAAAGATGTCTTTGTACGTCTTTACTTTCTTTCCTTCTCTTCATTTATGTCAAGTAAATGAATGTATGTCTCCATTGTTCTGCAGTTTCTGGTGTAAGTTTGTGCATTGTCTTACTTCTAAGTTTATGCATTGTCTTATATTGGATTAAACTCCGTAATTCTGTGACGTCAACACGCATTGCTGGTTTTCCTTGTGGCCACAAGCAGCCACCGAGAGACCCTGGGATCCAGAGGAAGAGAGAGAGCCAAACTTTTTCAAAGTTACAGCTTTTAGAAATTTCTTCCTTAACAAGAGACAGAAAGACAATGACAACAGGGGTTTTTCACTGCTCTAGTTTGTTGTCATTTTAACAATAAAGGCCAACCATGGAGGAATGGTGGATGGCCACAAGCTGCTCATCCTGTGTAAATAAGACATTTAGAGGCGTGTATGACAAACCACAGTACAGATTCATTAGAACCACCAAGGGTGTAGCTTTGAATTTAACTTTGGTAGGGAGACTCTTGGGGCCGGATCTATCAAAGGTTTGTGTGTATAAAAACGTGAGCTATTTCACTGCGCACGCTAAAAAATATATAAACTGATCTATCAACAGCGTGCTAAAAGGATTTGGTCTTTAAAATGCGCGCTAAATAGCGCCTCTTATCCATTTAGTATTTTTTTTCTGCAATGAATATGCAATATGGAGCGTTTACAAAAGTTCGTCTTGTGGGAGGAGAACATGTAAATATATTAATTTAACACTCGCAAAGTGTTTATTAAACCTGAAAGCAATTTGCTAACGGTATCTGACTTTATATTTAACATAGCAGCCCGGTTATTATCGCGCAGAAGAAGACATCGAAATGAATCAAGGGGGCCTTGAAAAGAGAGCGCTTATTTCACTCCGTGTGAATATTTTTTGCAATGAACGAGGAAGCGATCATCAAAACATATTCGTTTATCCAGCATTGCCATTTTGGAGCTGTTGGGGAACTCAGAATGTCTTATATTGGATTAAACTCTGTGATTCTGTGGCGTCAACAGGCATTGCTGGTTTTCCTTGTGGCCACACGCAGCTTCGCCCGGGAGGGCCTGGGGACCAGAGAAGAGAGACAGCCAACTTTTTCCAAAGTTAACTATTTTAGAAATATTTTCTTCCTTAACAACGCGAGAGTGGATCTTGATAAATCTGGCCCTTGGTCTTCACTTTCATTGGTCTGATGTCATTGGTCACGTACAAAAATATGAATGCTCTTTATTTATGCTTCATGTGAGCATCAGGACACATTTTGTTTAAAGAGAACAGCAGGTATTTCTTGCTACATTAATACAAGTCTTGTAAGCAGTACACACAATAGATGCTGTTTATCAATATTAAAAGCATCACTGGCTCCCAAAAATGTGGAATCTGAACTTTTTTACTTTGAAAAGGTTTGCATTTAAACTTACCAGCAACTAAGACAGTGTCAACTTAACCAAGTATAGTCTAAATATGTCTGTTATATGTGGATTTATTCTGTGTTTTCTTATGGTGATAAAGAACTCTTATTTTTTTTTTTAATCCAGGATACTCTCTCTGTATCATACAAAGTAATACATTCAAGGGATGGATTAATAAATGTGTTTTCATGAACAGTGGAACTATAAGAGGAACTGACCCTGAGCATTTAAAATATTAATTTCACTATACAAGCTGTACATCTGGGCTGTAGTTACTCTGTGTTGCCCATTTCATGTATTTAATCTGGGGCTGAAACAATCATATTAATGGATTATTTAAATAATTTTCCACTAATTTAGTAATTGATTAATTGTTAACTGGAGCTTAGGGCCACTAAAATGTAGCACTTTAGCCCCACAG
>JAGKQL010000029.1:260433-277645 GCA_018398635.1 Cyprinodon brontotheroides
GCTCTCCACAACCACTATTGAGCATTTTTTCTATGGTTGTAAAACTTTACATGCACAAGTTCACCCCTCACAAACAACTACAGGTGCTAGGCTTCAGGTACTTAGAGATTCACTTCCAAACAGAAATCCCACATTCATATCTTCAGGTAACACAGAGTACATGATCAGACTTAATAATATTACTTTTAGCGATAGTTTCAAGGTGTTTGCTTTATTGTATATCCTCGTACCATTTCTTTTGGTTGTGTTGCTGTTCTTTTTTTTTCCATCTCATTGCAGGTGATGAAGCAGACTGAAAATGTTTTTGTCATTGTCTCCTTCCCTATCTCCCTTTCTTTCATCTTTTGTCCTTTTTTTTTTCTTTTTCTTTTTCCTTCTTCTTCTTCTGTTTTTCTGCTCTACTTACAATTGCAGTGTCCATATGAACTGTAAAATCTCCCTGCATAATTATAATAAAGCAATTTATAGCATATGAAACAAGTGGAGCAGTATGGCAATTAAGTATACCTCCCGCTTACACTTGTGAAAAGTAAAATCTGTTGGGCTCCTTGGCATCAAGACAATTATTCTTATTGCCACCTCTTGCCAGACAGGACACTGTAAAAAAAAAGAAGAAAAAAAGATTTAAATATCTTAATGAAAGAGACCGGAACCTATGATGTATGGAGAGACCTACATAGATCAGAGAAGGACTACACACATTATTCAGCTACACACCAAGTCCACTCTAGAATAAACTTCTTCCTAATGAATAAAGCAGACAGACACAAGTTGAAGGAATGCTCCATAGAAGCAACAGACCTATCAGACTACAACATTATCTATCTATCCATTAATCTAGACAACACACCAAAAAATACTTTATGGAGACTAAACATTGGCATCTTAAACAACGAAACTGTCGTAAAAGAGATTAAAAAACAAAGAAATAAAAGATTCCATAACAGATAACCAAAACAGCCAAGTAGACCCCACCATACTTTGGGACACTGTAAAAGCAATAATGAGAGGGAAATTAATTTCAAGAACAGCTTACTTAAAGAAAAAAGAGGGCTGAATATGAGAAATTAGTCGAAACTTTAAGAAACCTAGGAAAACAACATTCAAGGAAAAGGGAGGATAAAACATTAAATCAAATAAAAGAGGTCAAAAAACAAATAGAGAATATCCTGAAAGATAAACAAGAAAAGAAATTGAGATTAGTAAAACAAAACTACTATGAATCCGGCTCTAAGGCAACAAAAAGTTTGGCAAAACACCTTAGATCTCAACAAATTAAACAATCAATACATGGTATATTGGACCCAAAAAAGAATAACAAACAATTAACAAAGAAGAAATCCATACTGTCTTCAAAGAATATTATGAG
Organism: Cyprinodon brontotheroides; assembly: GCA_018398635.1. Taxonomy (NCBI): domain Eukaryota; kingdom Metazoa; phylum Chordata; class Actinopteri; order Cyprinodontiformes; family Cyprinodontidae; genus Cyprinodon; species Cyprinodon brontotheroides. Next base: position 261,803 of record JAGKQL010000029.1, read on the forward strand.
TCTCTATATACTCATCCAGACCCAAACGGATTGGTAAACATAGAAGAATTCCTACATTCACTAGACCTTCCATCGCTGGGAAAAATACAAAATGAGGAATTAACCGCACCCATAACAAAAAAGGAACTAAACAACGCAATTGGCAAATTAAAACCAAACAAGAGCCCAGGGGCAGACGGCTTTCCCAACGAGAGTGGTATAGAATCTTCAAGGAAGACCTTTCCACAGTAATGTTAAATTCATTCAACTTTACGCTGCAATAGGCCATCACCCCTCCATCTTGGAAAGAGGCAGTAATCTCTGTTATAGGAAAAGAAGGTAAAAACGAGACACTTAGTCAATCTTACCGCCCAGTCTGTGCTAAATGTAGACTATAAATTATTTACCTCCATTCTATCCAAAAGACTTGAACATCTGTTACCTGACTTGATAGACGATGACCAATTTTATCATGGGAAGACAAACACAAGATAATATAAGACAAACTCTCCATATTATTGATCAAATAAATAGACAGCAATTATCAGCAGTTTTGATCAGTCTGGATGCAGAAAAGGCCTTTGATAGGGTCTCATGGCCGTTTCTATATAAAGTATTAGAGAGATTGGGGTTTAATAAACAAATTATAAGCTGTATTCAATCATTATATAAAGAGCCCACTGCAAGGATTAAAATTAATGGCCACATTGGGGGAAGCTTCAAACTATTTAGAGGCACACGCCAGGGCTGTTGCCTCAGTCCCTCATTATTTGCCATCTACATAGAACCCCTAGCACAATTTATAAGGCATGCAAACACCTGAAGGGAGTGAACATTGCAGGAGAAGACCATATAATAGGGCTATTCACTGATGATGTAATTATATATCTACAGAATCCTAATTAAACACTTCCAGCATTGTTTTTAAAACTGGCGAAATGTGGGAGTGTTGGGATCTGGAGGTGCTGTCCACTTCCTCCACCAGAAGGGCATTACTAGATCTCCCTGGAGCCGGAGCTGATTGCAACCACCTGTCACTCATCTGCTCATCAGGAGATCTGTAGATTTAAGGAGGCAGAGGACTTCTCTCCAGTGCCAGAGTGTTTGCCAGGTTACGGTTAGCAAGCCTGAGCCAACCTGCCTGTCTGAATCTTTGACTCCCTGAAAACCAGAACCTGAACCTGATCTGTTTTTCTCCTCTCTGCTGCTCCTAGATTGAACCTGTCTGAAACCTGAAACCCAGAAGAGTATCTCTGCCGGTAATCTGCCTGTCTGTTCTCTGAAGAACCCTGGAGAACTATTCCTGTCAAAGACCTGCCTGCCCGCTCTCTGAAGAAACTGGAAGGGAAACTCTTGTCGGTAATCTGCCAACACTCAAACCAAGCTCTGCCTCCCGCTTAGCCCTCAGCCTGCCAACAGCCTCTGGACCCTCAGGTTCCCCCCCCTCAGCCGCTCAGCTCAACTGCAGTACAGGTACAGCCCGGCACACTCTCAACCTGCAAATTACCTGGACCTCCACTAACTCCTCTGTTCCCCTCTGCAGTGAACCCACTGGTGACCAGCCTGGACCTGTTAACTCTGTGTGCATTTCAGAATCCACTCGTGACCAGACTAGTTCCCCTTGGGATCTGTTTATTTATTGTATTCCATCTTCTAATAAACCTTTGAACTTTTATCCAGTCTTGGAGTGTTCTGCATGTGGGTTAGGCACCTGAAGCCAAACATGACAGAACACTCTGGCAAACAGACTAACCCAGCGGAATCACTCCGGAGGATGTTGGAGGAACAACGAACTCTGAATCAGAGCCACGGCACCACCCTCCGTGAGTTAAACACACGTCATGACCAAACAAACCGCTCTTTACAGGAGATAGAAGGCTATCTTCAAAATGCTACACCAAGAACGGAGCCCGCTCAACTTCCAGTTCAAGAGACTAATCCTCCACTCAGGTCAGAACCCGGTCCGTCGTTTCCTGAATTCCGCCCTTCTCTTCCTGAAAAGTTTTTTGGCAATCCAAGTAAGTGTAAGGGATTTTTGTTTCAGTGTAAACTCATTTTTGAACATTCACCGTCCAGTTTCCCTAATGACAAGAGGAAAATTGCCTTTATTCTGTCTCAATTGTCCGGAAAAGCCCTCGAATGGGCGGAAGCCCGATTTTCTTCAGAATCTAGTTTTGATTGTACATTTGAACAATTTATCCAAGAGTTTTCGCAAGTATTCAATCAAGACACAGACAAGTCCACAGAGTCTCGCAGACTTTTAGAATTTAAACAAGGAAATAGAACTGTTGCCGAATTTTTAATCGACTTCCGGGTCAAAGCTGCTGCTTCCGGATGGAATGAATCTGTGCTTAAAAGCACTTATTTCCATGCTCTAGACAAATCTATTAAAGACGAGCTGGCCACTCTCGATGAACCAGCAACCTTGGAGGAGCTCATCAAGTTAACAATCCGTTTGGATAACAGACTGCAAGCCAGATTCAAGTCTAGATTTAGAAGCCAAGTTTTTTCTGTCTCTGCCCCAGCAGCTAAGAATAATGACGCCATTTCTTCCTCAGTGTCCTCTGAAGCTGAGTTCAGATCAAAGAGCCGGAATCAACCTGTATCTGTTCCTGTTTCTAAGACTCATTACGTCTCTCCCTCCACAGAATCCTCTGAAGTTGAGCCAATGCAGATCGGTCACACCAGGCTCACATCCGAGGAGAGGCTAAGAAGGTTTAAGGGGAACCTTTGCATGTACTGTGGAGAACCTGGTCATTTTGTTTCAACCTGCCCAACTAAGGTAAAAGCCGGGGTCCGCCAGAGGAAATGAGGAGTCTGGCGGACCATCTTCAAACTGAGAAATCTCCTCGCCTGCTGTTACCTGCGACTATCTGTTTCTCATAGATCAATCCCTCACGCTTTCTGCTTTGATAGACTCTGGTTGTGAGAAAAATCTAATTGACTCCAGTCTGGTTCAACAATTGAACATAGAAACCACTCCTTTAAATAAACCTCTGAGAGTTCCGGCCCTCGACGTAAAAAGATTACCTCAGGTCACACACCAAACTAAGCCGCTTGAACTGTTAACCTCCGGCAATCACAGAGAAACAATATCCTTTTTCGTGTTTCCATCAGCCAGTTCATCCATAGTCCTCGGTTTTGAGTGGCTTCAACTTCATAATCCACACATCAATTGGTCCAAAAGACATGTTGAATCCTGGTCTGCATCCTGCCATGTTTCCTGTCTCCGCTCCGCCGCACCTTCAACTCAGTCTCCGGCTAGCCGTCAGGAGGCTGACCCGCCTGATCTTTCCTCTGTACCTCCTGACTACCATGACCTAGCACCTGTTTTCAGTAAGGTTTGTGCGCTTTCTCTTCCCCCGCATAGACCTTATGACTGTGCAATAGATCTGTTACCTGGAGCCCCCCTTCCAAATAGTCGACTCTATAACATTTCCAAACCCGAGAGAGAGACCATGGAAAAGTACATTAATGAGTCCTTAGCTGCGGGTATAATTCGGCCTTCCTCTTCTCCTCTAGGGGCCGGCTTCTTCTTTGTAGGAAAGAAGGATGAATCCCTGCGACCTTGTATCGATTACAGAGGTCTAAATCAAATTACAGTTAAGAACAAATACCCTCTACCCCTGTTAGCTTCTGCCTTTGAACCCGTCCAAGGAGCCACCGTTTTCACCAAGTTGGACTTAAGAAACGCCTATCATCTCCTCAGAATCAGAGAAGGAGATGAATGGAAGACTGCATTTAAAACTCCTCTAGGCCAATTCGAGTACTCAGTGATGCCTTTTGGTCTAACCAACGCCCCTGCCTATTTCATTTCATTTTCATTTATTGTTTATTTTAAAGGGGACAGTATACATTAATAAACATTAAAACAATGTAAATATGCCCGAGTTAGCTAAGGAGAGCTAATTTTCATCGGTAGTCCCCCAGCCAGATATTAAAAAGGCTACCTTAAAAATAAACACAAGTATAAAATCACAAGATTAAATTACAATACCAATTACATAAAAACATTATGGTTAAGAAGTAAAATGTATGTAAAATGATTAAAAATTTATTGTAAAATTATTTAAATACACACTAAAAACCTTAGTGCCCACAAATGTGGCTCTCTACAAGCCATTTTTTTGCATTCTTTTTGAATGAAGAGAATGACAAAGAGTCTCTGATGGTTTCTGGCACTGTGTTCCATTGTTGAGATGCTCTTACGGAGAAAACAGCCTGACCAAAGGCTGTTTTTCTCTGGGGGATGATGCATTCTTCCCTCACTGCCCCTCTGGTTACCCTGACCTCACTGGATCTGAACTGTACAAAGTCACATAGTGGAGGTGGTGCTAAACCATGTCTGATTTTATAAATTAAACAGATGTTTTTGAACTTGATAAGATTGTTCCAGGTAAGAAACTTATATTTCCTCAGATTACTACAATGGTGGTAGGGGTATGGTTTTTTATCCAGTATTTTTAATGCTTGTTTATATAATGTTTCTAATGGTTTTATTGTAGTAGAGTGAGTATTGGACCAACTTATTATACAATATGTTATATGGGATAAAATCATGGGAAAAAAATATGATTTAGCAGCTTCAGTTGAAAGAAAATCTCTAATGAATCTGAAGTTTGCTAAACTAAACTTAATCCTATTACGAACCTTTTGGATATGAGTTTTGAAATTGAGATGCGAATCTATATGTAAACCTAAATATTTATATTCAGTGACGACCTGTAATCTTTCTCCAAATATTAAAATTTCCGGTTCTATATTTATGAGGTTGTTTTTTTGAAAAAAAAAAAACATGGTAACTGTTTTAGATATGTTCAGTTGCAGACAGGATTGCTCAAGCCAGGTTGAGATCAGTGACATGGCAACTTCCTCTGTGGATTTTCCATAAGCCAAGATAGCTGTGTCATCTGAATACATCAAAGTGTCACAGTTCTTACACACAGATGGTAAATCATTATTCCCGTGGAACACCAGTTGATAATAGTAATCATTAATCATTAACCAGGGTTCCAGGCCCTGGTTAATGATGTTTTGAGAGATTTTTTAAACATCTTCGTTTTTGTCTATATTGATGACATTATGATCTACTCCAAGAACCTGTCTGAACACAAGAAACATGTCCGTTTGGTTCTTCAAAGACTCCTTGAAAACAAGCTGTTTTTCAAAGCTGAGAAGTGTGAGTTTCTTCCTCGAGGGCGGGCAGGTGAAGCCGTCTGAGGAAAAGATCAAGGCGGTTCTGGACTGGCCCACTCCCGAAAACCGTAAACCACTACAAAGGTTTCTGGGATTTGCTAACTTTTACAGAAGGTTCATCCGAAATTACAGCCAGACAGCTCAGCCTCTGACTGCCCTTACACTTCTGTTAAAAGGACTTTTCACTGGTCTGCGGAGGCTGAGGCTGCATTTAAGAAACTCAAGGCCCTGTTCTCTAGTGCACCCATCCTCGTCCAACCTGACCCCTCCAAGCAGTTCATATTGGAGGTGGATGCTTCTGATTCTGGGGTGGGGGCAGTCTTGTCCCAAGTATCTGATTCTGACCAAAAAACTCATCCATGTGCATTTTCCTCCCGCAGACTTTCGCCCGCAGAGTAAAATTACGATGTCGGAGACAGAGAACTCCTAGCAATTAAACTGGCTCTGGAAGAATGGCGGCATTGGCTGGAGGGCACAGAGCATCCCGTTCTGGTATAGACAGATCACAAAAACCTATCATACATTCAATCTGCTAAGAGATCCAATCCCCGTCAGTCCCGTTGGTCACTATTCTTATCAAGATTCAACCTGATTATCTCCTACCGGCCTGGCTCCAAGAACATCAAACCCGACTCTCTCTCACGCCTGTACTCTCCCAACAAACCTGAAACTCCGGACTACATTCTCCCTGCCAGCTGCACGGTGGCTACTGTCTCCTGGGAAATCTCTGATTTAATAAAACTGGCCCAAGCTTCTGAACCCGACCCAGGTAAAGGTCCACCCAACAAAACCTATGTTCCCTCTTCTTTCAGGTCCCGTCTCATCCACTGGATGCATTCAGCCAAGTTTTCTGCTCACCCCGGTGTAAGCAGAACCATTGCCCTGATCTCTCGTCGTTTCTGGTGGCCATCCCTTCACAAGGATACGAGGGAGTATGTCCTAGCCTGTTCCATCTGCTCGAAATAAACCTTCACACCAACCTCCCTCTGGTCTTCTTCATCGACCTATTCTCAAAAGCCTGACATCTTGTTCCCCTCAGGAAACTCCCGACTGCCTTCCAAACAGCGCAGCTTCTGGTCAAACATGTTTTCAAGCTACATGTAATTCCCCAGGAGATTTTGTTGGACAGAGGACCTCAATTCACCTCACAGGTCTGGAAAAAACTTCTGTTCTGCTCATGACACAAATATCTCTCTAACATCAGGTTATCATCCAAAATCCAAAGGCCAAACAGAATGTCTAAATCAGGAACTGGAATCAACCCTTCGATGCTTCACTTCAACCAACCCGATCTACTGGAGCAAATACCTTCACTGGGTAGAATACGCATATAATTCTCACACATCATCTGCAACCGGTCTGTCCCCTTTTGAAATCTCTTTAGGTTATCAGCCACCCTTGTTCCCTGCCGACGAAATGGAAATCTCTGTTCCATCAGTTCAGCACCACATCCGCCGTTGTCATAAAATCTGGAAGGACACCATTGCCGCTCTGAACCAGACATCTGCTCAAAACAAGAAATACGCTGACCGCAAATGACGTCCAGCTCCTACCTATACACCAGCACAACAGGTTTGGCTCTCCTCACGTGACATACCTCTAAAATCCATGTCCCGTAAACTTTCTCCCAGGTTCATCGGTCCATACAAAATCGAGTCAGTCATCAACCCGTCTGCCGTCCACCTGCATCTGCCATCCTCATTCCGGATCGAACCAACATTCCACGTATCTCAGATTAAGCCTGTCCTGACCAGCCCTTTGTGCCCTCCGTCCGACTCCCCTCCACCCGCCCGGGACATTGATGGTCACCCTGCCTTCACCGTCCGCCGGATCGTAGACTCCCGTCGCCGGGGCCGCGGCTGGCAGTACCTGGTTGACTGGGAGGGCTAAGGTCCGGAGGATCGCACTTGGGTTTCTGGATCTTTTATTCTCGACCCTGAGGATGTCAGGACATACAATTAATATCTCAAAAACACTGCTGCTACCACTGAACTATACTCCAAGTAAGGAAATTAGGCAAAGGTACACACTTAAATGGGAAAATAAATCAATTAAATACCTGGGAATCACACTTATGCAAGATCTTGACAAAATTCAGGAAACTAACTATTCCACAATTAACAATACAATACAAAGAGATTTCTTGAAATGTTCAAAGTTATTACTGGATTTTAGCTCAAGAATAGAAATAATTAAGATGAAAATACTGCCTAGACTACTATACCTCTTTCTATCAATACCATTTAAGATTCCAGAAACTCAGTTTAATAAGTGGAACCAATAAATATCTAGATTTATTTGGGCAGATAAAAGACTGAGAGTGAAATTTAAGACTCTTCAACTAGATAAAACAAATGGTGGCTTTGCACTCCCTAACATTAAAGAATATTATTATGCTGCACAACTAAGATACGTAATCAACTGGTGTTCTGAATACGAAGCCAAATGGAAACAAATAGAATTAAACATATCCCAAATAAAATTACAAAACAGGCTTGGAGAAAAAGAAAGAATAAGTAAAACCTCAGAAAACACCATTTTAGAAAAAACTCTTAAAATATGGTATGAAGTACTTAAAAAAATACAAATCAGAAGGGGATAGTAAACTATTAATGTGGCCCTCTCAGTCAAAGAGATTTAAACCAAAAGACTCAAATAGCACATTTATAGATTGGAGTAGAAAGGGGATAACAGCTATTAGCACACTAGTTGAAGGAAAAACATTTAAAACATTCAATAAAATCAGAAGAGAATTTGAGCTGAATAGCAGAGATTTCTTCAGATACCTGCAGCTAAGACACTTCTATACCAATGAGGTTGAGAAAGAATTATCACCAGAAGGAAATGAGTTGATTCAGCTCTTTGTAGATGCATACACGAAAACCCCAATAAAAGTTGTATCTAAACTTTATAAAAGCCTACAAAACTGAAATGGAAATAACTCATTACATATAAAGTCCAAATGGAAAGCAGAGTTAAAAGTGAAACTGTCAAAGAGTGACTGGCTTTCAATGTGCAAAACACAGCACTCCTCCACAAGCTCCAGAGGCTGGAGGGAATTTGGATGGAAAAATGTAATACGCTACTACATAACACCTCAATTACAAAATAAATTATTCCATACTCAACAACAATGTTGGAGGCAATGTGGACAGATGAATGCCAGTCACTCTCATATATTTTGGCAATGTACAAAAATACAAACCTTCTGGAGATCAAGTTGTAAAGGCTACAGAAGAAATAATAAGATACAAGATACCCAAGGACCCACGAATAATGTATTTAGGCTGGCTGGAGAGTGAAGGAATACACCGGAAAGACATCTATCTTCTCAAAATCTTGATAGTGGCAGCCATAAATGAAAATTCTTACCAGAAATTGGTTTAAAAGTGACCCTCCTCACCTGACGCAATGGATTTTAATAGTAGAGGAAATCTTCACGATGGAGGAAAGGACCTACCACCTAAGGATCAAGTACAAATACCTAAAAAAACAGTGGATGAAATGGTTTGATTACATAAATCAGAAAGGACTGACCTCCAAGTTTGGTCTCTTTCTGCTCATAACAGCCAGAAAACAGATAATCCTGTAAAATGATGGCTGTAAACATCATATAAAATCCGCAAAAGCATGCATGCTGCAGGATAACTCTCATCTTAAGCAAAAAACACCACCACATTTCACTATTTTATTTCAATATCCCTGCTACACAATGCTAAAAGCAACGCTTTTGATGCCACCACCGGTTCAAACAGGAAGTCCTAGCTTGATTGACAGCTTGTTTGACCAATTACAGGACGATGGGGGCAGGCTGGAACAGCAGAAAGCCAATCGGCATCAATCACTCTTACAGTTTTTGACTTCTTTCTCCGCCCTCCTAGTTCAACTAGTAAAAACTCAGCTCCACGTGAGTTACATCAATGTGTAGCCAATAGATAATTGTTTAGAATCATAAATGGTTTATATGAGTGGAACCTACATTTAAAAGATAACTCACTGCATGTTTTGTAATCAGATTTTTCACTGAAGATGAGTTTTTTTTCCTTTTATATTCTTTCGTTGTTGTTTTTTAATAAAAACATGTTTTTGAAAGGTTGTGAGTTTAGTCTGATTCCTCTAAGTGTTATCTTTCCAAAGAGATCTCACTGATGTTGCTATGTTGAAGTATGCAATAGTGGTGGCATTGCCTAGTCCTAGATGAGCAATTGTAGAAATACTTTTTTTGCAGATATTTCAATCACATTTGAAAGGCTGCTTTCCAGGATATAAGATCTTGTTTCTATTGTGTCAAATAGTTATTTCCTGGTCTGCTGGAGGACAATCATTAATTATTTTCACAGAGAAAATCCAGGCAAGAGTTGTTTTTTACATTCAGAGCTGTTTTATGAAGCAAACCACATACACAGCAGTGCACTTACAGTAAATCAGAATATACAGGAGAAAACTAGAGAGTTTATTATTTATATAGAGCCCAGAACTTTATTTATACTCCATATGGCTCAAGAGCTATAAAAGTTTGAAATTGGAGAGGCCTTTAGGCATTTTCAGCTGAAAATCCTGGGAAATTTAAACCGTTTCTAGTTTATTTGTGTGTGTTTCTTGCATTAAAACAAACTAAACTATAATTTTACAAACTTTATTCAATAAACCCTCCATTTTCGTAATGATGATCATCCCATAGTACTATGTGCAATAGAATCTTCGCAACGTTTACATCTAAATCTCAATCAATCACATTAATTATATTCATAGAACTTTTTTCAGGGATTATATAAGAAACTAATTTTATTTTCCCTCTTCAGTCCAAATTCCATCTGTTATGTTTTCCAACTTGTTGGGATTGTTCTAGTCATGTCTGCACTTGTTATATTACCAATCTGTCCAGCAGACTAGAGTATATAGTCTTCCTTCACACAGTGATTATAGAGACTATCTAATTAGGACAGTCCTTCTGTCAGAACAATAAAGATAACGGTATATTCCAGCAGCCGCACTGATGAAGAAGAACACGTCTCTAGTCCTGAGGCCGAGATGCAGCAGGAAACAAGGCAGGGTTAGAAGCAGCAGATGTCCTTGTTCAGGGCTCATTGTTTGGACGCCACCGCATGATGATGACTTGACCCCACAGCTGTGCACTTTGCTGCAGTTTCTCAGACTTAGACTTAGACTTGACTTTATTAATCCCTTGGGATTACTCTCTTCGGGAAATTGTATTTCCAGTAGCAGGAAAAATTGCACATACAGGAAAATAGAGGATGTTTAGACACAGTACTATCCAATAGAAAAAAATAAAATCAATTAAATAAGGTGTAGGAAGATGTATTGGGGGATGAGGATAGACAAATAAATACAAAGAGGGCTATAGCAAAAACAATGACTTTAATTAACAGTTATGTAGTGTATTGCACTTGAATGGTTGAGAAAAAAGAGTGTCAAGATTATAAAAACCAAAGCTTATTTTAAGAGAAAAAAACTCCTTCACTTCTGTTCTCTTAACTCTATTTCCTACTCTCCCCCAGAGAGGAGTTATAGGAAAACCTGATATGGCATGAGGGACAAAGGAGTTCCTGAGTCTGTTGGTCCTACATTGGGGAAGGAGCAGCCTCCCACTGGAACAGGCTCCTCTAGGTTGCTTGATGACGGTGTGTGCAGGGGATGACTGACATTGTCAATAATGTCCAGCAGTTTGTCAGTGTCCTCCTCTCTGCCACGTCACCAGTGAATCGGTCATACCACCGACGCGAGGCGCGGTTGTGGGGGCGGCGACGCGCCATGCGGCGTACTTCTAGATGCTAACACAGCTCGAATAAGTAACAAGTCAGCGTGTACAGGGTGAAAGAGCAAAGTGCTTACTACATGCCCTAGGGGCTCCTGTGCTGCTGACCACAGTGTCGGAGCGTGACCGTCCTTCAGCTGACATACTGTGGCCTATCCGGTAGTAGTCGGGGAAATCCAGTGCGCAAGTGGGGGTCACAAAACACTTACTCAGTTGTCATGGAACCCAGGGGCTGGATGGTGACAGGCACTGGAAGTCCAAAAATGAGATCCTCACAGTGCCACTTCCCTTATCAGATGGGAGTGGACTCGATGTAACATGTAGAGGATAGCATCCTCCACACCAACACCTGGCTGGTATGCGAACTGCAGGCGGTCCTGGGCGTGTTGCACCTGGGGTCTGAGAAGGCCGAGGAAGAGCCGCTCCAACGTCTTCATCAGGTGTGAAGTGAGTGCCACCGGTCGGAAGTCATTCAGCTCGTTGGGCCTGCTCTTCTTTGGTACCGGCACGATGCAGGATGTCTTCCAGAGGGTGGGCACTCTCCCTAGCTGCAGGCTAAGGTTGAAGATCCGTTGTACTGGCTCCCCCAGTTCTGCAGCGCAGGTCTTGAGTACTCTAGGGCACACTCTGTCTGGGCCTGCTGCTTTCCTGGGCCGGAGCTTCCTCAGCTGTCCTCTGACCTGATCCGTTGTGATGTGAGGCGGGGATTGTGTTAAGGTGGGGGAGGGGGGTGTTGCGATGTCTGGAGGGAGGTGTGTAGAGGGAAGGAGGAGAGGTGGCTGTGAGGGTGGGGGTGGAGGGGACATGGGCTGGTTGAACCTGCTGAAACCGATCCAAACCGATCAGCTCTGGAATAAATCCACTTAAACTTTTTATTCTTGTTTTTAGTCATTTTTCTAGATTTTTAAATTTGAAGTTAAAAAGTGTTTAAGCTTTGAGGATTCCTCCCAGGAAGAGAAGTGGAAGGGAAGCTTGGAGGTGCAGACGCCTTCAGGGGCAGATGCTTCCATCACTGACTTAAATCATATTATTCCTCCCTCTCTGTTTCTAACTTCTTTATCTCTCCTTAAGCCAACAAATCCTTAAATAATAAAAGCTATTGTGGGTGTAAACCAAGTTTCTTGGATATAAATAACATTTTAATAAATCCTTTCTTGGCTAGAAGACTTCTGGCATTCCATTGTATCATTTTCATCACTCCGCTTTCTGTCTGCTTCAAGTTCCTGATTTATCTTTCCCATGAAAGATCTTTCATTCCAGAGCTGCTCTGCTCCTCTCACCATTATCTTTGATTTCAGTCTTATGTTTTAACATGATCGGTGCATAAAACAGTGGTGTCCAAAATGAGCTTTTACATTTGTTGCAGTAGAGTATAGATATTGCAGTTTAAAACACTTCCGGTAAAAGTTGAGTATCAACTTGACCTCTTTATTCAAAAGTAAGCGAAAAAGTATGTGTACTCCAAAAGACTTAAAGTATAAAAGTAACCTTCAAAAAAACAGCCAGATGCCGAATAAATATTTATAAACATTAAGCCCGAAGCCAACAGTAATGAGTAATGTTTGTTTTAAAATATAAAAGAATAGAAGTACGAAAGATACATAATGTGAAAGAATGCAATGAGTAAAGTCAGAAGTAGGAAGAAAAATAAGTAATGGGTAAAGAGTATAGATACCTAAATTGTGTATTTTAAGTACAGTAACAAAATATTTCTACTTACTTACTTTGACACCTCTGCATAAAAAAAGTTTAAAAATGTTCATTCTTTTGAACCATCTTAACTGCCTCTGTAAAACTTACTTTATTGATAGTTGGTAACAACTTTTAATTATTATCTCTTATTTTTCCTCAAAATTCCCCTTAAAGGACTCAGTGTTGACCACCACAGTTAAAAGCTCTTTTCCTCATCTCTTCTTCTCACCATTCTTTAAACATCTGATCCTCCTTTGGGGCGGAACGTCTCTCAGTTCCTTTAAAATGGATCCCTTGGTGTCTGTGTAACTGTTTAGTTTAGTTGGTTTTTGGCCTGTTTTCAGTAAGTTTTATTCCTGTTTCTCTCCTCTAGGAGGTTTCTTCCTCATAAAAGGGAAAGTTTTCTCTCCACTGTCACTGCCTGCATGTTTACGTGTTGGTGATTGCTGTGACATAGTCAATTACATGAGGGCAGTAAAAATCTACTGTCACCACATGCTCATCAAAAGGAAAATCCTGTAAAGTCAATCAATGATTTGATGCAATCAGCTTGTTTCCTTAGATATATGAGAGATACCTGAAACATAAAGGACAGGGGACTGGTGGAGAGGAGTTGGAAACCACAATCTGCCCTCTGCTTTACAGGACCCTTACTGGACCTGGACCACTGGACTGACTGGTTTGTTTCTCTCTCAGACTCATTAAAGTCCAGAAGATGGAAGATTGGGACAACATGTTTCATGTTGAACAGCAGATGTTAAGCTTTTAAAGGCAACGCTTCAGGTGCGGCTCTACTCTCATAGTTCTATGGCCAGTTTTAGAAATGGAGCTTTAACTTCAGTTTACAGCAACAGTTAAACTTTTAAAGGCAGCATTTTATGCCTTTGTTGCTGTAGTTTTTACCATATTCAATGGAAATAACTGATTTAAATAATTTTCATTTTAAAGATGGACTTTTTCAAAGAAGTGTAAAATATCAGGGGTTTAAAAACATATATATCATAAGCTTCAACTAATGGTTGAATCCGCTTGGATGATGGATTAGTTAACATAAAGAAATACGTTTATTTATTCAATCATTTAGGAGCAAAAAGGGTTTTGAAATCCTCAGGTTTTTTATTTGGTCCATCATATATTTTCGATACCATAAGAGCACCTTACTAAAAGCGCAGTCACCAGTTTCTGGTGCCATTACTGTATATTGCTTACACACATAAGGGGCACCGGACTATAAGCGTGGCGTTTTTTTATATGGATACATTATAATACTAAACGTTTAAATACCTCTGCCTGAGTATTTAAAAATGAAGCGGTGAACAAAACTGAGTATAATTTGATTGTAGCTTTTATTCATGTATTTATTACAATGGCCAATTATTCAAACCTGGGAGGCTGGCAGGTAGTGGGGTTTACACGCCGCCTTGCCAGATGACAGAAAAACTGTGGCAGTCACTCCTCTGAAACAGTTTATTGAGACCTAAATTAACTTAAAATGAAATCTGCTGGCAGAATATGTATCAGGCTTTTATTATCCTGCTGCCTGCAGTTTAGACTGTGCCAGATCAAAAACACCTGCCAGCCGCCGCGGTGAACCGGAGGACACCCGGCCCACATGCTGCTGTTGAAGGGGTTCTACTGTCAGGTGTGCACCGGCTGGTATGGTGTGGGGGGTCTGGCGCCTCTGACAAGAAAGCTCCAAAGCCGCTTAAAGACGGGGATGATGTCTGGATGGGGGCTGCTTCAATAGATTAAAGTTTTCAAGGTGGACTTTCTCACTTAAAAACATATTAAAACTATTTACATTCCCACTGATCACACAGCAATCTATAGCTGCAAGATTTAGATTATTTAGATGAAAAAAGCACCTGCCGAAGCGCCGCTGAACCGAGGATGCTACCCATTAGAAAGAGCTGCTGTTGAATTAAAGTTTTCAGGTAAGAAAAATAGAAGGCGAGGGAGCAAAACTGAGTATGTTTGGCGCTTTATTCCATGTATTTATTACAAAGTGACTATTAATCAAACCAAAAATGATCATCATCCTCTGAACCGCAGATTAAACGGCAAAGCTAAATCAAACATGCCAATTTCACGCTAACTGGCTGTCAAAATTTCACTTTCTGTGTCGAGGCTCCCCACCGGTAAGCTGCGAAGGCTTTGCTGAACAGAGCCAGCGGGCATACGTTTGGTCCGAAAAGCATCAACAATCAATCCATCCACAAATGGTGGCGTAACTTGCCCGGCGCTGCCTTCCACTTTTCGTGAAACTGTGGTCTCCGTCTGTCATCCATCGCTCCCACGCCGCTCGCAGCTTTACTTTGAATGGCCAGTTCACACCGATGTCGAGCGGTTGAAGTTCCTTTGTCAGACCTCCCGGGATAACGGCGAGCACAGCGTTCATTTGATTCATCTTTTTTCTCACATGGAGTCACAGATTAACAGCAATGGTGATGTGTGGAAAAAACCACCTGGTCTCCTCACATACACCTCCCTCAGCCACTCATCCATCCAGCCCTTTTCATTTGCCTTAATATCATATGTCATCAGAGCGATGTGTCTGTGTCGCTGTCAGCTCCCAGGTGTGATTAATAGGCTACTTTGTATTAAATACACCTTGCAGCTATATTTGCTGTGATTAGTGGGAATAAATTAGTTTTAATATCTTTTTAAGTGGGAAAATCCACCTGAAAAATGGATAATAAAAGCAAACATATTCTGTCGGCAGGTTAAGTTAATTTAGGCGTCAATAAACTATTTCAGGGGAGCGATCACAGCGCTCTGTATATGTGTATCATCAGCGATGTGTCTGTTTCACTGTCAGCTCCCAGATCAGCTTCTCTGATTGGTTGATGCGGCGTGTCCAGCAGCAAAACTTCAATTTTTCCATCTGGAGCAAAATGCGCTGCGGGACCTTTTGCTGCGCCTATAAGCGCGTCAACCATTGACTTTGCATGTAAACACGCTGCTTCTGCTGCGCCTGCTGCGTCCGGTTCACACCGATGTTAAGCGGTTGAATAACAGCAAGCACAGCATTCAATTATTTCACCATGTTTTTCACATCAGCTGTGAGATGGGAATGGGAGGCAGATCTTTTAGTTATCAGGCTCCTCTCCTGTGGAACCAACTACCAGTTTTAGTCCGTGAGGCAGACACCCTGTCTACTTTTAAGGCTAGGCTTAAAACTTTCCTTTTTGATAAAGCTT
>JAGKQL010000029.1:282206-296028 GCA_018398635.1 Cyprinodon brontotheroides
AGAGGATGAGAGTAACTACTTTCAAAGGTAAACAAAAACAAAACTCCATTTCACCATATTTATAGAGGAAAATGCATTATTTAAAGACGGGAGCTCCAATTAGTTATATTTTGATTCAATTTCTAGCAAAAGAATGAATAATATTTTTACATTATGGTGGCTGGTTGCTATACAAGTCTACAGGTATGTTGTAATGAAACATAAACTGTTAAACTTATGTTATACAACCAGTTTAACTCGGTGAATGTGCATACAGTTGAGTAAATGATGTCTGTAAATGTTTAACATTTCTAGGTGGTGGTGGGCAGCGCAGATTAGCTGTTATTCCTCCTGATTCTGATGGTCATAGTGGGCACCAACTGAAGACCGTTAGTGGAAATGGAAAATGTACACTGTACATAACTCCTCTACAGGAACAAATTGAAACTTCTCCATTACCACCAGATGCAAAAGAATTTGAAAACATGCCTAAAGCTCCATGCACCACCTGCAACAACATGGTACCACTCCAAGCTCTTCCGTTTCACATCAAGAGCTGCAAAGAGGAAATGATTTATCTCAGCAGCTCCCCTGAGAATGTATGTCAAATACTGGCTATAAGTAATAAAGTGTTGGCTGTAATTAACCAAATAATTGATTACATTTATATTTGTATTTTTTATAATTAGGTACAAGCTTTTCAAGGACAATGAATCCTTGGTCAGGACAATGAATCCTCCAGAGAAAGAGATGCTTTTGTTTGTTTGGTTGTCAGAATTATTAATAACTTTTTTATGTACATTCTGTGTCATTTAGACTACTGAGTGTCCAGTGTGCAGAGGTATATTCAGCACTGATGCCATTGAGACCCATGCATCTGACTGTGGAATACGGTACTTCACCAGGATTTAAAAAAAAAAAACATTTCATGTAGTCAGTGATTTATCCATATATGAATTCTAATTATTATTCCTACAGATCTTCAAACCAAGAATGCAATATAAGCACCTCAGAGGATGAGAGTAACTACTTTCAAAGGTAAACAAAAACAAAACTCCATTTCACCATATTTATAGAGGAAAATGCATTATTTAAAGACGGGAGCTCCAATTAGTTATATTTTGATTCAATTTCTAGCAAAGAATGCATAATATTTTTACATTATTCTTTCAGAAAGTGTTGGTAATATTTCTTTATCAGTTTTCCCACTCCTAACTTATTTGCTGTCAATGAACAACTCAAATGTTTGTATAACTCCTGTTATTGGAGTTTTTTCAATAAGCTGTGCATGGCTGCATGCAGGAAGGATCTCTTGTAGCGGTTTCACTGAAGACACTCTGTTGTTGTGTGACAGTCTGATGAAGAACATGCCCATGGTTGTCCACAATGTTCTTCGTTTTATGAATAATACTTCCTTGTAAAATCATCTCCAGATATTCCCCAGAACAGAGCTAGCTTTCTTTTTGGATGAAGCTCAACAAGCTTTTTTCAACTATGTTACCCTGATGCTTTATGTCAATTGCATCTGATTCTGCCTCTACAGAAAATGACAGTAGAAACAACACACTACAGACCAGAAAAGATCTGCAGCATCTTGCTACAGACACTGAAGGACTATAATATTCTTCAAGATGTCTTGTCTGCTTCGTCCCTTCTTGTAGACATTATATTTAATAGATTTTTAGACTGCTTTGTGTCAGGGAAATTGTAATGGATTCCTAGTCATCAAGGACTGCATGAGTGCTACTAATGTGTAGTTCATAGGACATGATATTATTTTATGTGAAATAGAACCCTCGGCTACCCCATGGATATAAATTTATTAAGTTAAGTGACTTTTATTCCTTTAAAATGTATGTCACTTCCATGCTGTTGATGTTGCATATATTTAGTTTATCAAAACAAAAGCCCTTTTCCTTTTCAGGAGCATAATTTAACACATTTCTTGTTATATAATTTTTTTAGCTCAGAGGAAATCTTGAACTGGATCAGCGGCCAAGTGGACGACAGCTGCACATTTTCCCTTTGTGTGTCAAGATTTGATCTCTTTAGTAGAGGAATGCAACAGTGGCAACGCCAGAAAAAATCCCGTCCAAACTGCCGACTGAAGGTTTCTTTTTTTGGGGAATCTGGCATTGACACAGGCGCTCTAAGTAAAGAGTTTCTAACAGGTACATTTACATTAGCTCATTGAGTTAGTTTTAATGGAACTTAAACATTATTTGATCACACTTTATATAATTTTTTTTCTTGTTGTTGTTCAATTTAGAAATGGTTTCTGAAATAGAAAACAAACTGTTTGTGGGCAGTGCAGACAAGAAGGGCAAAAATCCTCTGTACTGCCTTAACAGCCTGGATACTAACTACTTCCGGTACATAAAGCATTTTTTTTGCCTTAAATAATTACATTTAATTAATACACTTATACTAAGTACATAATTTTTTCTTGATCTTTAGGACGGCTGGAGAAGTTATGGTAGCGAGTATGGCTCAAGGCGGACCCCTCCCAAACTTCATGCATGAATGGTGCTACAGATACCTCTGCTCTGGTGATTCAGACAGCATCCAGGTGTCAACTAATGATGTCACAGATTCAGAACTGTTCCACCTTATAACAGAGGTAAGGAAGGTTTTAAAATCCAGCTAAACACTGTACTATGTTTTTTGCTAAAAAAAGTCCTCTGAACAGATTCTTCTTTGTAGAAAAAATTCATCTCTTCTGTAAGAGACCTCTTCAGGCAAGAGAGTTACCAGTAAAGTCAGCCTTATAAGCAGTACTTTTGCAACAAGTTAATGATGGAAATCAAAACTGGTTAGTCACGTGCTGATCGTTCAAGTCTTATTCCTGGCCTGTTGTCCTCAGAGGGCTGATTCATGCTCACAATAACAGCATTGGAAGGGAGACAACTGGACCCAGCGACCTCCATGATCCAATAAATCAGTCATTGGGCAGAGGGTATCTTTTGCATGTGACTACCTGTAACGATTTCCATTGCTTATTTGTAGCAAAAGTACTGCTTAACAGGCTGAGTTTACAAGTGACTCTTAGACTGAAGAAGTCTCTTGGAGAAGGGAGATGTATGTACATGAGCCTGACCGCCCAGACACACACACAGATGAAACTGCTGAGATTTTTGTCAAAAAATAACATTTCTTGTTTGATTTGCTTCTCAATTTTGACATCAATAAGGGGGAAAAAAATGAAAAGGATAAAATGGGAAAAAAATATATAAAGCCACACCCAAAGGTACATACAGTGCGTGTAATCGTACATCTGCAGGAACCCCTGTGCACAGATTAAATTATGTTACAGTGATTAAAGGTATGTGAAATATTAGCTTATTATTGAGCAAAAGGTTATATACTGTAAACTACCACCGAAAAAAGATTTCCGGAAAAAAACAGTGCATTCAGTTGTCATTTGTAAGTTTCCAAACATTTTTGGAAAAATAAAGCTTGTTTGGTCTTCAGGTAAACAGAGCAACTGATGAGAACATAAATGAGCTTACGGATGACATAGTAGGCTGTGGCTATACTGGAAAGGTATCTGTGGACAAAAAAGACCTCATCATGAGGTAAAGTTTTTGTTTTTCTTTCATTTGCTAAATATTACTGATTATTCAAATGTGTTATTTGTGTCATGTAACTACTTCTAAATGTTGAGAAATTATTCTAAGCACACAGAATTTTGTAATTAAATGCTTTTGTATTGTCTTATATAAATATGTTTTGCAGAGCGATTGTGTTGCACTCAACAATGAGACTTGTGCCGATGCTTGACCAACTGAGAAAAGGCCTGCAGCTGTGCGGCCTGCTACAAGTGATGAAAACCAACCCAGATTTGTGTTTGCCTATGTTTGTTCCTGGGGAAGATGGCAGAGTGAGTATACATTTATGTTGTCTCCATTAAAATAGTTTTATAAACATATGGAACGACTTATTTGTATCCTTTGATCATGCCAGGTGGATGCTGCATTTTTCCTTGAAAGATGCCAACCTGGGTTTAGTGAGAGGGGTTCTGTGAGATACAGCAGAGAAGTCAACATCATGAACTTCTTTCAAGACTTTCTACAAAACATAGAGGACTGTGGTATGTTTTCACTGGCATGACTATTTTGTTGTAAATGTACTACTGCCAGTGGTGATAGGAAAACAATGTTTTGATCTGTGTGTTTGTGTGTACTGTGAGAACTTTTCTCATGAATAACTTCATTTATTATGAATAATTTATTATATTACATTTAAATCTAATCAACTTCTTAGTTGATCTTATTTTTATCGGCTAATGTAGAATGTAAGCATAATGCTGCTTTCAGACCAAACTCCTTTTAAGCATTAGTGACTTCACATGCAATGTTTATGGTGAATGCGCCTCGGATTACTTTGAGCTATCCTACGGTGCGTCACACGCATCTTGCGCTGCAAGCTTTGAAGCTTTCTGGATGTTTTGTGCTGCCTATTTGGGTTGACCAGCTTTGAGCACCTCTAGAGCGGCCTATGTAAGAGCTGGATGCAATAGTTGTATTTTATAATAATCCAGTAATTCACAGCACATTCACGTCGTGCAAGGCTCTCAACATTTTGCAAGAGTTTGGAATGCACCTATAACATTAAAGGTTTAACCAAAACTGTTTAATTTCAAAAACAAAATCTGACTTAATAAGCAGTTGTAATATGCATATCTTCAAAAATGCTAGGCTTTTAACTTTTTGTTTTCTCCTTAACATCTACCTTCTTTACAAGAACAAGATGGTCAGAAGGAGGATCCACAGCAGCTGACCGTTGGCAAAATCATGCAGTGGATAACAGGACAAGCACACAAGCCAGTGCTGCCCAGTGAGAAGAAGGACTTCTTCATTTCTGTTAAATTTTACCATGACTGTGACTCAAGTCATACCATTTGTTTTCCTGTTGTTAGTGCCTGTAGCCGCACAATCACATTTCCAGTTGTACATCTTACAACCCTGAATGACTTTAAAGAAAATATGATAGCAGCCGTTACTCACGGACAATCATTTAGCCTCGTCTGAGTGATTTTGCTTTTTGTTAGTTAAATGTGCCGTTCTGTTGGAACTTACATGCAAAACCACAGTGGCCAATGTTTCTAAGTGAAATCCTTAAAGTTCTGTCAGTTTGATAAGTAAACACTTTCCAGGACTTTAGTTACCAGGTTTATAAAAACATTTGTGTAAGTTATATTCAGCTGTTTGAGTTACAAGAAATTCAGTTCAAGGAATGAAAGTTTTTAAACTTTCAGTGTTTTATAAAGGAGTTTGACAGTTTTTTTCTAAACAAATAAAAACTGAATTATTTTTTACGTATCTTCTGATTTATTTATTCAAACACAATAATTAAAGTTTTTCATCAACAATCATAACGACACACAGCTCCATAAACTATACTTTCATAAGTTGTAATCTGTATAGAAATGAGTAAAAAGAATACAATCAAATACAGATGAATAGCTGTGCAGATAAATGACATTAAATACCCAAAAATGGTGACATCAATGTAGATTATTAAATTTGCAAAGGCAGGATACAGCAAATAGTCATATTTTCACAACAGGTGTGTTACTTAAATGCTGTCGCTTGTTGCCCAGTGATCTTCAACATACTGAATCATTGACACATAAATGTCCTGTCCATATGATTGAGAAGGTGCAAGTGGATTGATCATAGTCATCACAGCTTCCATTGCATTTGGAGACAGAGGACAGTCAACTTCTGGGACATGAACTCCAGAAGGTTCTTTACTGACACCATCAAACGTTTCCCAGTCAGTTCCATAGAGATCTGGGTTCTATAAGCAAAAATCAATGACTTCTAACTGCCAAATAATAATGTTTAAGTTTTGTTTCATTAAACAAACCTGCACATCTTCAGTCTCATGAGAAGGTTTCTGCATGTGTCCCATGGTCCAGAGCTGGTTAGGGGTGAGGCCACCTTCAGACTTTAAAGGATGATTGTCCCATCCTTCTGTGAAGGTGTGCAGAGCATCTGCAATGCGTGGAAGGAACACATAGTGTGCACAAAACAAATGCAGAGTGTTGGACAACTCCAGAAGTCCGTGCTCCTCCAGATTGTGAAGTACTTCGTAGTAGAGATGAGTTACACTGGTCCACACGTCTCGCCATAGGCGCTCAATTCTTAATAGAGAATTATATTTAAAAAAAAAACAGAAAAGCAGAAGGTGAAACAGCAAAAAAGCAAGTGTTTTCCATTTGACTCCTGACTTTTCTTTCCCCTCTGAATTCTGATAAGTCAGAAACCAGAATATTTCTTTACACGTGCTTCCATAAACTAACCATTGAAAACTTTTGTTTATGTTAGAATAGCATTGCTAAAAATGTGACTTCTATTGATCACACACCTGTCTTTTTTTAAGAAATTAGTATTATATATTGGTTGCTTTATTCACTGATACTTGGTCACAGACATATAATACCTTTGATTGTGTACACTTTTGCCAGCTATAAAACTCCCTCTTCCCGTTCCTTTTACACTGAACATGGCTTCAGCTACTGCCACGTTTTCAACTCCTTCATCACCTCTCACCCTGTAACCACAGATATGTAATTTACATAAATACAGTATGTCTGAAATTTATATTACACACACATACATATATGTCATACATTTATTTGTTTGTTGTTGCTTGCAATATTTGCAAGCAACAAAAAACAAAGCAGCAACAAAAACTACCTGGAAGGCCAACCATAGTTTTCCACAGCTTTTAGAAAAAATGTAAGAGCAGTGCTTGCTCTGTTGTTTGTTGCAGGCTCCAAGTACATTATCTGTAAAAATTAAAGGCAAACATGTTAATATTGCACATATACTATATAACCACAAAAAGAAAACGTCTTTATGATGTACCTTTCTGGAGAATCCATCTATTGCTCCAAATATGACGATGTTATACCTTTAAAAGAGAATTTTACAACATTCTATCCAATTATGTTCATAGGAAACCCAATATCTTGGTAAAAAAAGAAATGTTACCTTATAAGCTTATGGTTTGTGTCTATATGTACTAAGGACAAAGGATGTGGTACAGAGTATGTCCTTCTGACGATGCACCCTAGCTGCAACATTCTTTGTAAAACTCCAGCTCCATCAACTCGGTGCATTCAGTCTTTGATCCGTTCCCACTGAACTCTGTGACCCTCTGCTTGAAGGCAACCCTTTACCATCCGATATCCAGCATTAGGTAATCTGTTTTTTATTGATAATATAGCATTGTCAAGTTCGCTGTCAGATAAATTGCTGTAGGAAGATCTTGTTGATAACCCAAGCTCACACATGCGTCTGAAAATAGTAGATATGCTGACTCCATGCAGGTTTGCAATACATGACACTGGTAGGGCCATGTCTATTAAATGGACCAAAAGGTCTTCAGATACTTCTAATTTGGGTCGCCCTCGTCCACTAGAAACTTCTGTGGTAAGAACACAATGTTCTTCTTGAGAAAGGGTGTCATGGATCTTTCTTTGAAGGGTTAAAATACAATCCATAACATCCATGGGTATATCAAGAACAGTTGATGCAGATGTTAAAATAAACACCTCCTGATTTACAATATATTGGAAATAGTCCAAATCCAAATTTGGCTGGTCTAGAACCTCATTAATTCTTGACAGAAGGCGTTCCATTACATGTCTCTGCAGTGGTTCCTGCAAAGATAAAAATTGACTAATTACTTTTTAGACAGCACAAATTCAATCCTTTTTTTTTCTGTTAGATCAAAATAAAAACAAGATTGACAACTTAAAAAGTCAGGAATCATGAAATAAAAGTGTAATTTTACATGAAAAATACAGTTTGTTTATGTACTTGTATGGCTGAGCTAATATCTGTTCACAGATTGGTATAAAGACAGATTCAAAATACAAGACAAAATGTGGATAGCTTTTTATTATATTAGTATAGAAGTAATTTGTCTGAAAAGTGTAGTCTGGCATAAGTAGATAAAATGTTATTTCTAACCTGTTACAAATAACAGGTTGAAGTTAATTTTAGAGGTGGTAAATTATTAAAATAATGCTGTATTTGTACTATATTGTATGATTCTTTTTAAAACACTACCTTTTGGCAATTGGATTTACGTTTTAAACTCAAGCATTGAAAAACCAATGATTATATACTTAGATTTTATACTTTATAAGCGAAAAAGGAGTTGTTCTCCAACCAAAAGTTTGCCACCATTGCAGCTGAAAGTTCGTCCAATGTGTGCTAACCTCTTGGAGAAAGGTTTAATGTGCAAAAAAACACTAGAAGCTAAAGTAAACAGTAACACTTTCGAATCATCATTACAGACTAAAAGTTGACACTTGATTTAAAACTAGTTTGCTTTTGTTTTTAAAGACCGGTTAGCTGAAAACAACTCTTAATTTGGTTAACTATAATGCCTCTGTTCACCCTATTTAAGGTGAAACTGGTTAAATTCCTTTTTAAAAGATATCAGCCTAGGTTCAATCATAGAAAATGTGTGCACAAAAAAGGACAGATTCTAATATATCTGCAGGGTGGGAACGATAAATCTGATAGGATTTTTATCTTTTTATTGCTGTTTTGCACTAACTAAGTATTTTTTGTTGTTGAATATTAGAGATTTTGCAGATATATTTTTTATACATACATTGGATTTACTTATATCTTTCTACCCCTTTTAAATAGAATACGAATAGAAAATCCCTTTATTGTCCCACAATGGGCAAATTTACAGCAGCAGAAAGATTATTGTGAAAATGGTCACACAAATGAGGACCTTAGAAAAATGTATAAGAATAACATAATAGGGAAGAGTTAAAATATAAACAATACAATACTGTAAAGTGTTTTAACAATATAAAACTGGAGAATTATTAACCAATATGCAGCTATGGACATTTTTACAGTAATGGATATTTGAAACTAGCAGCAACATCAGAGATGTGCAGAATGACAGCAGCAGGTTATTTAACTGACTAAGGTTTCTATCATTACATTTGATTTTATTTGTTCCTGCTCCCGGTGGTTGGAACCATTTATTCCACTCTGGATTCTTGTGAGTGTAGTCTTTGTTCACTTTAACTTTAAAAAAAAAATAAATAAATAAACAGTTTTGAAAACTTCTGTATTCATTCTTTTGCTGCTTTGTGTGTCAACGTTTACGGTTGCTAAGCAACAGAGCATACGGCGGTAAAACCCGCCGAAGGGTAGACCTGGTCGAATTCACAGCCTAAACTCTTCGGTCTCCTTATTTTCAAGGACTTCGAAGGATCCAGTCTAGGTAGACCCAGCATCCTTGGAGGACACGCGTCCTAGGTTTTCGAACAGAGCCATTACCTGGCTTTGCTCCGTAGCTTCCTGGTCCGTCATCCTGCCGCTACTAAGTTGAAAGAACACATAGTACGCATGCGCGGCTCCTATCTTCCTGCTCTGTGCTCCATTAACCAGCCTTGGAAACCGTGACGTCAGACCACTGTTGTGAATTCGTATTCTCAAAGAAAAAATCCGTATTCTCAAACAGCCGCTGCTGTTTGTGTTCATAAAGAATAAAGCACAAATTTAAACTTGAAATTTGCATTTATTAGTTATTGAAGTTGTAACTATTTAAACTGTATGTTGCATGTTTTGAATGAGATTTCAATTATTATGAGTTTACAAATTTTTGTTATGCACAACTTCTGACTAAAATGCACACAACTATGCTTTTATGCACAAGTTTATTTTGACAGTGATCTTACCTCATTGAACCACTGCAGGGATTGGGATGCAAACTCCCAATGTCTTTATTTGGTGACATAAAATGCTGCTCTGTTTATCTGCACATTACTATAACAAGGACATTTGATTTGAATTGGCATTAATATTAATACAACCAAAATGCATGCACACATAAAAATGTCTGCAATTTATTCCTGCATAAAATGATAGTTCGGTTGTTTGTATGAGTTTGAAATGAATTGTCAAATGTAGTTTCAACAGAGACTTAGTTTTTGTTAAGGAAAAAAACAGACCTATATGCTACTTATACACTTGGAATTCCTGTTATGCTGTGCATTTATCCTGACATTGTATTAATTTCTGTTCCAGATTGAAGATACACCACCACTAACAGCCACCCAGAAACAATGACAGGCCAGCTATACAAGCTTTCTTAATTGCCATACACCAAATACAAAGCTGACTCTCAGGACTAGCAAGCTATGCCTTTTTCACCTTAAATACTGTACCTTTATATACCATGTGAACTAGCTGGCAGGAAACTCAGTTGGAGTTTTTTTTTTTTTTTAAAACATTGATCTCAAATCTATTTATGTTATTATTCTATGTGAACTAGCCAGCACTTGTGTTAAGTTCATAAGACACTTTATTTTATTTATATGTTTCCTTTGTCAGGTGTATTTTATTTGTTTTAATGCAAGCATTTGTGTTTGTGTCTTTGAACCTTAACAATGTTCAAAATAAATATGCAAATATTGTCACAACATCTTCCATGTCTGCATGTGTTCCTTAAAATTGTGTTTTTTTTTATCAAAAACGTTGAGAGAAAATGTTGAAATGTGAAATAATTTTAGGAAATGTTAAATATTATCTGCTGACAAAAAAGTAAAAGGTTAAAATTATGTCCTGACTAAAACTAGACTAAAATGTTGACAGTTTTTGTTGACTAAAACTAAACGAATAAAATTATGTTTTCTTGGACTAAAATAAAGACTAAAATGCTCTGACTTATAGTCGACTAAACCTAGACTAAATAAAAATGGGATGATGCCGACTAAATGTGATTAAAAAGCTAAAAAGTGATGCTGAAACTGGACTCAAACTAAAACTAAATTTAAAAATGGCTGCTAAAAGTAACACTACTTGGTTGTAACGGGTGGTTATTTGAGTCACTGTTGCCCTTCTATCAGCTCCAACCAGTCTGGCCATTCTCCTCTGACCTCTGGCATCAACAAGGCATTTCGCCCACAGAACTGTTGCCGCTCACTGGATGTTTTTTCTTTTTCGGACCATTCTCTGTAAGCCCTAGAGATGGTTGTGCATGAAAATCCCAGTAGATCAGCAGTTTCTGAAATACTCAGACCAGCCCTTCTGGCATCAACAATCATGCCACGTTCAAAGTCACTCAAACACCTTTCTTCCCCCGTACTAATGCTCGGTTTGAACTGCAGGGAGATTGTCTTGACCATGTCTACATGCCTAAATGCACTGAGTTGCCGCCATGTTATTGGCTGCTTAGAAATTAAGTGTTAACGAGCAGTTGGACAGGTGTACCTAATAAAGTGGCCGGGTTGAGTGTAGAAGTTAATGGAAGTCAACGGAAAGACCAAACAAAGATAGACAAGTTTGTGTGTGTGGATGAGTGGGTCTGGGGGTGTTAATTATATGTTATTTTCCTTTATGTTACATTTAATCTCTGCTTTCAATTGGCAAGTCTCAGGAAAGCATTGAAAATATATGTTTGTGGCTATATAACATTTCTGAGTGCTCAGAGGTCTCTCTTAACTCCATCATCTAAAGCAAGTTTAAAGATGACCCTCAACAGACTGAATGTAGTGACAGATAATCTGATTTTTTGGAATTTTAACAAAAGTCACCATGGATAAATCTTTCTTTTTGACCTTATTGATTCTTTATTTGGTGGAAAAATTGCTATGCTGAAAACCTCAGGCAAATTTCCGTCCCTCTTAGGCTTATATCTAACTGATATTTCTAATATTAACATGATCATTTCCTCACAGCTATGACTTTTTCTATCTCTGACAGATGAGATCATTCTCACCAATCAGCTCCTTTTAGATGCAAAGGGGAACTTTTAACTTGTTCTGCAGAGGCTTCTCACGCACTACAAACCAAACAGCATTTTAACAATGTAAAGTAAATATACTGCTATATGGCATTTAATCTAGGTGAATTTTCACCTTAATGTTTTGTTCTAAAGACAAACACTAAAGCATTTCAGATATGATGCAGTGAAGTAGCTTCTTTAACTGCTGGGCAGAGCAAGAATCTGACTTATTTTTAACAAGACACAGAACTTGATGTTTTCTGCAACTGTTTGCATTAAGGGAAATCCACTTCATTAACTGCAAATATTCCCTTTGATGTGAAAGTAGGAGATTTAGAAGGTTTCAGGTCTGGAGCATAAAGGTGTGGTTAACTCATTCTCAACTGATTTAAATGTTAATAAATCAGCTTAGAGGAGCAATCATTGCTGTTCAAAGACCTTGGAGGTTGTTATGGTCTGTGTGTCTTACTTTTTAGTCAGCCACTTTGGTTCAGTTAATGAGTAAGTTTTTATTTGTTAAGCTTCTGTCACTGATTGTTCCTTTCATGGTTCACCCCATTTGATTAGTTTCTTAGCTCTAAGCTCATGATTCCACTTTGTTTTTTGTGTAATTATTTTTATTTTCACCTCATTATGCAGCTTTGTACAATTTAACCGTTTGATTTCCCAGTTAGGTCCCTCTTTCTTTATTTCTGTGGTAGGTAGTCATTTTCTATCAGTTCCTCTCTTAATTTCATAGACCTATTTTACATTTATCAATTTAATCCTTAAAGTATGAAATATTGCTTCCTTATTATTAGAATATTGAAATAGAAACAAAGTGTGGTCTGCTTTTCTCACCAACATGTTTTCCGTTGTCAAGAAACATGAAAACAGGAACTCAGTGCAGTGATGTCAGTGTTATAAAAACGTATTCTGATCTCAAGCTGAGATAAAAACTTTGCTCCTTTTTCAGACATCTGCATTTTTCTACAGACTGCATTTGCAGCTTGATGTGAAAGGAACAATATTTGACCAAAGCAGAACAACCCATCATTTTGCCTTAAGATCAGGATGGAGAACACCTTATTCAGTCTGCGGTGCTTAATGTGTAAGTAGATCCCTTTCTTTGTATGAAGGATTCAAATGAAGGGAAAATTCTGAAATAAGAAGAACATGATTTGGTCATGTTGTCCTTTTTAAAACTTGCTCTAACTTCTCCACATTGTTTAAAAAATTGATCTAAAGAACTTTTCTCTTTCACTGATTTTCCTGCTGTGGTCGTCTCCTTTCTGCTTTAAATATGTAATAGTCATACTTTATTTCAGTATTACCAGATTTTATCACATAATTTTAGATCCAGTAGCGCTAATGTGGAGCAATGAAAGTGTTCTTGTACTCAGCGTCTTCCACTTATCTGAGACCTGGTGGAGGGGCAGGCTTCCTTCTATCAGACACCTTCAGCTCCTCTGAGGGAAACCTGAGGCGTTTCAGGGCCAATCAAGAAACATCGTCCCTCCAAGGTGTCCTGGGTCTCCTCCTGGTATAACATGCCTGGAACACCTCCTGAGGGAGACGTCCAGAGGGCATCTGAAACAGATGTCCAAGCCACCATAGCTGCAGAGCTCCTCACTTTATCTCTAAGGGAGGGCCTGGCCACCATGTGGAGAGAACTCATTTCAGCTGCTTTGATCTGGATTTTGTTCTGCTGGTCATGATCCAGATTTCATGACAGTAGATCAGGGTAGGAAAGTAAACTGATCTCTGAATCTAGAGCTGTACCTTTTGGCTCAGCCTCACCGTCCGTCTGTGAATATTTAGTAGTGGTGGAGGACGTCTCTATATTTTCTACAGTCAGACACAGAGTCCAGAAGTGGAGTTTCTAAAGTGAAGTTTGAATTTATCAGACATTAAAATATCTAACTAAAGCTTATTATAATCAGGAAAAAACAAAAAAACAAAAAAAACATTTCAACATTAACTTTATTAGCAATATTTACATTTATCAATATAAAAACAGCAATTTATAGATTTCATGATGGTAAAAATAATTGTATTCAATTGTATTAATTAATTTTTTAACTTATTA
>JAGKQL010000029.1:313689-361744 GCA_018398635.1 Cyprinodon brontotheroides
TGGCGAGTGGGAAAGAACAGGAGTTGGAAGACGCGCCAGCAGCACTTCATAGGTCTGCTGTATGGGAGCACTTTGCATTTAGAGTGACCTACGATGACGGCGGAAAGAAAGCTGGGGATAAAAGGTCTGCTTCTCACGGGTTGGTTAGTCCCGTTTAACCAGCAGGAGTTCCTGATTGTTGCCCCATTTGCACTACCTTTTAGAAACCGGACCGATATCAGTCTGAGCACGGTAACCAAGATAACTGTTGACGTTAAACACACTAAACTAGTGCTAGTTCATCAGTACGGCTCGGCGCGGTTCAGTTCTGGCTCAGTTCTCAGATAACAAGGAGAGCACGAGCAGACCGCGTCATCTCCTTACAGTCAGCCTCCTTAAGCGGGAAATTTCAGACATTCATAAAAATACTAGTTTCCCTACCGTACCACACGGTTTCCAGTGATGATTCTGATTAGCAGTGGGATGAACCTCAACGTCTGTCGTCGTTTCCTGCGTCTGGAAGCCCTGATTAGACTATTTTTTGTCGTATCCACTTCCCAACTATCAAGTAAATTCACCAAAGGCTGTATTCTTCGCCAGACTCTCCACAAACTTCCTGAATGTTACAGGCGTCGCCATGTTGGTTCGCTTGCCTACCTTTAGAAAATAGTAGTACTAGGGCTGGGCGATATAGAAAAAAAGCTTATCGATAAAAAAAAAAGCATATTGATCAATATCATAATTATTGAAAAGATGTGAAACTATTTTATGTGCAGCTCTGCCTGGACTTTTTATGATATTGCTAAATTATTTCATTTTAATAAAAAACACAAATACAGACTTCCAATTAAATCTTTATTTAACCAACTTTTTAACCATAACAGAATTGTTTTAAAGAAAAATAACTTAAGAGACCTGGTTATGTTATTAAATACTGACAAAGAATAAACTAAAGTGACCAGAAAAAGTGACCAAAATAAATATAACTAATAAATAAATGGACCTCCCCGCCGCCGCTCACGTTTTCTGCTTTAACCTGAGTTATTATTTTGAAGTTTCTGGGCCCTCAGCATTTTTATCTCAATTGTTAGAACTACGGAAACTGCCCAGAACTGAATATATATATATATATTTTCCTAAGATTCCTCGAGAGAGCCGCTGGCTGCCTACACAGCTCAGACTCCTGCAGGTGTAGCCGCTGAGATGATAAAAGTTATTAGGTATCAGACTTGGTTTTACTGGTTCTCTAATATTTACAGATGACTGGTTTGTTTTGTCCGACTTGCCATGACCTAAATACTGCCAAACTGGCGAACTACAAAAACCTTTGAACAATTTCTCCTCGCTTCTCCTTGCTGCTACATCTTCATGTGCTCTGTGCTCTGTGTTGTAGTTTGAGAGGGCGGTGCTTTGTGACGGGCAAGTGTCTGGGTCCAAAGCTGATTACATTGAAGTATGGGAGGAAGTAGCCATCAGCATAAACCTGCTACGAAAGGCTAAGCAATGTGAGTAGCGAAGGAAAACAGCGCTTTTATCTAACTTTTATCAATCTCTTTTTTCATTGCGCCACACGCCTATCGATCCATATATCGCTATTAAACAACGTTCACTTTAGACCACCAGGCAGTGGGGAACCTAAAAGAAGGGCCAGAAGGAGTCCGCTGGCACGGATTGGTGTTCAGAGCGTAGTGTAAATGGAGCTTATGTCTCACTGAACTGTAGCTTCCACATTAAGAGGAGTGAACCAAGAACGCACACTGCAAAAAGTCTCAATCTAAATAAGTAATTTTTGTTGAATTGAGAGGTAAGTGAAAAACTTTGGCATGAATAAATAACCTTAATTTAAAAAAAGAAAAACAGTTGTGTTATTTCTTAGTAAATATTATCTAATTATCTTATTTAAGAGTAAAAACTAATTCCATCGGCAAATCCTCCTCATTAGTGGTAAATACACTTAATTCATGAAAATGCTTACTTATTTCCAGATTGTTTTTGCAGTGCAGCTCCTAAAAATATGTTTATGACGTGAACAAAAAGGAAACCTTCAACTGTATTAGTCATGTTAAAGTTGAAACCGCCCTTAGTGTTTGAAGTGTTGCAAACTGGCTGGCAGCCATGATGAATGGGTGTCTTAGCAAATATTAAAACATGACGCCAAGCAGACCAGCGCTTCACACAGGAAGGGTCTGCCGAATAAGACGGCCTGGCCTGTTTTCTCCTGTCCAGCTGACGAGGCTGATGTCAGGAGGCTACTGACAAAATGATGTGACTCATGTGTTTTTATGACTGCGCTCAGCTGTTTCTCAGTGTTTGTGTGGAGCCCTGGGTCATGGTGACCTCTGACTCCGTTTACCGTAACGTCTGACTGATGGTGTCCTGAGGTAAACAGCAGGTCGTAGACGGAGGAATTTCCAGGGTGTCTCCATCAGCGGAGGGTTCAGACGCCTGAGTTAAACACGGACTTCTCAGATCAGTTTGTACCATTTCCTATCATCATGTGGAAAGGTCTGGTTCACATTTACCAACGTTTCAAGGGGATGAATCCTGTCCTGATGGATGCAAACTCTGTTCAGGGGTTTAAAAACAAAATAAATGTTCACTCTGCTTTGCTCTTGATGTTTAATCTTCAGACGCACAGGCAATACTCCTGGGTCAGATCTCAGCACCCCAATCACATTTCAAAGTTAACTTTCACTGTAGAACTGCAATCTGGAGTTGAAGCAGTGATGTTTTAATTTAAATACAAATCAAATACCCATAGAAACAACCGACAGTTGGGTCATTGCTTTGCATTTAACTCTTTATGTGCTGAAAAATATCAGCTTCTAGAGCTGACAGAGACTCCTGGGTAGGTCTTTAGAAAAAGGGAGTAAAAATCCGGTGGCCTCCGATGACTTGACGCTACGTTCAGAGCGCACACAGCCAAAGCAGCAGAAACGCGTGCGCTGCTTCATTTTTTATGCTTGTACAAGTTTAGTTCTGATGCGCAGCTGAAGCATCTTTGCTGCTCTAGCTGTGCGGTTGAAAAGTGGGTCTGATGCGTGTTGGGCGGAGCTACTCTATCCTTTCTTTGCCTGGAACAATGGCAGCTATATTAGCTGTGATCAGCGGGTAAAAAGTAGTTAGAATCTATGTTGAAGTGAGAAAGTCCTCCTGAAAACATGGTCTGTGCAGTCAGTTCATCCAGATTACCATCCTGCCTTTAAATGTTATTTCTAGGGGTGTAAATAATAATCGTTTTGTATCGATGCATCGATCCAACAGCCGACGATCCGATGCATCAATACGTCCGCAAGAGAATCGATTCATGTTTTTTTTTTTCTCCTCCGGTCTCTTTTTATCCATTTGCTCCTGGACGTAATTCTCCCTCCCGTGCTGCGGTGGCGCTAAACCTACTTTGCCCTCCTTCCTCGATTCCTGGTTATACTCTTACAGCAGTGTGTTGCAGTGAGCTTGATGCAGGCATTTTTGATTTATGCTCAGTATTGAAGCGTGGTCTGTGCTACGAAGTGGGGGCGGGTTTAGTCCGACGACGGAGGGACATGAGGGCCAAAAGAGCGGGAGAATCCAGGTGGGAAAAGGTCCCAGCGTTCTCGCGCGCACCTCGCTTTTCTAGTGGGTCAAACTTCACGAAGTTGTGGGTTCTACTCGGGTCATAAAACAAACAAGCCGGGCCCCTGTCTTCGCGTCAGCTACAATTTGGGAGAGGAGCAGCGAGCCGCCTGTGGAGGGGCGACGCCTGGTATTGCACTGCGACCTCAGCACTGATTATCTGCAGTATTTTCTGATGCAAAGCCTTTCAGAATCTGGCAAGACGCAGGGGTATTATTGTTTTTCAGTGGATGAGAGGTTTTAATAGAAATAGATGGAGTGCAACTTTTCTACTTGTTATTTGCTGTAGTTTCTCAAAAAAAAAAAAAATGCATAACCATATTACAGCTTTCTTTGATTTATTTCAGCCTGTAAGGTGTAAAAAAAAAAAAATGAACCAATTAATCGAATCGAATCGTGGTTCAATCGTTGAGTATCGAAAATAATCGAATTGTTGGGTCAGGAAATCGGCTACTGAATCAAATCGCCAGCGATGGGTGTCGGCCCTACACCCCTAGCTTTCAGCTGCTCAAAACGTGCTGTGCTGTAGGACCTTTTGCTGCGCCTTGATGCACGTCAGCCATTGACTTTGCATGTAAACCTTCTGCTTCTGCTGCTCGAGAGTTTATAGAGGTAGTGCATTTGGACCAAATAAATATTTACTTCATGTTATGGAAAAAGATCATCTTGAGACGGAGAGAAAACTCAAGTCTTTTAAGCCTTTATAGTCCAAGTTACTGTTTTCTTTTGATCACTTGCATACCCCTAAAAACCAGAGCACACAAGGAGTTAAGAATTATTGTTGATTGATAAGATCAATCAGAGGTAGATTATTTGATTCTAGGCTAAAATCTCTGGAGAAAATGGAGGAAAACTTTACTTCAGTCAGGTCGATGAAAGTTTATATTTCAGAAGAATTGAATTCTAGAGAAAGTTGAACTGAAAAGCTGATGACGCTGGATCTGGTTTCCAGCTCTGATACGGGTCCGTTTACGTCACCAGACTTTTCTCTGTGAATCAAGCAGAGGATGACATAGAGGGGGTTGCCTTGCCGCCGACCTTTGACCCCTTTCCCTGGGGTTCACATCCTCTCTGCAGCTGATCTCTGATTAGGAATCAGTTTCCTAGGAAACAGGAAGACAAACTACGATGGAGCGGTTTGATGCTGGTGAGAGAAAGGGGCGGAGCTTAA
The DNA here is from genome assembly GCA_018398635.1 of Cyprinodon brontotheroides. Classification (NCBI taxonomy): domain Eukaryota; kingdom Metazoa; phylum Chordata; class Actinopteri; order Cyprinodontiformes; family Cyprinodontidae; genus Cyprinodon; species Cyprinodon brontotheroides. The sequence continues at coordinate 318,452 of JAGKQL010000029.1, forward strand.
CAGCTGAAAGACTCAAATCAGACAGCCTCAGCGGTTACTACTCTAATGGCGTTCTACTGCTGAGCTATATTACCCAGCATGCTTTGCAGCTTAGGGTGGAGTCGGACCAGGAGGCACAGATAAAACTTTATCAACACCAGAGGAGTTTCACACAGGATGGACACGCGGAGACCGAGCCGGCCAATCAGAGCGCCTGCTGTGGTTTCCTGGGTAAATTCTGAAGAAGTCTATCTTTGGTTTTTTTCAGTAACCGCCTCACAGCTGCTGTTTTTACTCACTTCTCTGAAGTTAAGCTTCATTTTTAATTCATTTCCTGCCCCAGTTAGTTTTTCTGTAACTGAGGTCATTGAGTCCAGTTCTGATAAATTTATCTCTGCTTGTCAGAAATAAGTTTCTCCTCCTTTATGTCTAACAAAAATAAAACAGCAGCACTAATCAATAGCCCTGAGCCTCATCTGGATCTTTAAATTAGTTCTCTTTATTGCAGCAGCATCAGATCCGAGTCTGACTGAACCTTTAGGAACTGAATTAATCACAGACTGCACAATTAATTAGCTAATAATTAAAAAAGAAAGAAAGAAAAATGACAGTTCTGTTGATTCTGGTTAGTCTGAAGAACGGCTAATGGGGTAAGCAAATCTAGCACGTGTTTTCTGCTTTCTGACCTCAAAGCACAAAAAAACAGCGGTTAGTAAAGTTCTTATAAGACCCCAAACCGCTGCCCTGAGGTCCATCGCTTCTCAGAAGCATCAGGGCCCCTCCTTCTGTGGAATAGAATAGATATAGGCAATTGCATCCTGATATTTCCTTTACAATTGGTTTTCTATGGCAGATTTCATTCTAAAGAACATTTTTGTTGCTTTGTTTTGTAATAATTTTATTTAACCAGCTGTAAACAAACCAATTTGACTGAGATCTGGTATTTTTTTTCAAGGCGGACCTGCCAGAGGTTTTTAACCGCATCTCAGAAGAACAAAAAAAAGAAAAGAAATGCCTGTTTAGAGCTAAAATACAGTTAATCACAGAAGCAAGCAGGCATAAAAGAAATAAATGCAAAACTAACTGAGATATAGCAAAGTATAGTTCAATTCTATTCAGTTTATTTCTATAGCTCCAATTCCCATCATGTCATCTCAGGTCACTTTCCAGTTCACCAGATCATCCAGTCAGATTGATTCAAAGTTTTCTATCTAAGAAAAACCAGTTGATTCGTGCATCGACTCATTGACTCTTCAGCAATCCCTCACACTAAGCATGCTTGTAGCGACAGTGGAGAGGAAAAACTCCCTTTGAACAGGAAGGAAGCCTCCAGCAGAACCAGGAGAGGCTCAGTGTGAGCGGCCATCTGCATGAACAGGCCCACTGGGAGTTCAAGGAGACAGAAGCGTTTTCTATAGAAAAAGAAGCAGTAGATACAAAAAGGCAACTGTCAAATTGAAGCTCCGCCAGGCGGCCCGCCCAGGAAAACACACAGCCAGGCAGACAGAGCTCTGAGCCAGCTCCCATGTCAGAGGATGAAGAGAGCACATCCAGTTAGTCACAGACATCACAGTAAGCAAAACAGGACTACACTGGAAAACAGCCCCGTCTATTTCGTTAGCACAGGATTGAGTCACAGCCCTGAGAAAGGCTGAGATAGCAGAACGTTAGATATAGAACCAACAGATTCTGCAGAGTAGGACAATAGAGAGAGAATGAAGCAGAATGATGAAAAAGGTCCCTATGTCCCTCCAGCAGTCTAAGCCTATAGCAGCAGAACTATAGAGATAGATGAGGAGTTTAAACAAGTGGATTTTTAAACAGGCAGTTTTCCACCGTAGGAATTACTCTCCACTCTGTTTGTTGGATTTCTTTGGCTTTTATATAAAAACAAACAGAAAGATTTAAATTCTAAGTTCAGATAGTTTTAGTGTTAGAGGCAGCAGGAGCAGAATAACTATAACATGTATTCCCAGTTGTCTCAACCTGAGGAAACTAAAGATGGACAAACCATATATGAACATGGAGCATAATGACGGCTGGTTCCTTTTATTTTCTAAACATAACGCACTTTTTCCTCGCCATCTTTTTCCATCCCAGCATCAGAGGTCAGGCTGTGGATGGCGTCTCCTCTCTGCTCCCACAAATCCTCCACAGCCTGCAGTGGAGATCAAACGGAACCATGTTGTCTGATGATTTAATTTCTGGGTGGATTCTTCAGGTTTTTATTACTTTTTCTTCCTCCAATCCCATAAAATGAATCATAAATGTTAAAAATTTATTAAAAAGCAAACTATTAGGACTGGATAACTGATGGAGCGGGCAGTCTCTAAGCACCTGTGCTGAATGGGATAATGAATGGAGGAATGCATGTACTGGTTCGTCTCTGCTCTGCAGTGTTGAAGCAACTGGAGGAACTGGGAAATGTTCAGAGCTATGAGAACAGAACATTATCAGTCCCTGATTTGGACCTTTAGGGTCCATCATGTTGATGTTAGAAAACATCTTTTAGGTTGATCCATAAGCGATTTATGTCGTCATAAAAGGCGATGCATTCGTTCTGCAGCCTGGACCACACATGCAGTCTAATTTTTTCCGTTTGACACTGTATGACTGTTGGTTCCGTGTCCTGTGTGTGTGGCTCCGGGCCCCCGACCCGCTCAGTCAGGCGGTGGATGAATCAATTGATCCGAAGCGCTCTGCGACTCCCTGTGAGTCAGAGACTTGGAGGGAGATTCCCTCTGAGCCTCTCTGACTCACCTGCTGCAGCTCCTCACAGGGAGACTCTGACGGCGCAGGAAAGTGTGACTCAGTGACAGGTTGGGGTCCGGGGCCCGCTGTGGGACGGGGTCCCGGCATGCATGAGGCCTCAGCGGCGCTAGGGGAGATTCCCTGTCAGCGCTGCATCACCTCCTGCTGCTGCTCCTTCATGTCTGCTAGTTTTGTTATGAGTTACATTCTCAGTGTTCATGTCAACAACACACAAAAACCCACACTTTGATAACCACATGTGAGAAAGGGAAGCTGTTGGGGGGTTCTGAGAATCGCCGCGGTAACACATCATGTGACTTGCTGGAAATCAAACTGAACTAAGCCTCATTTACATACCGACACCCCCAGCAGGGAGGAACTGCGTCTCTGTGTTTTTGTTTTTAACTCTTAGTTTCTGCTCAGTGTATTTTTATGCTTCTAAAAAAGGAAGAAGTGTCAAATGTAAATTTTTTCTTTCCTTTTAGGGCCTGATTGTGCATCTTTTTAAAATGTCTTCCATCAGCTTTTAAAGCTGCAAAACTCAACAAACGGATGGCTGATTAATTCATAGATTCCTGCAGGAAACAAAGCAATAATTATTGCAAACCTTCCTGTCTTGGAGGGCCGAGGTCCTGAAACGTTTAGACGGGGCTCTGATGTAAAACTCGGGTTATTAGCAGGACTTGTCTTCATGGAAGATATAAACTAAAGATCATTTAGATGAACCCTGGTTGATTCTGGAGAACCTTAAACCAGATTAGCTCCTTATAAGAAGTTTTCAGTCATTCTGGTTCATTTGATCTGAGTCTGTTTCCTCCTGCAGCCAATGGTCTGACTGACTGTTGGTTGATTAGTTTGGTTTATCTTACATTTCCGCTCCTCATCTTTAGTAAAACAACACACATCAAAGCTCTATTTTTAGATTTCTTTATCCGGGCTAGAACCAAACATTTATTACACAGGATCAGCCCAAAGAAAATACAATTAGTTGATGAACCCCCACCATTACATCACACAGGAAGCTGAGATCCGTACTGATAACCAACTCACAGCATTCTTCCTCATTCTTTCTACCGTAATAACAGTCTAAGCGCAACATTTTCCGCTATCATTCATAAGACAGTAAAGTCTGGGAAATGTTCGAGGACAGGTTTAACCAGGGACGGGGGGTCCAGAACGAGGGACTTTGTCCTGGAAATCGGGGACGTCTGAGATGCGTAATGCAGAAGGCATGGACGCACTGTTCTCCAACCCCCCCCGACCTGCTTCTCTCTAAACATTGTCTCTACTTTCTCACTCTGACCTCCTTCAGCTGCACATTTTCTTGGTGCCCAGAGGATCAGACGTGACTCTTTACAAACAGCAGGAGGCGCCACCTCCACAGTAAACACTGCAGCCCCTAGCTGAGGGTCCCTCCAGCCCTAATTTGGTGCTCCTCCTCTCCTAGACAGATCATCCACAGAGCTGACTGGGACATGGGGGGCGGGAGTGGGGGGGGGCTGCTTATACTGTTGAAAGTCGCTCACATAACAAAGGATTATTCAGTATGACATCAGAGGACTGGTTTACGTCTCCAAGCTCCATCAGTGTTACTGGAGATCATGTCTCCCCAGTAGAATCCTGAGCTGGAGTCACTGAGCAGAAATCTGAAGTTTGCAGCTCTGACCAATCCGATATTTTTCCTAAATCCAAAACTAATGTGAATCTCTGCAAGTAGACAAACTCACCCTCTGAATTCCTCAAAAAGTTAAAAATCAATACACTGGACTTTGTTTTGAAGTTTGAAGACATTTCTCTTCCCATCCAGGAAACTTTTTCAATAAAAAATGTCAAAAATAGCGTTGAGTTCCTGGCTATATAGAGTGGAGCAACAAGGTCTTGGCTTAGAAAACATGCTTAACGAGTCGGACGAACAGGTCCGTCCCTTTGGAATGGGGGTTGTTTGGTTCCTTTGTTTCTCATCCTGAGAATTTCTCCTCCACTCTGAGCTCCATGCAGACCTCATGCTCACTAGCTGGTAATCTGACACCTAAAATGGGAGAAGCAGAAACAAGGCGGCCAATAAAAAGCAGCTGATTCTGGTCTGACGTGAGGTCCTACACTCTGCAGCCTGCAGTCTGAATCTTTAATCGCAGTCAGAAAAAACAAAGTCTACAGAAGTGAATGCTGGTATTTTAGCTCCATGCAGCAGAAACACATCTTCTCAGCGAGTTCAGGCTCCATATCCACTGTCCTCCTTTTCTCTTCCAGCCTGCGATGAAAAACACTGGGGTCCAGAATGCAGCCAGGTGTGCAAATGTGAAAACGGAGCCCACTGTGATCCTGTGAAGGGGTCCTGTCAGTGTCCTCCCGGGTTCCTTGGATCCTCCTGCGAGGACGCCTGTCCAGCTGGGACCTTTGGGAAGGGCTGTCTGCAGAGCTGCAGGTGTAAGAACGGAGGGTCCTGTGACAGAGCAACTGGAGAATGCACGTGTCCGCTCAGCTTCACCGGGACTTTGTAAGTTTACAGTAAGATCTACAAGCATGCTTAGTGTGAGGGATTGTATTTGAGTCAATGAGTCAATGCAATTCCTTAGACAAGAAACTTCAGATCGAATTTGACTGTATGATCTGGTTGAACTGTAAGTGCCTTGAGATGACATGTGTTGTGGGTACGCGCTATATAAAATAAACTGAATTGAATTGAAATCTACGAGTTTGTCTGGTCAAAAGTAAGTCCAAAAGTAACACACAATGGATTACAGATTATTTAGTAAGCAAAAAAAAATGGCATTAGATTAGAAAAACTAGGTGGACCTAATTCCCCTAATTCAGAGCTCAGATCTCAGCTCAGATCTAAAGCTTGAATAACAGGTCGGATCAGAGCCTGAATCACAGTTTGGATCAAAGCCCAGACTAGAGCCCAGATCGAAGCCCAGACCAGAGCCTGGATCACAGCCTGGATCAAAGCCCAGACCAGAGCCCAGATCGAAGCCCAGACCAGAGCCTGGATCACAGCCTGGATCAAAGCCCAGACCAGAGCCTGGATCGAAGCCCAGACCAGAGCCTGGATCACAGCCTGGATCAAAGCCCAGACCAGAGCCCAGATCGAAGCCCAGACCAGAGCCCAGATCGAAGCCCAGACCAGAGCCTGGATCACAGCCTGGATCAAAGCCCAGACCAGAGCCCAGATCAAAGCCCAGACCAGAGCCTGGATCGAAGCCCAGACCAGAGCCTGGATCACAGCCTGGATCAAAGCCCAGACCAGAGCCCAGATCGAAGCCCAGACCAGAGCCCAGATCGAAGCCCAGACCAGAGCCTGGATCACAGCCTGGATCAAAGCCCAGACCAGAGCCGGATAAAAGCCCAGACCAGAGCCTGGATCAGAGCCCAGATCAAAGCCCAGACCAGAGCCTGGATCAGAGTCCACATCAAAGCCCAGACCAGAGCCTGGATCAGAGTCCACATCAAAGCCCAGACAGGAGCCTAAATTAGAGCCTGAATCAGAACCTGAATCAGAGCCTAAATCCGAGCCTAAATCAGGACCTGGATCAGGACCTGAACATTCCCATGTTCAGATGAAAATGAAAATGTCCGCTTTAGAGCAGAAGTTCTTCAGGGAGACTTTTTATCCAGACTTCATTACGGAACACTTCATTATCTCAGTTTTCCCTGCAGGTACAGCCAGTTTTCATTTCTTTTATGAGCGGCTGTTTTGAGTTTTCCCAGCTTAATTTGAAGAAGGAAAAGACCCCCGATGATCTGCTCCATGCTGCTCCATGCTGCTCCATGAGTCATCTGTTACACCCTGCTTTAAGCTCCCTCTGAAGACAAGAGAACATGACTCCACTGCACATTGCTCTAAGTTTAAGCTAGCTTCCTGCCAGCTTTACATATCAGCACTATTCTTTTCAGGGAGGAAAAAGCAGAAACTTGGCAGCAGGTCGGATAAGATGCAGCTCTGTTATAGGAATGTTTGAAATGTGTCTTTTTCTACCTCCTGGACGTCGTAATGAGAAGAACATGAGTAAAAAACTGTAGCTTTAGACAAACATGCTCTGCTGTTGTTTGATGTGACAGAAATCTAGGTATTGCTTCAGAATCGGCAGCTCAACATCCAGACTCAATGGCTTAATAATCAAATTCATGATAATAGGACAGAAACCTTGATTTTAGTCCTCAGCCACTTAACCGTCTCCTCATCTCCATCATCCTGCAGCTGTGAGAAGACGTGCAGAAAGGGATGCCAGCCGCGGTGCTCCTGCCAGAATGATGGCCACTGTAAGGGCAAAGGGGTCTGCGCCTGTCCGTCTGGATGGACGGTACGTTCTCAGGCTTCCACCCGGATCTTCTCTGTTGGTCTGGACTGGAACATTAGCTTGGTTCTAATAACATTTGGTGTTTGGCAGGGTGCTGTCTGCACGGAACCATGTCCTGATGGGAAGTTTGGACCAAACTGCACAGAGGAGTGTGTTTGCCACAATGGCGGTAAATGTGACCCTTTAACTGGACACTGCCAATGCAACGCAGGGTTCACCGGGGACAGGTGGGTTTGGAGAAGACCATGTGACATTTTTTATGGTCCTACATGACTATTGGCAGCCATTGTGATTTCCAAATCAAATTAGGGAATCCTTAAGTTCACTTTTATAAAATACTCTTGCTGCAATACGCAGATGATTCACAGGTTTATATCTAGGTGTCTCCACGTGGCTGCAGTCCCTTACAGTCACAAAGGATTGGGTAGGAATTTCGTCCAGCTTATGTTGGAAAAGAGAAAAGATGTTATGCTGGTTAAGCTGATTTCCACTGTTATGTTGATGATACCCAGCCATATCTGTCTATAATCCAGATGAAGCTAACCCATTACATACTACAGGCAGTATGTTCGAAAAAATAAATTTTCTTGACTCTGCAACTTTCTGCTTCTGAATGCAGACAAAACAGAAGTTATAGTCTTTTGGACCACATCTGCGGAATATTGCAAAACTGAGAAATGTCCATGTCCAGGGGTGGTGATGAGAAACTGTTAGTCAATGCATTTGTTATTCCAAGGCTGGACTATTGTAATTCTTTACTATCAGGAAGTCCACAAACTGTAGTTAAAAGCCTTCAGCTGATCCAAAATGCTGCAGCCAGAGTTCTGATAAAATCCAAATGGCCAAGCTAGATCTGATATCAGAGATCTGATTAGAAAAACAGAACAAAGGGAGAAAAGATGAAAGAAAGAGGAGATAAAAGGGAGATAATGAAAAAGTCAGTCTGCTTCATCACCTGCAAAGAGATAAAAAAAAGAACAGAACAACCAACAGAAATGGTACCGAGACATACTGGCAAAGTAACACCCTAGATACTATCGCTGAAGTAGTATTATTTAATCTGACATGTACTCTGTGGTACCTGAAGACCAGAATGTGGGCTTTCTGTGTGGAAGTGAATCTCTGAGTACCCTGGAACCATCACCTGTAGTTGTTTGTCAGAGTGCACTTGTGCATGTAAAGTTTATCCAAAGAAAAAATGCTCAATAGTGGTTTTGAAGAGCCAAAGAGGCGCCCCCCCAGAGCACTGAGTCCAGCGCCAGGAGACTGAAAGCCCCAGACGCCCAAAGGGACCCCAAGAGTGAAGGCACCAAGGAAGGGCCAGCCCAGGAAATCCGACCCCCACCAAGGGAGGAGGAGAGACGGCCTCGAGGAAGTCCCCCAGCCACCGCAATGCATGCGCCCCCGGGAGCCACGGGGATGAGTCCACGGGCTCCACCGGGAGCCAGCCACCCCACAGTGAATCCGGCCCTGGGGCCTGGATCCGAGGCCCCAGGGGCACCCCATCCCCCGGCAGGAGCCCCAGCCAGGCCCAGCCGGCCTGGCTGTGCAGAGAAGCCGCCAGGAATGAGCCAGCGGCCACCCAGGTTAACACCCCCTAACCCCGAGCTCCACCAGTGCAGGATGGGGGGAATGGCCGCCGCACTTGGCGGAGACTTGAGATGTGCTTGGGAGAGGGAGCCGTTCAGACCCCAACCTGGGAGAGAGAAAAGAAAAAAAAAACGGACTGTCGTCATCTTGCACTCCGCTTTCTTCATTCCTCACCCTGTGGTGGCCTGCTCCCTGGGCCCGCTGCATTGTTCTCATCTGTTCGAAGCACCCCCGCAGCTTTTCAAATAGTCCAGAGAGTCCAGAAACAACATTTAATGACTGAAGCCCCAGCAGGTGCTGGTGGTCGTAGATGCAGGACAATGCCTAATTTGTAGAGTCCTAAGTGCCGTATTTTGTGGAGCTGTTGAGAAGTGTTTCATGCTGCTGCCTACATGCGCAGCCATGTTGGATGTTAAAACTCCAATGTTTTATTTCTTTTTCTTTAATTTGTCAGATAAATAATTTATTTAGAGTTCATAATAATTATTCCATGGTTTCCAGGTTAAAATGGGTCGAAGCCGAGACGTTCATCACAAGTTATATATTTGCTCTATTAAATATGTCATTTAGCACTTTGGTGTCAAATTCATATTGTTTGTTTTGTGTTGAACTAATACCGTAAATCCTCTAATATTGGCCTGTATTCCATTAGCGGCCGGGACTTTAACAAAGGCCGGTCTCACTGTGGGCGGAGGTAAATAATGGCTGGACTCGTATATAGGCCGGGGCTATAATTAGGACCAACGATGTTCCTGGACAGTCCTCAACAACTTCTGATAGTAACACACGAGTACCACAGTGGGGCAGTGTTTGCTAACGAATCCAAGCCGTTAGCATGGGAAGTCCCATCCTTACACAGAGAGATAAGTAGTGGCCTTACACGATAAGTTCTGATCTGAAAAGCCGCAGCATGTGATCACCGGTAGGTCTGAAAGTAACCAGGCAGCGTTAAAACTGACAGAATGTCGTTGGCCTTAGATTTGTTCTGAATTTCCCTTGAAGAAATATCACCGATACTGGTAGCCTACTTCCCACTTAGCCCTGCCTCAAATAAAATTTCGCTGTGATGGCGGGGTCACCATCTGAGGAATGGCGTTTTTGTTTAGCAAGTTAGTTTTTGCAAAAATTGCTTCCCTATGAAATACTGTAATTGGCTTTTTTTTATCAGCTTATTTTGTACATTTCATTTCAGATTATATAATATAATTTATTATAAATAGAAATAGAGGCCTGCCTCTAATTCTGGCCTCCTTCCAATAATGGCCTGGACCAAGATGTACCTTAGTGAAATATAGGCCCCATCCTATATTAGAGGATTTACGGTAGTAATGTTTCACACCAACAATTTCAAAGCAGTGCCTGCAGGGTTTGGAAAACGACTTTAAAAACCTTGGAGAAATGTGACTCAAGACCCTCCTGAACAAACAGGGTTTCTTTGATACATTCTCCTTCAGCTCTGTCCCGTTCTCTGACCTACAGCAGCCATGTCAAAGTTTCCTCTTCCTCACACATCAGAGACTCCTTGCCTTCTGCTGCTGCTCAACCTGCCTGCTGATCTTTCAGGTGTCAGGAGGAGTGCGCTGCAGGAACCTATGGCCAGGACTGCAAAGGTGTGTGTGACTGTGCCAACGGTGCACGGTGCTTCAACATCGACGGCAGCTGCCTGTGTGAGCCGGGGTTCAGGGGGCCTCAGTGCAGGAACCCGATGTGTCCGCCGGGGAACTATGGGGTTCACTGTGAGCAGAAGTGTCTCTGTGAGGAGAAGCACACTCTGAGGTGAGGCTCTGAGCATTTCTGAGACACTTTTCTGTCTAAACCATGACACCAAGTACAGTTTGGGGTTTTTGGAGAAAGCATAGATGAGTTTTTATGATGCTGAGATATTAAATGCTAAAGTAAAGCAGCAGGTTCTTTTGGGATTCTGAAAATGCAGATAAGAGGTTCTCATTCCTTTGGGCATTTTACTGACGTTTCCTTCAGGATCACTGAAATAACTGAGATTTTCAATAATGCCGGACCAGCCTCTAGTTATCCTGATTTTAATACACTTAAGAATGTAGATCAAGCTTCTCATTCAATTAGCATCTAATATCAGTTTCTCCTGGTTATAGGACATGTGCCCTAAAGGACAGAACCCATCCAGAACCTTTTGGGTGGTTCAGTCAACTGACCCGTCTATTGCCTCTTTGCAGCTGCCACCCCATGAAAGGAGAGTGCACATGCCAGCCGGGCTGGGCGGGGCTGTTCTGTAACGAGACGTGTCCTCGTGGGTTCTACGGTCCCGGCTGCGTGGAGCCATGTCTCTGTGTGAACGGGGGCATGTGTGACGGCGCCACGGGACGATGCCAGTGTCCCCCCGGCTTCATGGTGATTCTTCCAATGAGGAGCTTCCTGAAGCTGACCATTCATTCATTCTCTCAGTCATCCATCTATTTATTCACCCATCCATGAATTCAATCACTGATTCATCTATCCATTCACCCATTGGTTCCTTAGCTCATTCACTCATCTATCCATCACTCATTCATCTGCTCATTTATTCCCTCTTTCACTCATTCATTCACTCATTCACCCATCCATTAATTCATCTGTCCTTTCATTAATCTGTCCACACAATCGTTCACTCATTCACCAATCAATTTATTTAGTCATTAATCCATCCATTCATTAACATATTCATCTGTTCATTCACTCATTAAACCCCCTATTAATTCAGCCATTAGTTCACTTATTATCCATCAATTCATTCATTAACTCATTAATCCCCCACTCATTCACCTATACAAACATTCATCTACCCATTTCTTTGTCCAGTCATTGATTCACCTGTTCATTCATTTTTTTCATTCACTCATTCACATATCCGTTAGTTAACCTTCATTCAGTCTTTCACCTATCCATTCACTCATTCACCCATCTGTTCATTCCCTCTTTCATTCACCAATTCATTCATTCACTCATTCATATAAAGGTTCATAATCATTCACTGGCCAATCTATCATCACTCATTCACCTAACTATTCATTCAATCTTCAATCTTTCATTGTTTCATTCACCTATCCATAATTTCAGTCATTCATATATACATTTTTTTATTCTTTCACCAATCCATTAATTCACTCATTCACATATCTATCATCAATCATCCATCTGTTCATCCACTCAATCATTCAACCACCCATCCCTACATTCACCTATCTATTCATTCAGCCATCCAATCAGTCACTCCTTCACCCATCTGGTTATCCACTTATTCATGCATCCATTCATTCACCCATCCATCCATTCATACATTCACATATCTGTCAATTCAGTCATTCATAATCCATTAATTCACACATTCACCCATCTATCATTCATTTTTTCACCAACTCAATCATCCATCCACCCTTCCTTTCATTTTCCTATCCATCCATTCATTCATTCAACCTGTTCATCCACTCATTCAGCCATCTCTTCATCCCCTCATTTACCCATCTGTTCATCCCCCATTCATCCATCCATTCATCCCCTGATTCACCCATCCATTCATTCACTCATTCACCCATCCATTCATTCACTCGTTCACCCATCCAGTCATTCACTTGTTCACCCATCTCTTCCTCCCCTCATTCACCCATCTGTTCATCCCCTCATTCACCAGTCTGTTCATCCCCCATTCATCCATCCATTCATTCACTCATTTACCCATCTCTTCATCCCCTCATTCATCCATCCATTCATCCCCTCATTCACCCATCTGTTCATCCCCTCATTCACCCATCTGTTCATCCCCCATTCACCCATCCTTTCATCCACTCATTCACCCATCTCTTCATCCCCTCATTCATCCATCCATTCATTCACTCATTCACCTCTTCCTGCAGGGTGTACACTGTGAGAGTCCCTGTAAGGGCGCCACCTATGGGAAGAACTGCTCCCTGAAGTGTTCCTGTGAGAACTTCATTGACTGCTCCCCGCTGGATGGATCCTGCTTCTGCAAAGAGGGTGAAAAATGCCGCCACAACATCATCATCATCATCATCATCATGTTCATCAGGAGGTCACATGAGCTTCTCTGTGGTGACTGCAGGCTGGTGGGGGCCCGACTGCTTGGCCCCTTGTGCTCAGGGCACCTGGGGCCCCGGATGCAACTCCACCTGCCGCTGCTCCAATGGGGCCACATGCGACCCGGTGGATGGATCCTGTTCCTGCTCAGCTGGATGGCTGAGGGGGCCCAGTGTGAGAGCTTTTGGCTTGGGTGTGGGGTAAGAGCCGCCATGATGATATGAGAACCTCATGTGAGAGGAAATTGGAGTACATCCTGATTTTGGTCCCAATAAGGGGAGGAGAAACTTAATAAGCCTGATGCTGCTGATCCCAGGATGTGGACAAACTTTCCATTATTATTGCTCAGGGAGTTCATTTGAAGGAGCCTGGAGGTAACGTCTAGGAGCTCCATCCCCACATCTACACCTTCGGTGGGGAGGGGTCCAAGGTCTGCAATGAGTCGAGCTTTCAGATGATGAAAGGCTGTCTGACTTGTTTCCGCGAAGGCTCACTGGAATAGAACGAAGTAGAGAGCGTTTGGCCATAATCCACGACACCACAAAAAAAACCAACGAGAGCTGCCAGCTCTGGTAGCAGAGGAAAACTGCGATTGGTGTTGGAGGGCTGATGGTTTTGGTCTGATTTTACAGTGTGCAGCTTGACATGAACTCCCAATTAGCACAACTATGATCCCATCATAGTGCTGCAAACGGCCTAGTCAAAGCCCAGACATAGTCAAAGCCCAGGCCTAGTCAAAAGCCCAGACATAACCAAAGTCTAGACATAGCCAGCCCAGTCCTAGTCAGCCTACAGACATAGTCGCTTCCGTGACATAAAGTCAAAGCCCAGCGCCCAGTCAAAGCCCACATAGTCAAAGCCGAGGCCTAGTCAAAGCCCAGGCCTAGTCAAAGCCCAGACATAGTCAAAGCCCAGGCCTAGTCAAAGCCCAGACATAGTCAAAGCGGAAGGCATGAGGTCAAGCCCAGAAATAGTCAAGAAGCCCAGGCCTAGTCAAAGCCAAGGCCTATTCAGAAGCCATGGATCAAGCGAACATAGTCAAAGCCCAGGCCTAGTCAAAGCCCAGACATAGTCAGAGCCCGGGCCTGAGTCAAAGCCAAGGCCTATTCAAAGCCCAGACCTGTAGTCAAAGCCCTTTGAGGCCTGAGTCAAAGCCCAGACATAGTCAAGAAGCCCAAACATAGTCAAAGCTCAGGCCTAGTCAAAGCCCAGGGCTATGATAACGAAAGGCCTAGTCAAAGGCCAGACATAGTCAAAGCCCAGGCCTAGTCAAAGCCCAGACATAGTCCAAAGCCCAGACCTAGTCAAAGCCCAGACATAGTCAAAGCCCAGGCATAGTCAAAGCCCAGAAATAGTCAAGAAGCCCGAGGCCTAGTCAAAGCCCAGACATAGTCAAAGCCCAGACATAGTCAAAGCCCAGGCCTACAGTCAAAGCCCAGACAAGGAGTCAAAGTCCAGGCCTAGTCAAAGCACAGGACTAGTCAAAGCCCAGGCCTAGTCAAAGCCCTGAATGACATAGTCAAAGTCCAGACATAGTCAAAGCCCAGACATAGTCAAAGCCCAGGCCTACAGTCAAGAGTCCAGACATAGTCAAAGCCCGAGCCTAGTCAAAGCCCAGACATAGTCAAAGTCCGAGGCCAGGAGTCAAAAGCCCAGGCCTAGTCAAAGGCCCAGGCCTGAGGTCAAAGCCCGAGGCATAGTCAAAGCCCGAGGCCTATGTAGTCAAAGCCCAGGCCCCTGAGGTCAAAGCCCAGGCATGTAGTCAAAGCCCAGGCCTAGTCAAAGCTCCAGGCCTAGTCAAAGCCCAGACTTCTAGTCAAAGCCGCCCAACATAGTCAAGCCCAGGCCTAGTCAAAAGTCCAGACATAGTCAAGAAGCCCAGGCGAACATAGCGAGTCAAAGTCAGGCTAAGTCCAGCCCGGAGGCCTATTCCGAGCTGAGCCCCTGGGAGGTCAAGAGCCCGAGGCATGGTCCGAGCTGAGGCCTCAGCCTTGGTCAAGAGCCCAGGCTGAGGTCAAAGCCCAGTGAAGTCCAAAGCCCGAGGCCTGAGTCAGCTCAGGCCTAGTCCAGGCCCAGGCCTGTGAGGTCCAGCCCAGGCCTGAGTCAAAGGCAGGCATGGCGGAGTCAAAGCGGGAAGGCCTGGTCAAAGCCCGAACATACAGTCAAAAGCCCGAGGCCTAGTCAAAGCCTACAGGCCTAGTCAAGCCTCAGACATAGTCAAAGCCCAGGCTCAGTCAAAGCCCAGGCCTATTCAAAGCCCAGACCTAGTCAAAGCCCAGGCCTAGTCAAAGCCCAGACATAGTCAAGTGCCCAGGCCTAGTCAAAGCCCAGACATGGTCAAAGCCCAGGCCTAGTCAAAGCCCAGGCCTAGTCAAAGTCAGAAAAGCCTCCCAGGCCTAGGTCAAAAGCCCAGGCCTATTCAAAGCCCAGGACCTAGTCAAAGCCCAGGCCTGGGGTCAAAGCCCAGACATATTCAAAGCCCAGGGCCTAGTCAAAGCCAAGGCTCATTCAAAGCCCAGACCTAGTCAAGCCCAGGCCAAACATAGCCCAGACATAGTCAAAGCCCAGACATAGTCGCAAGCCCAGGCTCAGTCAAAAGCCCCAGGACCTAGTCGCGCCCAGGCCTAGTCAAAGCCCAGACATAGTCAAAGCCCAGCCTGCCTAGTCAAAGCCCAGACATAGTCAAAGCCCAGGCCTGGGCCCAGCCAAAGTCAGCTTTCTCCAGCCCAGGCATAGTCAAAGCCCAGGCCTAGTCAAAGCCCCCAGACATAGTCAAAGCTCAGGCCTAGTCAAAGCCCAGACATAGTCAAAAAGTCCAGGCATAGTCAAAGTCCAGGCTCAAAGCCCAGGCCTAGTCAAAAGCCCAGGCATAGTCAAAGTCCAGACATAGTCAAAGCCCAGAGCCCAGGCCTAGTCAAAGCTCCCAGGCCTCAGTCAAAGCCAAGGCTTAGTCAAAGCCAGGCTCAGTCAAAGCCCAGACATAGTCAAAGCCCAGCCCTTAATCAGCCTCTAAATCTAGATGGGATGGTCTGAGGTTTTTGTCTCTACCCCACAGGAGTAGTCTGACTCTGAGCCATGAGCAGAACCCCTGATGCTTCTCGTCTCTGTGCAGGTGGGCACATTTGGGCTGGCTGCCTGAAGAGGTGCCACTGCAAGTCCATGAAAGGCTGCCAGTGGGCAACCAGCTGGGAGTGCCACTGTCTGCCAGGCTGGATGGGTGAGTAATGACATGTTTAGCTTTCTTTCAGAGGAGGGGACCAGGCGGATGGAGGGATTTTTCAGAATCCATCTAAGACCGAACCAAAACAGTAGACATCAGATCAAGAGCCAGCAGGCATGCTAGCATAGCAACACCTGATAAGACATGAACAATCAATCCCAGAACCAGTCCTACAGAAGCGAAAGACTGATGAAGTAAAACATTAAAGAAGACACTAAATTAATCTCCAATTCTTTTACTAGATCTAAAACATTTTATCATTGATTTATTTGAGATGAAAATCGATCACAATAAACCGTTTTAAAAGCCTTTCTTTTAATCGAAACTTTCAAGAACTTCCTCATTCAGCACAATTGGCACCAGAGGGCCCAACTAAGTTAACAATCATCAAAATAATTTCACTATCGCTGATTTCTCACTGGGACTGACTCCAAAGCAACATGACTCAGAGACCTGGGCACCGATATACTGCAGCAGGGACTCAGGCGGGCGACTTCCTGCGCGCATCCGGTGGGCAGCTGGCCCATGGGAGATATGCAGGCAAAACTCTGCGGACAATGGTAAGGGTACCGGTACTTCGACTGACCTGATTCGACGAAGAAGACAAGCCATCATATCTCAGAAACTTTTGGTCGTCTGAAACGGTGATGGAACAACTAAGACTCTTTTCAAGCTGAGCCATTTTAAAACTTTTCCAGACCTGCTCCAATAAACTCAGGCTTCGAAAGCGAATCACCATGGTATATTGTATTGGTAAAACCGACGACATGTAGTTTTAATAGTTTCCATGCCTAATAATAATGATATTGCATTTATTTACATGAAAGCACTGTACATCATAGCATTTTTAGAAACAGATTTTCAAGCACATACCTTTGACAAAGAGGAAGGATTACAGCAAATAGTTTCAGTGAAATAATAGAACAGATACAACCAAACAAAAAAATAAATGACAAAACTATAAAACACGGAACAAAATTGTTAAGAAAGAAGATGGAACTCTGAGGTCATTTCCCTCTAATTCCTCATCGGTGGAGCTCTGTCTCCCAGGGTCCTCAGCTTTTTTCTGGGGTGACTGAGGAGTTTTTTAACATATGTGTTACATATGTGAGGGAGACAGATCTTATATTGAATATGTAATGCCAATTCCTAGCATACAGGCTCTAGCTAATCAGAGCTAAAGCCGGCAACAGTGCAGGAAATCAGAGTGTGGTGCAGAGAGGGCCATGGAGATACTCCAGGACTGTTTCCGAAATGCTCTGACTTCCCGAACATGTTCAAAGCTGCAGCAACCTTTGGTGACAACAAGATCGGCTATATAGAAGTATGCGCATGACTGTGTCAGCCTACATCAACAAATTCATTGTAGGATTCTACATGCTGAAGGCCCTCTATGGTGCTTCTACAGAAACCAAGAAGCACCATAGAGAGGACACGGACTAAGGTCAGGTCCTCGGAGGAGATGTGGACTCCCAGGAACTTAAAGGCTGTCCACACTTTCCTCTCCTTGATGTGGATGGGTGGGTGTAGGTCAACGATCACTCCTGATGTCCATGAATGAGCTCCTTGGTCTACCTCGGTAATTTCAGCTGCAGGAACTGTTTTGCAGTCTTTCCCATTCAGCAGGACGGTCCACCTCCTCCCTGTAAGGAGCCTGATCGTTGTCTCTGCTGAGGCCAACCACCGTGGTGTCGTCTGCAAACTTGATGATGGCGTTAGAGCCATGGACAGGTCTGCAGTCGTGGGTGAGGAGAGAGTAGAGGAAGGGACTCATCACACAACCTTGTGGCACTCTGAGTGTTTATAATGGTGGTGAATGAGCAATGGTTGTCTAGCCGAACATGTTGGGGTCGACCGGTCAGGAAGTCGAGCAACCGGTTTGCACATGAGTGAACTGATGCCGAGGTGCTGTGAGTTTGGTAATGAGTTGTGATTGAATGACAGTATTAAATGCTGAACTAAAGGTCTAAGAACAGCATTCTGGCGTAAGGGTTCTTGCTGTCCAGGTGAGAAAGGACAGAGTGCAGTGCTACGGAGACTGAATCCTCTGTGCTTCTATGCTGCCTGTTAGGGGTTAGGGTTAGGAGTAAACCCCATTGTGCAAAGTGGTTGGGGTCCAGTGTGTGTGTGTGTGTGTGTGTGGTAGGATCTGCAGGATCTGAGGCGTGCTAGGACCAGTCACTCCAAGCACTTGGTGATGATGGGGGTGAGAGCTACCGGGCTATAATCCTTAGAGTCTGGTTGGGTTAGAACTACTTGGGGATTGGGGCGATGGGAGGTAGAGCTTTGAAGCAGGTCGCGTACCACAGCATGGGCCAAGGACAGGTTGAAGATGTCCGTCAGCACTCCTGCCAGCTCCCCAGAGCACACTCTGAGGACACGTCCAGGTATGCCATCCCCAGGACCCGCAGCCACTTTTTGGACTGTTAATCCTATCTCAGAGGCCGCTCCTACATCAGTGCAGAGGAGAATCAGTGGCTGTTGGTCTGGGAAAGTGGTGCACTGGAGTTGCAGTTGTGACCATTCCCTATCTCAAAACAAGCATAAGAAGTTGGCAAAAGCTTTCATTGAGGAAGAGAAACATCAGAGGAGGCGGGGGAGGTATTGGAGATTCTTGCTTATTCTGGTGAGAATCTGAAGACCTTGCCCTTTATACGTCAAGGGTTGGAGTTGTAAAGCAAAGTGATCCTCCACACTTACTTTTGTAGTGTGTGTTTTAGGCCTTCTTAGGAGATCCCCTCTTCAGCTCTGGCCACACAGCTTTACTGTCACCTCACAGTAGGTTTCACATGTTGAGATGAGTGGTGAGTATTATCCAAGATGTGAGGAACAGGGAGGGATGGTCTGATTGCACGATGTGGGGGAGGGGTGTCACCTTGTCAGCTTCAGCCAGATTGGAGTAGAAATGGTCCAGGGTCTTGCCTCCTCTGGTGTTGCAGGAGTCTTGTTGGTGGAATCTAGGGAGGACTGTCTTCAAGTTGGAGTGGTTGAAGTCCCCCACAACAATAAAAGCAGCCTCGGGTGTTTGGTTTGATGTTTGCTAATGGCCGCATAGAGTTCTTTCATGGCTAGCTTGGCATTAGCATCCGGGGGGGGTGTACACAGCAGTGAGGATAATGGAAGTGAATTCCCTTGGGAGGTAATAAGGTCTGCATTTGACCATTAAAGACTCCACATTCTGTGAGCAGTGACTCTCGGTAGTAGCAGAGTCTGTGCACCAAGCTTTGTTAATATAAATGCACAGACCTCCATCTCTGGTCTTGCCAGAATCATTTGCTGTCCTGTCGGCTCGGTGTGTCTGGTGTCCAGTTAGCTGGATAGCATTGTCCTGGCAGCTGTTGCAATGTTTCGGTGAAAATCATGACATTTGACTCCGTAATCTGTCTGTCAGTAATGATGGATAATCGTAGCTTGTGAAGTAATCAGCTCCACTGTTGCTTGGCCACTGGTCAGCCACTGGTCATTTTTAATCCCGCCTCCCTCTCTGCTGCTGCACCAGGAAAAACAAAACTTTTGTGAACTGTTTTATGCAAATATCAAGAATTCATACATCTCTGAACGCGAAGCCAGTTTAAAGCATAATTCAAAACAACGACAATTCAACGTGGCTGCTCAGTGGGTAGCGGCGGCTGCCTCGCCGCAAGAACATTCTAGTTTTGATTCCCGCCCGGTCTTCTGCATGGAGTTCGCATGGTTGACCTCGCCTTTCTGTCCAGGGTGGATTCCCACCTCTGTCCAGGGTGGACCTCGCCTCTGTCCAGGTGGACCCAGCCTCTCTATCCAGGGTGGACCTAGCCTCTCTGTCAGGGTGGACCCTCTGTCCAGGGTGGATCCTGCCTCTCTGTCCAGGATGGACCCCTCCCTCTCTGTCCAGGGTGGACCCTGCCTTCCAGCCCAGGGTGGACCCTGCCTTCTCTGTCCAGGGTGGGACCCCTGCCTCTCTGTCTAGGGTGGACCCTGCCTCTCTGTCCAGGGTGGGACCCCTACCTCTCTGTCCAGGGTGGACCCGCGCCTCTCTGTCCAGGGTGGACCTGCCTCTCTGTCCAGGGTGGACCCTGCCTCTGTCCAGGGTGGACCTGCCTCTCTGTCCAGGGTGGACCTCGCCTCTCTGTCCAGGGTGGACCCTGCCTCTCTGTCCAGGGTGGACCCCACCTCTGTCCAGGGTGGACCCCGCCTCTCTGTCCAGGGTGGACCCTGCCTCTGTCCAGGATGGACCCAGCCTTTCTGTCCAGGGAGGACCCCCTCTCTCTGTCCAGGGTGGACCTCACCTCTCTGTCCAGGATGGACCCCTGCCTCTTACCCGTAGACAGTTGGAGATAGACACCAGCACCCCTCCCCACCCCAGCACCCTTTGCGACCCCAGCAGGGCTAAAGTGTGACGGAAACTGGATGGATGGACAATTCAAAGTGTTTTACATGAATTAGACAATAAAATAAAAGGAAAATAAAAGCAAATGAAGCTAAAATCACGATTAAAGCAGGTAGTAAAACCAAACAGTTGGACCAGAATCTTAAACTAATAAATTCTCAGTTAACAGTTTAACTTCAACAAAGGCAGCTTTAAATAAACGCGTTTTAAACTTTGACTCAAAGAGCTGTGGTTTAAGCCTTAAACCACAGTTTCCAGAAGCGAGCTGAGGTCCAGATAAGAGGAAGGAAGGAGGCGTAACAACAATAAATGAACGAAGATCCTTTGGGTTGAGCAGGTTCTCTCTGACAGCAGATTCTGCTCCCGTTCACATTTCCACCTCATCACTTCTTTTCTCCTCAGGGCCCCGCTGCAGTGACCCTTGTCCAGAAGGCCAGTGGGGCCCCCACTGCAACCGCTCCTGCTCTGAGCACTGTCCCAACAGCGACACATGTTTGAGAAAAACAGGGGAGTGTGTCTGTCGCCCAGGGTACAGCGGCGCCGCCTGTCAGAACAGTAAGTCCACCTTTGGGCCTCAGCAGGACTGGAAGCTCCTCTGGTTGCTGCAGCTTTGACCTCCTTGTCTTTCAGCCTCCTCAGAGAAGGCCGACAGCGTCATGGTCCCTCTGCCTCCAGGAGAGAAGGAGTCATGGGGGGCCATCGCAGGCATTGTGGTGCTGGTCCTCCTGGTCGTCCTGCTGCTGGCTCTGCTGCTTCTTTACCGCCGCCGGCAGAAGGACAAGCAGAGCAACACGCCAACCGTGTCCTTCTCCAGCAGCCGCACCGTCAACTCAGAATACGCCGCCCCAGGTATGAAAACTCAAAGGCTGTGTGAGACCCAGACGAGGACCACTCTGACTCAACACCCTCCCTCAGCTGGGGGTCGTATCCATTAATGGACCCCAGAGGATTGACGTGATTAGATCAATAAGGACTCCAGGTGTCAGAATGATTGAAACATAGAATCCCAGCATCAATTAACACTTTTTCACATCATTGCTTTAAACTCTTGTTACAGGAAATAAATCATTTTCTTCAGCATGTTTCTCTGAGAAACACTTTGGTACACTGACTGCCCAGTAGTGGGCAGTATAGGCAGTTTTTCTAACCCTGCTGCTCAGGTGCTTGCTAGTCACCCTTAATAAAGCGCCCAGTCACCCATAATAAGCGACCCAGCCACCAAAGGGCCCAGTCACCCCACAGCGCTGGCCCAGTCACCCTTAATAAAGGGGCCCAGTCACCCCCTTAATAAAGGGACCCCGTCACTCCTTAATAAAAGGGGCCCAGTCGCCCACTTAATAAAGGCCCAGTCCCAGTAAAGGACCCAGTCGCCTATAATAAAGGGGCCCAGTAGTAAAGGCCGCCCAGCCCTTAATAAAGAAGGGTCACCCAATTAAGGGACCCCCTTAATAAAGGCACAGTCAGCCCTTAATAAAGGGACCCAGTAAGCCCTTAGTAAAGGGGCCCAGTCAGCCCTTAATAAAAGGGACCTTATAAAGGCCCAGTCACCCTTAATAAAGGGGCCCAGTCACCCTTAATAAAGGGGCCCCAGTAAGAGGCCCCTTAATAATAAAGGGGCCCCAGTCCCAGCCCCTTAATAAAGGGACCCTTAAGTCACCCTTAATAAAAGGGACCCAGTCACCCTTAATAAAGGGACCCAGTCACCCTTAATAAATTCAGGCCCAATAAAGGCCCTTAATAAAGGGACCCAGTCACCCTTAATAAAGGGACCCAGCCCTTAATAAAAGGGACCCAGTAAAAGCCCATAATAAAAGGGCCCAGTAAGCCCTTAATAAAGGGACCCAGTCACCCTTAATAAAAGGACCCAGTAAAGTTTACCCACGCCAATGCTAATAAAGGGACTTAATTCAGCCCACTTAATAAAGGGACCCAGTCGCCCTTAATAAAGGGGCCCAGTCACCCTTAATAAAAGGGACCCAGTCACCCTTAATAAAGCGACCCAGTCAGCACCCTTAATAAAGCGACCCGAGTAAGCCCCTTAATAAAGGGACCCAGTCACCCTTAATAAAGTCGGCCCAGACCCAGTCCCTTAATAAAAGGGACCCAGTGCTAATCCCCTTAATAAAGGGACCCAGTCACCCTAATAATAAAAGGGACCCAGTCACCCTTAATAAAGGGACCCAGTCACCCTTAATAAAGGACACCCAGCCTCTTAGTAAGGCCCATAATTGCCAGTCGTTTTCCCTTAATAAAGGGACCCAGTCACCCTTAATAAAAGGGACCCAGTCACCCTTAATAAAGCGACCCAGTCACCCTTAATAAAAGGGACCCAGTCACCCTTAATAAAGCGAATCTACAGTCCCAGTCACCCTTAATAAAGGGACCCAGTCACCCTTAATAAAGGGACCCAGTCACCCTCTAATAAAGGGGCCCAGTCGCCCTTAATAAAGCGACCCAGTCACCCTTTAATAAAGGGACCCAGTCACCCTTAATATGTGTCATTCAATAAGGACAGAGCAGACTGGACTTCTAAAGGAAGCTGAGGTCCTTCAGATGCTGCAGATTCTTCTATCAGATCTGCTACAGAGCTAATGACTGAAAGAAGCTCAACCAGCTCCTCTAGAACCTCTGGAGATGAAGAAGATGATGGACAGCAGTGAGCATCCTCTTCATCAGACTGTTCTGGTACGCTCAAATCGGATGAGCTTTGATCAGCAGAAGAAGCTGGTTTATATGCAAATTCTATGGTCTAAAGGTCCTGCAGCATCAGAGCAGCAGGAGGCGCTGCTGAGCATCTGAGGTGCTTCACAAGCAGCAGCAGCTGGAAACATTGACCTTTAGCTGCTGGACATCAACCAATGAGAGAAGCTGATCTGGGAGCTGGCAGGGGAGTCAGGCGCAGCACTGCTGATGCAGAAGCGCTATGATCACTCCTCTGAAACAGTTTATTAGCGCCTAAATTAACTTCAAATGTAGAAACCTGCCGGCAGAATATGTTGGCTTTTATTATCCTGCTGCCTGCAGTTTGTAGCACAGACCTGAAAAACGCTAACATCTACTTCCAGCCGCCACCAACAGTAGGGGAAAACCCTGGCCAAGAGGCTGAGCGGGCCTGAGGCAGCTGCTGCTGGGGATTCCCAGTGACAGCACCGCAGCGCCGGTATGTGGGGGTCTGAGCGGCTGACCACAGAGAAATAATCTTTGAAGGCAGGATGGTAATCTGGATGAACTGACTGCACAGACCATGTTTTCAGGAGGACTTTCTCACTTCAACATAGATTCTAACTACTTTCTACCCGCTGATCACAGCTAATATAGCAAAGCTGCTCTCTGGCATCGAACACAGGAGCAGCAGAAGCATCTGGACTCACTTTACTGGAACGGCTGACCTTAATGAGGATCAGAGAAGAAGCAGCAGCAGCTGTTTAAATTGAACATAGCTTTAAACAACAACAGAGTGTCAGTCAGGGACTCCTCCAGTTCTGGTGAAACACAGACCTCTACAGAAGACCCTTCCTTTCTACAGCATCAAGGTCGAAAACGACTGATACTAACAAAACTATTAGCTACCGACATATATGCATATATTTTTTGAATTGATCTCCATTGTCTTGCTCTGCACCCCCCACAGAACTCACCCCCACCCGATCTTCATAATACCATCTATGTTTCTGTTTGAAATGTTGAAAGGTGAGGCGACCACAAGTGTCCAGCAGGGTGCCTGTAAATACTGTTTATATTATTATTATTATTATTATTATTACATATTATTATTAGTATTATCATCATTATTATTATTATTATTACTATTATAAAAGTTATTATTATTGTTGCTATTATTATTATTGCTATTATATATTATCATTATTATCATTATTATTATTGCTGTTTATCATTGTTATTATTACGTATCATTATTATTGTAATTGTTATTATTGTTGTTATTATTATATATTATTATTATTATTATTATTATTATTATATTATCATTATTATCATTATTATCAGTATTATTATTATTATTATTATTATTGTTATTATTATTATATTATCATTATTATCATTATTATCATTATTATCATTATTATCTCTGTATCAACTTAAATCTTTGTAATTAAACAGTTTTACACATTTAATCATCTAGTATTTATAATTCTAATAGTGAAATCACTGTTTTCACGCTGTTTCCTTCTAATGCTTCATTTTACAGTCAGTTCATCTGTGGGGACGTCTAATAAAGATCCTGGGGAGGCCCCACCAGGGGCCCCTGTGCTCCCCTCTGGCTGCGATAAATCCAGGTATAGATATTTAGATGTTAGAGCTGTTGAACTCTGGTGCCGATGCTGAGTCATTTATGTTTGAAGAAACCCAAACAGATCTGATGTGTTTCAGTTTGAATCAAACCCATAATTTGGATTATTTACGTCCCACGAGCCGCTGTGGAAAAACAAGCAGCTTCTATGAAAATGAAACGTTTCACTGAAAAACCGCAGCAGCCAGTTTTTCTCCAGTTAATTACGGCAGCGCTGAAAGTTTTCCAACTGCTTCATCATCATCATCATCATCATCCTCATCATCGTCATCCAGACTCAGGGTACAGAAGATGATTTTTAACTGTTGACCAAGAATCTAAAGCTGGAGATGCTAATCTACGGATGTCAGTGGAAAATATTCCCGTTTCTATAATTAGAAGATGTTTGGGAAAAAGATGGAGGTCATCAAAGGTCATGGTTTGACGGAGGAACTCTTCTCCCTGACGTGACAAACGTTCACAACAAAACACAAATGGTTGCAGATCTAGTTTACTGAGTGAAAAGCATGAATCTGCCTGATGTTCTTTAATCTTTGCAGCAGGTCCAGTTTTAGACCAGAGATCTGATCAATCCACCATCTGTCATGGAAGAAGATGGACCATCTAGTTTAGGTTGTTTAAGGTCCTGCTGTTAGAAGCTCACAGCATCTCCTAAACCTGGACCTTTTCTGCTGTGATAAAAACCTTCATGCTGAAGTCAAACTTCATGATGAGTTAACTCTGCTGCATAGCTGGACGCTGATCAGACTGAAGCTTCCAGCTCTCGACATTTTAACTTTAAAACAGGCCAGAGGAACCAGGATTCCTTTGACTCCATTTTTACGTACCGCTGCCCGTCGCCTGGATCCCTGTTTAGTTGCTCTGAACTGGAAACCAAAACCTTTAAAACTTCAGAGTTTATAAATGCATCTGGTCTGGTTAGAGTCCAACGGCATTTCAGAAACGGTTCCACTTACCGACACATTGGCCCCGGCTCTCATAGAAGCCCGGACAGCAGTGGTACCTCCTGCGGTACTGGGTCCTTACCGCCTGCCTGTAGGCTGTTCTGTAGGTGATCCTGAAAGATTCTCACAATCAGAAAGTTCTGACATAAAGACCCAGAGACAGAGAAACAAGGCGGGTCAGAACCTGTGATTCTGGCATCGGTAGGACGTCCGCGGGTCCGAGCACGGCACCTCCATCACATGGTCATAAGGATGGGAGTAGGACTCCTTCACTGAGGTGGTGTAGCTGGAGGCAAAGGACAAACAGTTCTGTTGGGTTCTGATCCAGTCTGGCTTTAACCCCTTCAGCCTGGTGGTTCCGGTACCAGGACCGACTGACACCTGGTTATCTATTTATAGAAATGGCCCAAACACAGTCACATGGTGTTTCATCCACACGCCTTTAAAACTGGGGCTTTACATTTTCTAAAACATGTTTCAAAATTATTTTTAACATGAATATTTTTGTTTAATAGCTGCGTAAACAAATAAAATGAGAATTAAAATTCCACCTGGCGTGAGTGACTCTGCCGGAATAATGCAACAGCACCTGATCAGTTTTAGCCCCGCCTCCTAACGGCCGGCATCACTGGAAACTACAGATTTAAACCTTTCCAACGAGGTGTCGGACATTACTGAGCAACTATTTCAGGCGATGTAAAAGGCGTGCTAACGAATGCCTGCTGGGAGCGTAAAGCTCTCCGTATATCAGCATCAGTTCACGTTACGCTCGGCAGCCTGGAGGTTTGCTCTGCGCCATGGATCCTGCTTCACCTTCCGTTTCTCTCTATCAGTTTATTTCAATGAACCGTGACGGCTCAGAAGAGGAAAATGACCCATTTGGAAGCTTAGAGGAAATCTTGCGAGCAGTAACGGTGAAATGAGAAATCATTAGACAGCCTGGAGGGTGAGGAGGAGGAAGAGGAGGAAAAGAAAGAGTTTTTACTACTAGATGTTGGAGCTTGGCCTGTTTTCCAGTGTTTTCCTGTTTCTCTGACTGTGACTAACTGGATGTGCTCTCTTCATCCTCTGACATGGGAGCTGGCTCCGAGCTCGTCTGCCTGGCTGTGTGTTTCCTGGACGGGGGCGCTGTGGAGCTGGTTGACAGTTGCCTTTTGTATCTATGCTTCTTTTCTATGTCTGCTTCTGTCTCCTTGAACCCCAGTGGGCCTCAGCAGATGGCAGACGCTCACACTGAGCCTGGTTCTGCTGGAGGTTTCTTCCTGTTCAAAGGGAGTTTTTCCTCTCCACTGTGCGCTACAAGCATGCTTAGTGTGAGGATTGCTGAAGAGTCAATGAGTCGATGCAATCAGCTGGGTTTTCCTTAGATAGAAAACTTTTGAATCAATCTGACTGGATGATCTGGTTGAACTGGAAAGTGCCTTGAGATGATGTGTGTTGTGAATTTGGCGCTATAGAAATAAACTGAATAGAATTGAACTATTATCTCTGTCTGTACGGCTCACCTGGAAACTGGAGAAACGACACGGAAGCTGCGGTTCTTATTTCTCCTCTCCGACTGTCTGACTGCAGAACGATTTCCAGACCAGCTGCAGCGCTTTGCTCTTCATCTGCTTTATGTGATGTTTTCGCCGTGTTTTGGTTTATTGCGTGCGACGTTGATTCAGGGAAATATGTACAACTTTGAAAACAATCACATTCAGCCAATAAAGTTTAATTTAATGTCATTAATGACCTTGCTGTGATAAACTCTATTTATTTATTTTTATAGTATGGATGTCCAGGGGCCATAACAGACAGCAGGCCAGGCCCCCCCCCACACCTGAGACTTGATTCTATTCAAGGTGAGATTTCTATTCTGCAAAGATCTGCATAGATCTGCATATATTAGTTCTGATGTATCATAACTTCCTTAGATTTATGTGATGATTAGAAGTCAGTGTCAGATGCAGACTTATTGTTGTTTTCAGAGGAAATATATTCTATATATTACAGCGAAGATGCTGAAGAATAGAAGGAGAATAGAAGGAGAATAGAAGGAGAATAGAAGGAGAATAGAAGGAGAATAGAAGGAGAATAGAAGGAGAATAGAAGGAGAATAGAAGGAGAATAGAAGGAGAATAGAAGGAGAATAGAAGGAGAATAGAAGGAGAATAGAAGGAGAATAGGAGGAGAATAGAAGGAGAATAGAAGGAGAATAAAAGGAGAATAGAAGGAGAATAGAAGGAGAATAGAAGGAGAATAGAAGGAGAATAGAAGGAGAATAGAAGGAGAATAGAAGGGGAATAGAAGGAGCCGCCGCCTTCAGCCTCATCATTGGAAAGAACACAAATAAAAAGGCAGAAAGGACACAAGCTGGGGAAAGAAAATCAAATGGTCACAATTCAATCATTTTTACCACGTTTTTTACATAATAATTTGCATGAAGTAATAATTTGCAAATTTTCTTGACAGAAGCTTCTGATTCTAATTTATTTTTTTAATTTTTGTACAGTTTTTGGATTTCTAATTCTTGTTTTTTTATAAAATATCCCTGTTTTATCCGTCTTATTTTATATTCAGTTAGGTCATATTACTGCGTGTTTCATGCTAAATTTATAACTTTATGCATAAAAAGTCTCCAATAATGTAAATCAGCCTATTGTCTGCTCAGATTCCCTTTTATGAGTGAAAAATGCTAAATCCCATTTCCTCCAAACGCACCGCCCTCTAAAACCTTTGTGGAACAGACATGATTCGACTGATTCAGTCCAGATTAACTTTAGTTATAGTGAAGCTGTGGATCTATAAACTCTGAGGATTCATCCAGAGTTTGTGGAAGTCCATCCAAATGGGCCTCCATGGTGTTTCGCATGTTTATTGTGGAAAAAAAAGGTGGTGAGGCTAAATATTTTTCATCTTTTAATCACCTATAAATCAGACAAATAGTGATTCCACCTGAAAAATATTCCTCCAGCCTTTTCTGTCACACAGATACAAACAATTGTACTTCCAATTTATAGTTTGGGAGCCGAACTTTAATTCACATTTAACTCACATTTGCTTTAATTCAAATCTGTAATTTCAGGCAGAATTTCCTCCTTAGAGCCTCGGGGCTTAAGGATGGGAGCAGGACTGTAGCTGGAGGCAAAGGGTTCGGATGCAAAGTGCCTTTAATCCTCTTTGCTTTCCAGAAATCAATGAATATCTCAGGATTTATCATCTTTCTGACTTTCAAACTAGTGAACAGACTGATGGATCCACTTTGTCCTGATTTTACTGATCCAGGAAAAAGAAAATCCACCAAACAGCAACATCTGTCCACATCTGTTGGCAAAATCAGGAGGAGAGTAGAAACTGACCCAGAACGCCTAGATGGGCAGAGGTGGACCTGGAAAGGCCTGGAGAGACCTGGAGAGACCTGGAGGTGCATGGAGATGCCTGGAGAGGCATGGGGGGGCCTGGAGATGCATGGAGAGGCATGGAGGGGCACACAAGCATGCTTAGTGTGAGGGATTGCTGAAGAGTCAATGAGTCGATGCAATCAGCTGGTTTTCCTTAGATAGAAAACTTTGAATCAATCTGACTGGATGATCTGGTTGATCTGGATCTATAAAGTAACCTGAGATGACATGATGAGAATTGGAGCTATAGAAATAAAGTGAATAGAATTGGGGAGGCATGGACGGGTCTGAAGAGATCTGAAACCATCTGAGAGGTTCCATTGTTATAAAATGACGGATTTTATTCTCAGCCAAATGTCAGGATCAGGTGTTACTTTGCAAATATCTAATATCTCTGAACTGCATGACCTCAGCTTAGTCCTTCACTCCATCCTGCAGCACCTGGATTCTGCAGGTTCCTACGCCAGGATCCTGTTGGTGGATTTCAGCTCTGCTTCAGGAGAAGCTCTCCCAGCTGAGGGAGCCTGACTCCACCTGCAGGTGGATCACAGACTTCCTGTCTGACAGGAAGCAGCAGGTAAAGCTGGGAAAACATTTCTGACCCTCAGCTCATTAGCTCATCAGATGGTCCAGCAGAGGATGTACGTCCTGCTGCAGCTGAAACAATTCAACCTGCCAAGGACAATGATGGTGCTCTTCTATTATATATATTATATTGTATAGCTATAGATTCTTTATTCTGTATATATTTGATTTGGCTGCAGCCAGTTAGTTTGGTTGTGGCCGGTTTGTTGCTCAAAAAAATTTTTGGAAGCATCTTGCTAACCAGTTAGCATCTTAGTGCTAGCAGGTTCCCAATGGGAAATTCCATTTGGGACCAAGTAGCACTAAATTGGTGACTTATGTGGAAAAACGACTTTTGCTGTCAAGGATTGTGCGCGCTATGGACAGAGGAAACATGCAGAGGAGGAGAGTTTAGTGTGTCGGAGGTCGTGGATGAGTAGCAGGTGGTCCCTCCGTCAATCACATCCATTTTTTATTTAGAGGAGGAAAGCGGGACGAAGATGTTGTGGAAGAGGGTACGCCAGTACTAAAATTTCAACCAGGCGGCAGAAGCTTGGTTTGGTGTAGAAGAACTTCCAGCAGAGGAGGGAGTAGTCGTACCATGTTTGAGTTTTAGACCCTTGCCTATAACATGTAGTGCAGTAAAGCATACACGCCAGTTCTGTTAGCTCTACTCCGTCGCTGGCCTGCAGAAGACACACAGGCTTGGCAACCCATCCTCGTGAAGAACACTGGGGACGCAACTCAATGGGAAAGGAAAAGGATTCTTGGTTTCAACAAGGCGTATATTAGCTGCGCATGTGAACATGAATCAAGATGCTATGACCGAAAACATTTATTTAATAACCTAGGCCTGCAGAAGATAACGAAAAAATTACACTGATATTAAGACAGGATGTTTGGTCTGATAAAAAGTACATTAATAGAAACGTTTAAGCCACAATGATGTCACATTTATTCCTTCTATGTTTGTTTTATTATTTTTTTCTTGTCGTTCTTGTCGATATGCACCTCGCTCAGAGACAACAGCTGAAAACTAGCTTCATATTTACAGAAATGTGTATTATCCCTGACAAATAAACAATTAAATAAATAAAATCATGAAGCATGTTCCCCCCCCCAGCCAATCAAAACCAGCTCCACTGCACTGTTCCCATCAGAACCAGCTCCACTGCACTGTTCCCATCAGAACCAGAACCACCCCAGCCC
This sequence comes from Cyprinodon brontotheroides, assembly GCA_018398635.1. Lineage (NCBI taxonomy): Eukaryota > Metazoa > Chordata > Actinopteri > Cyprinodontiformes > Cyprinodontidae > Cyprinodon > Cyprinodon brontotheroides. The sequence goes on from JAGKQL010000029.1 coordinate 349,118, forward strand.
ATGAGACTCACCTCTCCCAAAGGCTGCACACATTGGGGTCTGTGGGATCCAGAGAGCTGCCCAGTCCAATCAGGAGGCCTAGAAGCTGCAGGACGGCAGAGGAGCAGGAGGTCTGCATGGTGCTGAGGAGGAACCAGAGGAGAGATGTTTAGACAGAGAAACCTGGATGTCTGATGCTGAAGCGGATCGTCTCACTGCAGACATTCAGGTGAACAGAGTTCAGCTTTCAGGAACACCTGCAGGAGGAAACCTCTGAGCAGAGAGAAAAGCTTTGATGCTTTGAATTCCCACTGTGCTTAATGGACAGAACTGGCTCTGATCAGCGGCTGGAAGGCAGCAGACTCCAGAGACGTGGCTCCACCATCATCCTGAGGGGCCTCCACACTCCTCTGCAGGAACATCTGGATCTGATCAGGGAGCCAGCTGAGCCCCGCAGCAGAGCTCAGGGCCTCTGGAAGGATCCCAGGGAGCAGGAGGGAAACAGCTTCCAGAGAAATGATCAACATGCTCTGAGGAGGAGCAGGAAGCTCCTGATGGAGCTCTGACATCTGCAGAGCTTCTCACATCATCTGATGGAGATCTATGGGATGCTGGACACATCTGAGAACAGATCTACGTGCTTCATAAAAACATGTCAGACATCTGGAACGCACGGCTCTACCTTAAAACAAACTTTATAGATTAAAACTTTTTGTCCTGATTGAGGATTTTTTCATTTATAGTTACAGATCTACAGCCTGCGGATCTACAGCCTGCGGATCTACAGCCTGCGGATCTACAGCCTGCAGATTTACAGCCTGCAGATCTACAGCCTGCGGATCTACAGCCTGCGTATCTACAGCCTTGACAATCTACAGCTCTGCGGATCTACAGCCTGCAGATCTGCAGCCTCAAGTGGATCTACAGCCTGCGGATCTACAGCCTGCAGATCTACAGCCTGCAGATCTACAGCCTGCGGATCTACAGCCTGCGTATCTACAGCTTGACAATCTACAGCCTGCAGATCTACAGCCTGCGGATCTACATCCTGTGGATCTACAGCCAAGCGGATCTACAGCTTGACAATCTACAGCCTGCGGATCTACAGCCTGCGGATCTACATCCTGTGGATCTACATCCTGTGGATCTACAGCCTGCGGATCTACATCCTGTGGATCTACAGCCCTGCGGATCTACAGCTTGACAATCTACAGCCTGCGGATCTACAGCCTGCGGATCTACATCCTGTGGATCTACATCCTGTGGATCTACAGCCTGCGGATCTACAGCCTGTAGATCTACAGCCTGCGGATCTACAAATTCATATAGATCTATAAAGTGAGCTCAGCAGACATTTTATTATTTTGGCTTATAGAGAAAATCCAATCAGATTATTGAGTCTCTCTTTCTGGATGATAATCTAGATTATCAGAGTATAGATTCAGCTTTGCTGCAGATCTGCAGAAAAAGAAGGAACATTTTTCCTTCCTGCTCCATGTTTACATCATCATCATCATCATCGCTGAAGTGTGGAAAACCTGCCTGCGGCTCGATGAGTAATACGTGGTTTTAATGTTTACAGAGTTGGTGGTTCAATTCCCAGCAGAGACAGTTTGTGAAACGTGTTTATCAGCAGGAATCAGGACTAGTTATCATTGAGGAGTTCAGCTTCTCTGCACATTTTCACCTAAAATAAAGCTAGCAGCCAGGTTAGCTTCTCCTCCGTTCGTCTGAAGAACAGCGACATTATTTAAGCTGGACATAAAATAACCCAGAGATGAACAAACCCTCATTAAGTCTCTCAGATGTGAAGCGAGAAGCGTCATAAACTCTCTGCTTTAAAATGGCTTCATTAGAAAAAGTTTTCCACCACAAGCAGATGGAAAAAATCGGAGAGAAAAAACACATTGAGGCACAAAAACAACATTTTATAGAGCAGACATGTGGCTTTATGGAGAGGACTGGGGGGGGGGGTTCATTACCTTCTGTGCTTAAAAATTAGGATTAGAATCAAACTTCATCCTCATTCCACTGCAGCAAATACAGATTAACGAAATTTAGTCTCTGCCATTGTGCAGCGCCCGGGGAGCAGGGTGGGGTTAACGGTCTTGCTCAGGGACCCAGAGTGGCAGTCTGAGGGGAGACAAACTCAGAACCTCGGGGATCTCAGCTCTACGCCCTAACCACTAGGCCGCACTTAATTGGCCTTCATTAGAGAAAAGCTTCACAGCACAAACAGATGGAGCTAAATGGGTGGGGGTGGGGGGGGGGGTTCAGGCTGACCCAGGATGAATAAACACGTCCAGAACCAGCCAGGGTTCTGTTTGGGTTTGGGCAACATTCATCCCTGAAGATGAGGCTTTGAGTCGGTCGGCTGAGGCTATTTTTAGATGCATCAATGATGGAACCAGCAGATCTTCTGGTTCTGTTAGAAAATACTTTGATGTGGTTCAGTAAACCAGCAGAAACATCCAGACACAAACTCAGACTGCTGGAAGTTTCTGGGTCGGATCTCTGAGGAACCGTTATTGTGTTTTAGTTGACTCACCAGTCCATGTTTACAGCCTCAGCAGCACAGGAATGCTCTGAGCCCACAGCATGCCGGAACCGCAGAGAGGATTTAAAACACAAAGCCCAAATGTTTATTCCCCTTCACAGGTTGATGATTTTGTTGATGGGGTTGCTAGTTCTCTGTGTACTGCCTTAGACTCCTTTGAAAACCGTTAAAATAGAAAGCTTGCTCCTTGGTTTAATGCAGAGCTGCAGCACTTTGAAGCAAAATGCTAGAAAACTGGAGAGAAAATATCGCCTCCACAGGCCTGCGGGAGTCCTTCCTAGTCTGGAAAAATGGTTTACTGCTGTATAAGAGGACCCTTTGTAAAGCAAGAGCAGCATACTTCTCCTCATTAATAGAGGAGAATAAGAATAATCCTAGATTTCTTTTAATCCAGTTGCCAAACTCACCCAGAGCCATAGCTCTGTTGAACTGTCCATTCCACCTGCTCTTAGCAGCAATGATTTTATGGGATTCTTTTATAAATAAGATTGATCTTATTGAAAATAAGATCATAAGCACTCCTCTATCCGCGATTGGTTTGTCTCTGGAGGGACTTTCAGAGTTAAAGCAAAACTATTGTCTTCATCAGGTTATTTAAGGAGGTATTCCCTTGATCAGGTTATTTAAGGAGGTATTCCCTTTAACCAGGTTATTTAAGGAGGTATTCCCTTTGATCTCCTCCTCCATTTTAGTTGTGATTAATCTATCTCTGTTACAGGGATATGTACCAAAAGGCTTTTAAATTATAGACCTATATCCAATCTTCCTTTCTGATCTAAAATCCTTGAGAAAGTTGCCAAACAAGTGTGCGCATCACTTCCACCATAATTAACTTTTTGAAGAGTTTCAGTCTGGCTTTAGAGCTCATCATAGCACTGAAACAGCTCTGGTGAAAGTCACTAATGATATTCTCATGGCCTCAGATAATGGACTTGTATCTGTGCTCATCCTGTTGGATCTCAGTGCTGCATTTGATCCAGTTGATCATAATATTCTTTTAGAAAGACTTGAATATTTTGTTGGAATTAAAGGAACAGCTCTAGACTGGTTTAAATCTGATCTATCTGATCAATTTCAGTTTGTTCATGTTATTGATAGATCTTCCTCATGCTCAAAGGTTACCTGTGGAGTACCACAGGGATCAGTGCTAGGACCAATTCTCTTTTACTTTATACATGCTCCCAATTGGTAGAGTTATTAGACAGCATGGGATTAATTTCCACTGTTATGCTGATGATACCCAGCTATATCTGTCTATAATCCAAATGAAGCTAACCCATTACATAGATTACAGGCATGTCTGAAGACAGAAAAACCTGGATGACTCTTAACTTTCTGCTTCTTGTGAATTGGCGCTATATAAATAAACTGCATTGAATTGAACTGAAATGGACCCATTTGTACGGTTCAGTTCTGACCTGGTGACAAACCCTCCTCATGGTTTCACTGGTTTCTGGTTCAGGTTCTGAGGCACAAAGGGACGGTTCTGGTGCCGTTTTAAGGACCTTTCTGGAACACAGTTATGGACCAAACGGGACCAGAACCTGAATGGGTCAGCAGAACTGTGCAGTCCTGATCCAGAACCAGTACAATAAACAGAAGACCCAGATTTCTAGACCAGTGAGAATGAATGAAAACAAAACCAGATCCTATCAAACTCCAGCTGGTTCTGGTTCTGCTAAGTTATCCCTCCCAGTTTTAACACATTAATGAACAATATTTAAGCCAACAGCTCGTTAACATCTGCTGTCTGTCTACGAATGGAAACTAGACCATCAAAATGAAAAGGAGTAATGATTCACATAGTTCAGGAGAATAAAATACTGTAAACTAAATATTGGAAAACAACAATCTTTTAACAGCAATCTAACAAACAAGGAAGAACTTTTATTGAAATGATGTTTTAAATTAGAATAAAAAACTGAAGCATCAACTCTGCTGTAAAACCTTTGATCACGAAGGAAGCAGAATATATAATAGGCATGAAATGTATTGGATTCCTGGCCTGGTGTCTTTCTGCATGGAGTTAGCATGTTCTCCCTGAGCACGTGTGGGTTCTCTCCTGGTACTCCAGCTTCCTCCCACAGTCCAAAAACATGACTGTTAGGTTAATTAGCTTCTCTAAATCCTCCTTAGTTGTGAGGTGTGTGTGTGTTAATGGTTGTTTGTCCTGTTGTGTCGGTGTTTGCCCTGCGATGGACTGGCGACCTGTCCAGGGTGGACCCCGCCTCTCACCCGTAGATAGCTGGAGATGAACACCAGCACCCCTCACCACTCCACTTGGGATTAAGCGTGTCTGAAATGGATGGATGGATGAAATGTGTTGTGCAATGTGGCTATCATGGTTTTTGGACGTTGAGAACCTGTGTCCATGTTCCATCTTGACATGATGACCAGAGAAGAAGCTGCAGCTTTGGTGAATAAACAGCTGTGGAATCTCTGCAACCATCTCCCCCCTTTCCCACAGAGGTGTGACCAACCACCCCCCTCTCTGTGAGAACAGAAGAAAACCACAGAAGCCTCTCTTTTCTTTCTCTATTCCCATGAGGCTGGCTAAGGTGCAAGTCCACTGGTTCTCCACCACAAGGGGACCCGGATCTCCAGAATCATCAAAGATAAGTCATTATGGACCTTTCACCTTTCAGAACCAAACTGCCACAAATCAGACATTGTGCAACACATCTCTCTTGAGTTTCAGAACTTTTCGAGCCAGACTGGAGAGAAGGACTGCCTTGATGAACCACTCAGACAAAGAGGACCCCTGGTTGTTGGCCTGACTGCTGAGCTGGATGAAACTCAAGCCTTCCAAATGGAAATGGACAAAAAGGTTTGCAGGTCTGGCATGATTAGGGACAGAACAGACAATATTTGAATCAATGTGTTTGCTGATGAGTAAAGTCAAGCTAAAGGAATGGACTGCATGCTACGCTATGCTACGCTACGCTATGCTACAGGAATATGTGTTGAGTTGTTGCTGAAGCTTAGACCAGCTTTATTCCACTAAGGATTTAAACACTGATATAACATTAGTGTTCATGTGTTCCTCAGATGCTCGTTACATTTCCATTACCAAGTCTGACCAAGAGTCATTTAGTGGAATCCTGATGTCTATTAAGCTGCTAGCTATTTCAAAAGAGGGTAAAGAATCATTAACTAAAGGTTATTGGTTCCTGATTAAGCAAATCATTGAATAAAACATTATTTGGCCAAATAATGTTTTATTCACCTCATGGATTTGCATTGTGAATTTGGTCTGAAAACATTCCAATTTATTTAAAATTAGTGAAAAGCTAATTTTAATCAGATCCCAAATTCTTTCCAGATAAACTTTGGTTTCAAACACAGAATCCATCTTAAACTGCAATATGGTTTTCAACCGTAATTTTCCCTTCCTATTTTGTTTATAGTAGTTTAGTTTAGTTTAGTTTAGTTAACTAGTTTTAGTTAAGAGTGTTAAACCGAAATATGTGTTTGACGTGGAGCTGAATGATTTTTGTTAATAAACTCTTATATTTTGAAAACAGAAGTTGTGGTGAATTTATTCCATTAATGTGCAGAATTAACTGTTTGACCATAATTAGTGCTGGAATCACTCTTTCATCTATTGTTCTAACACAGCTAGTAGGACGTATGTTGATATTAAAGAAGATATTTTCCACCCCTACCAGGGAGGGCAATAAACATGTTAAGGTATCAGAAATATAAATTCCCAGCTGGTTGATAATAGAATAGAATATAAATCCACAACATTAAGGTGGCATCCCGCCTAGATAAGCATTGAACATAAAATCACAACAAAATAACGTGATTCATAGCATCTGCAAAAATAAACATTAAAATGATGTCTATTTATCAGTTTCTGGTTTGGATTAAAAATCATGACGTTGTAAAAGTTCAGTTTTCTTTCAGAACCAGAGTCCGGTCCAAAGGCCCAGGAAGATCTCTAGTTCTGATCCATCAGACCTCAGATCTTGGACCAAATAAAACACAACATGCAGACATTAGAGCGGGACGTGGTGGAAGAACAAGAACTGGTGTGAGTATACTGAGAGGAGACCAGAGAGACACTGGAATCCCAGTTAGCTCATTTCTGTCCGACTAATCGGCTGCAGAACAAATCATACTTTAAAGTATTTTCTCTATCTTCAGTTTCATCCAGGATGTTCTTTTGAGATTAATCAGCTGTTAAATAGTTTTGAAGACCAAAAAAGGCCATCGAAGCTGAAGAGAGGAGGTGAAATATTGCTGCTCCAGAGTCAGAGTGTGACCCGTACTTTAATTCAAGGGAAAATGTTTGCAGAATATTAAAAAAGGTGATGAAGCATCTTAAAATATTTCCAGAATGTGTTGCAGTCCAGCTCTGCTCCTAGAAATCTAGTCCATAAAGGTTCTTCAGCTTTTTACCTTCCTTTGGTTTCCTGGTGCTGTGAAAACTGGACCTGATCAACAAACCTGATAAAGTCCAACGTTCACTGCACCAGAAACGCAAAGGAAGGCAACAAGCTCAATTCAACACATTAAGACAGAAAGCAGGAGGAACAGTGAGGTCCAGGAGTGTCCAGCAGACCCCCAGGTCCCTCAGCCAGAACCAAAGCATCTCCATGTTACCAGCAGACAGAGGATGATGCACCGTGGTCCTCAACACTTCAGACTACCAGGACAAAACTCCCACTCTGCTGATTGACACCAACACTTATGAATTATTGAAAACAGATCCAACCAACGCCTACAGATTAAAAAATTACAGACTACCTTAAACAAGTAGAAAAAGACAAGGAAATGAACCCGTAAGTTTATTTCACTTAAGGCTCTGGTACTCTGTACTGTCGTTCGGCCCATATTGCTGGACCTTCTTGTCCTACAGGTCCTCGAAGAGGGGATTAAGCCCTCATGAAGGTAAACCTCTAACTTGTTTGCATCGACCTGGAAGGAAACAAGTGCATCCATCCCAACCATACCCCTCTCCCTGCAGAAAGCTCCACTTCCTTCCCTAAAGCGCTGCCTTAACATGGTTTCAGAGGCTATGTTGTCGGGGGCTTAATGACCCTGGTATGGTCTCCAAAGGCACGTGACATCACCCAGCAGGGCCGGAGCCTGGAAAACACCCTGTGAAGTCTGGAGGCTGGCGGCGGCCACAGGAATCAGCTTGATATGCTTCTTCCAGAGCCATGCTTCTTCGTTATCCGGGAAAAAGGTGGCTTGTCCCTTCAGGTTGGAGGAGAGTCCCTGCCTCAAGTGGAGGAGTTCAAGTATCTTGGGGTCCTGTTCACCGAGTGAGGGAGGAAGAATGCGGAGCTAGGAGATCTAATAGACGGATCGCAGCGGCTGCTGCAACATCGCGGGACGCTGCAATCAAGTTCAAGAAAGTCAGTGGTGTGAAGAGAGAGCTGGAGCTAAAAGGCAAAGCTCTCAATTTACCGGTCGGCTCCACGCTCCCAGCCTCACCTATGGTCAATGAAATCTGGATCATGACAGAAAGAAATGAGATCCCGGATACAAGCCGCTGAAATGAGCTTCCTCTGCGCATGAGGTGGCTGGGCTCTCCCTTAGAGATAGGGTGAGGAGCTTCGGTCATTCGGAGAGGGGCTCAGTCAGAAGCAGTTCTCCTCCACATCCAGAGTGGAGTCAGTTGAGGTGGCTCGGACATCTTCTTGGGATGCCCCTGGACACCCCCTCAGGAGGTGTTCCAGGCACGTCCCCACCGGGGAGGAGGCCCAGGGGTCGACCCAGGACAGCTGGAGAGACCATGTTTCTCGGCTGGCCTGGGAGCGCCTAGGGCTTCCCAACAGAGCTGGAGGAGGTGTCAGCGGAGGGAAGTCTGGGAGTCTCTGCTTAGTCTGCTGCGCCCGGCGACCCGGTTCTGGATAAAGCGGGAGACGACGACGAGTGCGAGTCTATAACTATAATTCACATCATGTCATCTTAGGTCACTTTATAGATCCAGATCAACCAGATCATCCAGTCAGATTGATTCAAAGTTTTTCTATCTACTAGGAAAACCAGCTGATTGCATCGACTCATTGACTCTTCAGCAATCCCTCACACTAAGCATGCTTGTAGCGACAGTGGAGAGGAAAAACTCCCTTTGAACAGGAAGAAACCTCCAGCAGAACCAGGCTCAGTGTGGCGGCCATCTGCTGAGGCCCACTGGGTTCATCACTGTGGTGATGGAGTTGATGGTGTCATCATCCACCTGCTTCAATAAACCCACTGTCATTTAACCAAGGCAGGCATTACTGGGAGGATCACGGTCTTTGATTTCTCCAGATTCAGCCTGACTGACTGTGAGAGAAACTCCAGCACTCAGGTGGAGGCATCAACAACCACCTGGTCATCATCATCATCATCATCATCATCATCATCATCATCATCATCATCATCATCATCATCATCATCACCATCATCATCATCATCATCATCATCATCATCATCACCACCATCACCATCATCATCATCATCATCATCATCATCACCATCATCACCATCATCATCATCATCATCATCATCATCACCATCATCACCATCACCATCATCAACACATCATCATCATCATCATCACCATCATCACCATCATCATCCATCATCATCATCATCATCATCATCATCATCATCATCATCATCATCATCATCATCATCATCATCATCATCATCATCATCATCCATCATCATCGTCATCATCATCATCACCATCATCACCATCATCATCATCATCGTCATCATCATCATCATCATCATCATCATCATCATCATCATCATCATCATCATCCGTCATCACCATCATCATCATCATCCATCATCACCATCATCATCATCAGAGCTAATGACTGAAAGAAGCTCAACCAGCTGATAAAGAAGGCCTCCAATTTGCCGTTTTCATTAATAAAGAACTTTTTTTTAATTGAATTGAATTTCAATTCATAGAATATTTTTTCACTTTTCTCCAGGCAGAACCGTTGCCATGGCAATGCATTCCAGAGGAAACACCACTAAACTACTTTTAAACGCTTAGCAATGTTTTTATTATTGACATTAGGCTGCATGAATGATCATATATATTTCCATGGTTTAAGATACTCAGAAAACACATTTATTGCTACTTTACACAGATTTTAAGTGGGAATACTGGAGTTATGGGATTAATGGGAAACATGCTGGTTGATCATCTGTAGCAGTTCATCAGTTTCACCTAAAACCCATTAAGACTGAAAAAGGAGTAAATGCAAACAGCTGCTCCTCATCAACCTTTTTCACAGCAGACCTTCATAAATGAAGAGAAAAAAAGTCTTCAAACTGAGACTAAATGTGATAAAATCAGAACTCTGAGAGGCTCCTGACCTGAGGAGGTCTGATCCAGTCCGATCTGAAAATGTGTCCCGCATGAGAGGAAAGAATCATCAGCTGAAACCAGCTGTGCTAGGATCAGTTTCTGGATCCGTCCTCCTTCAGCGCTGATCACTCAGCATCACCAATCTGCTAAGAATGCGACCTCCAGCACGCGGCTGCAGAGCAGAAACTGCAGAAATGCGACACATCAACCACAACCCCCATTAAAGCAGAATAACTGGAAACTGAATCTAGAACCCATAATCCTTTGCATCTGGCTTATGTTGTGAGACTGGCATGGGGTGGGGGGGCTAATGAGACTCTGGGGACTCACAGTAAAGTAAAGAAACCCCGCCCCCAGACTTCATGACATGTGTCAGTTTCCACAGTGCTGGGCTGAGCGGCGCTGCCAGGAGTGGGAGGGACCCTGAAGCAGGCAGAACCCCCACAGTGGAAAAGTTTCAGCAGCTGACAGCGTTTGGGGGGAGGTGCATATCTGGCTAACGGTGATCTGCTGAGGGAATGAGCAGGAGGAGGCCCTGCAGAGGTCTCAGCAGCCTCTCTGCTAAACAGTTGGAGGCAAACCAGACTTCCTGAACCTCTGAACAAACACGCCGCAGTCTTTGGTGAGACTCTACGGTCCTCTCTGAGGACGCTCTGATGGCTGCAGAGCAGAAACTCCTTCAGAGAGCTGAGGGCTCAGGAGGAAAAACTACGGTTTAAAGTGGGGAAAGTTCTGCAGAGCTGAAGCTCAGAGGGCAGGTCCTCCAGGTGATGGATCAGGTAACCGCGGTAACGCTCTATCCAGCAGTTTGTCTCCTGAAAGAGGAGATGAAGGGTCACCAAGCAGAGAAGGAGATCCAGGAGGTTCACTTCTCTCCTGTTCCGTTCTCACCTGGTTGCTTTGCTCCGACACATCCAGGCCTGCGGCTCCCTCACAGGCAGAGCTGTGGTGTGAACAGCTGCCTGGCCGTCCACACTGCAGCCCCCAGAAGCCACAGGCAGAGTGGCTGCGGCTGCGCTGGTCAGTGGAGCCCAGAGGGCCCCAGGAACTCAGAGGAGGATAAATCTCACCTCTGAGGACCAGAAGCAGATTGCCGCTCGCTTCCACACAGCTGACAGCAGAGCTTCAGCCAGTGACTTAGTGGAAACCAAAATGGAGGCCTAGCTGAGGTTTGAGAGGGACATGACCATACAGCGCTGTAATTATATGTGCTCTAATGCTCTGAGGGTGGAGCTGGCAGAGAGACTCACAGAGTTCCTGTCAAATAAAAACATGTTCTCCACAAACTGTGACCAAAAACACAGCTTAACTCCACGCTGCAGATTCACAGCTTGCAAAAGCTCCGTGCTGCGGCCCGTTGGCCATAACACGGATTAACGAGGAGATCAGGGTTCACCGCACTGGGAGGTTCACCACAGCCTCACTGGACTTTATGCATGAAGCTCCAACAGCAGGACCTTCAGAGCATCGTCAGAAACTTCCAGCTCATCATCATCCAATGGATGGACATGAATCTTCTTTCCTGCTCCTGATCTGTTGTCATGCTTGTAGACCTGCCAAAGTCCAGCCTGTCTCTGCATGCAGACGAGCGGCGCTGCAGATCCAGTGAAGGAGAACCCTGAACCAACTCCATCTGCTGGAAGCTCCCAGAAGAAAACCATCACCTGTCCCTTTAGACCATTATAGGTCTGACAGCAGCGGCCTCAGCTGGCTGATTGAAGCCTCCACCATGTTTCCCTCTGGGTGTGGGGGGTAGGGGGGCCACAGTTCTAATAAAATGATGAAAAGCTCCTCTGACCAACAGGCAGGGATGGACTGGAAGAGTTAGTCATGTAACCAGGCCCCCCTGGGCTGGGATCTTTTTTATAAGTTATTCTTATATGTTTGAAACCAAGCAGAGGAACAGACTGGATGTAGAGATCAGTCTGGGATCAGAGCTCATCAAAGATGCTCAGGTGTCTGGATTTAATCTGCTTTAATCTGGACACCTACAAACTGAAATCATCCGCAGCTTTTCAGAAGCAGCCTGGAAACAAAACAGGCAGAAAGATAATTGGAGGAAGATGGACGCCTGAGGAAAACATCAGCAGAAGGTTTAAACCTGCAGAGCTTCACAAACAACCAAGAGCCAAACTCCATCCCTCTGAGCACCACTACGGCTCAGGTTACCGCTGGTTCTGGTTCAAACTCCATCCCTCTGAGCACCACTACGGCTCAGGTTACCGCTGGTTCTGGTTCTGAATACCAAAGCCAGACCCGAGTGGATCTTAATGAACAATGTCTCCTCTGCAGCTCCACCCACAAACCAACAGCAGCAGATCTGAGAGCCTCACCACAGAAAAGGAAGTCAGTGGTCTCTGCCGCAGCCGCTGGCTGCTCCACCCCCCACTACCCCTACCCCCACCCCTCACCTCCCCAAAGAACCACCTCGAGTTCTGCAGCCGGAGCAGAACCAAGCACTGGGCCCCTCCTAGCAGCATGGCTGCAGTCCAGCCTGCTGCTGATGATTTCCACGGCTGCAAAACACCAGGAGCCTCAATGACCTGGATCCACCAGAACCCTTTGTTACTGTCAGCCGGGCTTTTCCCTTCATCCAGGAGGGATGCAGTGATGTACAAACCCAGAGATCTAGACCGGAACCAGTACAATAAACCCACAGTCAGAGGACCCAGAGTTCTAGACCAGAACCAGTAAAATAAACCAGCAGTCAGAGGACCCAGAGTTCTAGACCAGAACCAGTACAGTAAACCAGCAGTTAGAGGAC
>JAGKQL010000029.1:362167-373809 GCA_018398635.1 Cyprinodon brontotheroides
ATTCGTCCTGTGGGTTTGGCAGCCATGATAATAACTGTTGTGGTGGTAAACAGATGGACGAAAACAGAAGGTGATAACATCTTTTCTTCATCGCTAATTTTCCTGCATGTATGAGGGTTTCTTTTTTTTTTTTCTAAAATTCAAAAATAATGATCATGTTATGAATGTTATTTAAACACAGATACACAACAGGTCAATAAGTTGATCAACAGAAAACAGGCAGGAATAAGGATTTAATCAGCATACAGTAACTAAACCTACATATTTTCTTTTATTTAGGTAGTAGAACAACAAATTAATAAAAATGTAAAGTGAGTAAATCATTGAATGATTATATTGGTATCTTAATTGAAAAAAAATGTTTTAATGATAATCATTATTATAGGTGTAAAATATATCCTTGTATTGTCATGTTTAGGGGAGTAGCGGCCTAGTGGTCAGGGCATTGCGCCTGGAATCCTGAGGTTTTGAGTTCGAGTCCCACTCCCACAAACTGCCACTCTGGCTCTCTGAGCAAAGACCCTCAACCTCCCACTGCGCCCCAAGGGGATGGTTTAATGCAGAGAGTTCATTTTGTTCCATTGTACTTGTGACAGTTTAATGACAATAAAGGCTGAAATTGATTGAAGACTACTTTTAAAAGTGGATTCATTATTATCTATTAATTTATGAGTTGTAGTTCCTTCAGTTGCGTGCCTGGACAAGACTTGTTAATATAAAAAATATTAGTTTATCATTATTCTCAGTTATAGTAACTTATGCTGCCAGAGATTTTTTTTGTTAATACTATAAAGATTATTTATGAGAACTTCATGTAGACATCAGTCTAGAACAAAGGGTTTGTGTTAGTCTAGGAACCGTGCTCAGAAAAAATTAATGGTCCTAGTTCCTCCTGTTTCAGTGATGAAAAGCATGGTTTTCTATCCTAATAAAGCATTTTTTTATTTACATGCAGTCCTTTGGATGTAATTTACTTTATTGACCATTTAAAATTGCAGTATGTAAAAATGTAAAGGAAAATAGATATTAAGTCTTAGGCTGTGAATTATATCAGGACATCAGTGTATTGCCGCCAAGGTTCAGGACTTCAGGTGCACAAATGTAAAAATGTTTCTAGAGAAAGTGGGCAGAATGTCAAATGATTTATTACAAAAGATGGTTTCATTAAACCAAAACATAATACAACTTTACCCAATTATAACAAAAGAAAACTGGCAAAAAGTTCAAGAATGGTTAAGTGCAAATTAAATTACAAAATGTCCAAACAACTTAGTCTAAAGTAAAGGCAAAGCAACCAAAAAGAAAAGACAAAGGGAACACCCAAAATGAACTTCTAGCTTGTACCAAGTCAAGCAAGTCCAGAGGAAATTGCCTAAACCAGTTGTAAACACCAGGGGGGGGGGACAGCTTAACAAAACCTACTAGCTGCCCGTAGCTGAATGATTTCAGGAGCCTTTTATACGGTGCAGGTGGGTCTCATCAACGTCAGATTGGCTTGACAGTCTGCTGGTCCAATGAGGTCACTGCTCCTCTGCAGCATTCAGGCAGCCAACAAGGAAGGTGTTCTGTCCCAGATGGATCTGAATAACAAAAACAAGCCTGTGCAGCCTCAAGAGGCCAGGGGCCATTACAATCAGATTAAGAACTATAACTGAACTTATAAAGGATAAATAATGCTATGCTTGTGTGGTTGTGGTTTTTTGGAACAATGTGCTGAAAACCAGAGCATAATACATGATACGGATTCTAGAGATTTATTTGCTGAAAGTCAGACTGAAACACCGGAACAACACAGAGGATCCACCGCGACAAAGCGGGGAATGGCAACTGAAGTAGAGGAAAACATTGGTGCAGGTAGAAATGAAAACACAGGTGAACTGAATCCACTCATTACTGAGGATCTGAGTGAAGGAGAAAAATATAGAAATAATCACCAATTAAAATAAAGACACGCACTAGAAACAGCAAAAATAAAACAAGTAGAATTAAAACAAACAACAAAAGGGTAAAAAAAAAAAGAAGAAAACAAGTATGGCAGACTTCTAATAACAACATTTCAGAATACAGGAGTTTTATAAAAAATAAAAAAAAACAATTGATTGTATTTTAAACATATTTATCTGTATTTTTGTTCTTCTGTGTTAATAGGTCCCTCCAGAACTCCAAGCATGTGAAGGATCAACCTGATCGTCTGACTGTGCTCTTTTATAGCTATCAATAAAGATATTTAGAAATAACATGTTCCTGTTTTCAGGACTGCTGATAACTAGCTAAAATAATTTTGATCCCCATATATCAGGCTTAAAATATTCTAGTGGTAATAATTAACAAAAGATTTTTCGTTTTATCTATCATCATATTTTCTCTCCTCTTTCCTTTTCTCTTCAGTTCACAAACCACCACCTGATTGTTCACGTCTAAGAACCAAACAGTAACATTGTTTTCCAGGGGATCTATTTGAAATTTTTTCTCCACAGTGTAGTGGTGCCCTCTAGAGGAGAAAGCATATAACAGGAACTCAGCATGTTCATGTTTATGCATGTCTTACATCCTGTTTACCTCAATTTATATTGTTTTTGTAATGCTTTTTAGATGAGCTTTGAGGTTTTGCACCACTTCTGTAAATAGTTTATTAGAGATTATGTCACATGATGTTCTTCTATGCTTTATTTTATGCATGACCACAATGGTATAAAGACCTTGGAACGTTGTGGCTTCAAACTTTGAGAAGAAAATGGCAGCTTAATGTTTTCACAACGTCAGACATGTTGAAGTTTAAATCTAAAAAAAAAAAGGCCAGAACCCGATGCTGCTGATATTCTCACATTTAGGCCAGCTCCATCATAGACTGAAAGTAGCACCTTTATAACCACAGACTTTGCTGCATCTAATGATCTTTAATGTCAAATTAAAAAAGGAACTTTCCAGTTGTGTAAGAACATCTTTACACTCCATAACTCTCCCTTTTTTCCCCAAATGTTCTATTTGTAGATTTTAACCTTTTAATTTGATGTGAGGATCACCTTGAGATATATAATATTGAACTATTACAGCCCGTAGCAAAAAGCTTCCTGCAGATGGTAAAGACAAAGCAAAGATTGTTCAGAAAGGAGTACGAGAATGAAGCTCCAACAATGCTGTGGAATCACATGAGAATCTTATTTTGTCTTTGAAGAAATTATAATATTTATCATTTATGAAAGTGTATTTTTTCTGAGATCTTTCTGTCCTGAAATAAACTCATTCAATTCTGATAGTTGAACTGCATGTTGTAAAGTTTCTTGAAATCACATTAGTTCGTAATTTTGACACTTGCTTGATGTCATCTTAACTTTATTATAACTATAAATAAATTAAAAAGAAGACAGATACTGGCTGCTTGTATTCAGATTACACTTTGGGGTATTTGTTTTAAAACTGGTTGTGTCAGATACAATCTAACTTTTTACTAACGTTCATATGGGAGAAATCATAGTTTGACTCACTGTGGTAAAGTGAGAATGTCCGTAACGTTATCTGATCAAAGTTCCTGGAATATCCTATATTAAGTAAATTTACTTCAATGCTTTATCAAAAAAAATATATTTTATGTTATGTAGATCACTAATAGAAGATAATATTATCCCAGATTTTATTTCTGTTAGTTTTAGGTATGTTGCTTGCAGCTAATAGGAGCCATGTTTTTTTCCAGCCAATAAAGGTCAGAATGGTTAAATAGATTTATAAATATATAAAGGTTACACTATGGTCACAGAATCCAAAGAACGACACCTGACTTATTGAGCAGAGCTTTTCCAGAGAAAAAGCCACTGTGATCAACAGGGTTTCATAAAATTTTATAGTAGCACGAATGTCTTCTTTCTGGAGGCTTTAAGGAAATACTGGATTTACTGTATTTTCCACTAGGTTGTTGCAACGCTCCAAGCTGCCAAATAGTAAAAATGCCTGCTTTAATTGCCGTGGATTTAACAGCAAAGTAGCCTGACCCAAAGAAGGACATGGTGAAATGATGTTCCAATGTACAGTAGATAGATTAACCTTTTTATATTTTCTGTGGAGTGAACATCTGGATCAAAAAGCATTTTCTTTAGTTGTAATTGCAGAAGTACTAACAAATCCCCATTGTGACTTAAAAAAGAATACATTATTTATTCTCTTAAAAAATCTTCTCGAATAACTTGAATAATTATTTTCAACTAAAAAACTGCAGGTTATATTTAATGCAATTCTACAACATGCTTTTCAGTTTCTTGCCATAAGGAGGCTCTAGAGATCCTTTAGAGAGCCTGTTTATCACACTTTCACAGGTATCCATTTATGTTTTAGAAATATCTGTGTAGTTAAGACATCCCTTCCAGAACAGTCAAATACTTTCCAAAAAAATAAACCATGTAATCTGAAGAAACTGCTCAACAAAAAAAACAAGCCTTTAGGAAGGGATACATGAAATTAATGAGGAGTTAAGGTAAACACAAGAAAAGCAAGGACGCATACAGGAAGAGGATAAAAAACATGCTCCAGCAAAACGTTATCAGAGATGTGTGATGATCAGACAGATAGAAGTCTGGACTACGAAAGCCAACAGCGATCGTATTCAACTTTTCTTTTTTTCCTTTGCCTTCTCAAGATAATAACAACAATCTCGTTATCACGAGAAAAAAGTTACTGATTGCTCAAGATAGCAAGATAATTAACCTGCATGAGTAATAAATTAGGCTGGTCATACAGCCCTGGATTCCACGTCCATCCATGCCTGGGGTGCCCATAGTTGTGCAGTTGTGGTACCGCGTGCGCACAAAGGGCCGGATCTATCAAAGGTTTGCGTATGAAAACGTGAGCTATTTCACTGCGCACGCTAAAAAATGTACAAACTGATCTATCAACAGCGTGCTAAAAGGATTTGGTCTTTAAAACGTGCTAAATAGCGCCTCTTATCCATTTAGTACTTTTTCTGCAATGAATATGCAATATGGGGCGTTTACACGCAAAAGTGCGTCTTGTGGGAGGAGAACATGTAAATATATTCATTTAGCACTCGCAAAGTGATTTATCAAACCTGAAAGCAATTTTGCTAACGGTATCTGACTCTATATTTAACACGTTTCAAAAGAAGGTGCAAATGGTCTGTATGCGTAATTGCGCACACATGGCAGTGGTTATTGTCGCAAGAAGGAGACATCGAAATGAAGCAAGGAGACGCAGAGAACGCATTTTTTCACTCCGTGTGAATATTTTTGGAATGAACGAGGAAACGATCATCAAAACATATCGTTTATCCAGCATTGCCATTTTGGAGCTGTTGGAGGAACTCAGAATGGATTTGGAGCCAGCCACAAGGAGGACCCACGCAATACCAGATATCACAAAACTCTTTGCAACATTGCACTTTTTTGCATCTGGGATCTCCCAATCTCGTTTTTCAGAAGTGCTGTCCGACGTTCTAAATGCCATGTCGCCCTGACGCCCTACCGGAGAACCCCGACCTCTGCGTCTGTGGAGCAACATGCCAATGCTGCGGGGATGCGTACGCGCAGTCATCTCATCCACAGTCCCATTGTGAACCATTTGGTATGTGCATTTTTCTACAGGCCAATACAAAACACCTGGTTTGTTTTTTTTACTGCAGTGAAGTAGAAATTCAAACATACCACCTTAGGGAATAAAGGTTGCCAAAGTTTATATATATATATATATATATATATATTTTTTTTGGAGGGGGTGGGGGTGTCACCGTAAGATTAAATTTTCCTAATGCACTAGTTTGCACAAACTACAAAACTACTTTGCCGCGAACCACAAAACGCGCAAAACCAATCATTTAAATAGGGCGCCTCCAACAGTTTTGCACCTGCCACCAAGCCACGCTAATCGCTCTTGTTAAATCACCATGGTTCAGCCTCTCGTGCAAAATTCCAGTTATGCGAGCGCAAATTACTGCACGCAAAATTGGATCTTGATAAATCCGACCCATAGTGTTTTAGTTTCCTTTTTCTTTTCACTCCTTGTCAGGTCGTGGAGGATGTTTGGATTGCATGGAATACAGTAGAACAGTTGTTTGTAGAATACAGTAGTTTGCATGGCCTTCACTGCATTACGTATCGCAACGAAAACTATCCCTATGAATTGAAAAGTAAGGATAAACTCAGCATCAATCAGTGAGATCTGTTCTATGATCATATTAATCTTGAGACAGCATCTGCATCCCCATCAGACCGATCCCTCTGGGCTCCCTTGAATAGCTCCATCACTTAATGTAGTGGGGGGGTGTGGGGCACATACTGTGGGGCGCAGGGGCTGGTTCAGGGGTCCTTGGGCCCTGGGGGGCTCTGGGGGGGCGCTCGGAGTGGGGTGCCTGGTGGGTCTGACCCCGCGATCTGTTACCCCCATCGGGGTGGCGCTTTGGACCCTTCAGGGCGTCCTACGGCAGCCACTTATGGTGCTCTCAGGAGTTCTGTGGTGGTGGACATGGGTTACTGGCCTGGTAGCTGTGCTGCTGCTGGGTGGGTCAGGGGGTGTGTCCGGGGGTTCGGGTTCTGTGGTGGGTGCTGCTTGGGGTCTTGGCCGGTGTACGCCCCGCTGTCCGGCCCTGCCGGCGGCCTCTGGTTTGCTGGAGGGCCTTGGGGATTGTTGGGCTGATGGACATTAACACCTTATGGCTGATGCTTACCCCTTCAGGGGTGTCGGCACTGTGGCCAGCTGGCTTGTCGGCCCTGCCGCCGGTCCCTGGCCCCCAGGCTATGGGGCCCCGAACAGGCACCCCTGTTCCAATATGGCAACGGGGGTGCCTATTGGAGTCAGCAGGGGAGCTGGCTCCCTGGGAATACAGTAAGCACCCCAGTCTTTTGCTCCCCATCCCCGGAATCCTCCCTCTGCCTGCTCCATCACACTGCCACAGATGTAGGTTTTTGGGGAGGGGTTCCTTACTGGAGGGCCCCACCTTCTGATGATGTCCCCCACCCCAATTTTATTTTGCATTTTAGACACTTCCATCTAGAACATTTTCACAACACACATCTATGTAGGGCATTGTCTGGGGTGGTGGGTGTCATGGGCACCCGGGGGGGGCTTATTTCATGGGCCTCACCACGGTCGGCTCACCCCATCCCCTCTCGCATTTAGACATTGAGGTTTCTGGGTTGTCGATTGAGGGGGTGCTCTGGCACCACCTATCTCCCGGAGGGGGGATGGACTGTGCTGGACACCCCCTTTTGGTACTCCCAGTTTTAATTACACCTGAGAGCAACACACAACAACACCACATTTGAGCAGGCGCAGGGAGGATCGGGGATTTCTCACACCTCTGATCTCCGGCTGCTGCCCGGAGTCTGAGGCCTAGGGGAAGAGCAAGCCACCTGGTCTGTGGTCTTGGCGAGGGGGCTGGGGCATGGGGTGGCTGCAGGGGGCTGCATCACTTCTGCTCTCCCCAAAGAAGGTGGGAGAGAGGGGCGTGGCTGGGTGGATGGATTAGGGGGTGGGGGGGCTCTGGGGAGCTTTTGCTGGGGTGGTCTGTGTGGTCCAGGTGGGGGTTGAGGCGAGGGCTTGGGAATCCCGAGAGCGAGATGGGTTGGTAGCTGTGTCCCCCACTCCCGTCCCCCATCAGTTTTGAGTTAACTTACCCCGGAGCCACTCCGATAATCCCAAAGCGCAGCAGTCAGAACCTGATT
Source organism: Cyprinodon brontotheroides (assembly GCA_018398635.1). Lineage (NCBI taxonomy): Eukaryota > Metazoa > Chordata > Actinopteri > Cyprinodontiformes > Cyprinodontidae > Cyprinodon > Cyprinodon brontotheroides. The sequence continues at coordinate 369,832 of JAGKQL010000029.1, forward strand.
CCGGGACTGGTCCTCCCAACAGGAATTATTGTACCCTCTGCTATATCTTGCCCGAGTTATTAACTGGTTCAGTTGCAATCTCCAAAGTTTTCAGGTGGCCAGAATAAATCTTCAAGGTCAACAAAACTATTTGAAAAAGGTCTCTAACTGTTAAATTAATTTATTGAACTTCTTCTCAACAAAAGGCTTAATTGTTGAAATAAAAAAAGAAGAAACCACCAGAGCAACAGCTTCTGGTAGCTTTGTCTGCTGTATGGAACTAACACGTCACTGACCACAGATATAAAAGCCAGATATAGACGTGTGTAGAAAGAGCAAATAATAAACGGCTGATGTGGGACAGAGAGTGAAGTCATGGTGAAGAAGTAACACCTTCCAACCCACAAACAGCAGCTCCTATATTCATCTGTTCCCTCTATAGACTGACTCATTTGTTAAAGAATCTGCAAGAGAAACAGAGGAACCATGATCCCTTCTAGAGAGACACAAACATTTTTATTACTTATTCTGATGCTTTACTTTACAGGTAAGATCATGACTGATAGTTTTAAAGAAACAATAAGCTGTTATATTATTGGCTAAAACTGAATATTTGTGTTGACCAAAAAAAAAACATGTTTATTGTAATTGAACAAACTTTTCTCTCTCAAAATGTCTCACATCTAAAAATAGCCTTTCTGAAAAAATAAACAGCAGAGTATTTATTCTACTAATTATTTCTCCTCTTTCTCAAAAGCTTCTACTGATGCAGATCTGCGCTTGATGGTCAGAGTCGGTGATGAAGTTGCTTTGGCTTGTAGAAGTGATTTCCATATCAGGGATGACTGTGAAACCATCACCTGGTTGTTCACTTCCAAGAACCAAACAGTAAAACTGTTTGAAACTGGACAGATTCACCAAGATGCAGCAGCTAAATCAGACAGACTGAGTGTTACAGCAGACTGTTCTCTGGTTATAAATGCTGGTCTTTACATCTGCAGACAGTTGAAAAACGGACAACAAGGATCAGACTTTAAAATTCATCTGTCTGTTATTCACAGTNATATATATATATATATTGAATATAACTCTGTTTTAGATAACATTTGGTCCCACTTCATTTCAGTGTAAAATTGACTCTATAACTAGTGTCAGATCATTTCATTCATGGTAGAATCTCAGAGCCCAGCGGGTAAACGACAGCAGATAGAGGAACAGTTACTCTCATTATTAACTCCAACACTGGAGCAGATTTACACTCAGTACACTTAAAAATACTCAATTTAGAGTTCAGTAAGTTTAATCTGAATGTTTTACACCCAGACTTTTACTGTGAAGAAGGCAAACATCACTGGCAGAGAAAGGGGGCCGCCTGAGGGCCTCTGCTGGCCCCAGGGCCTGAGGAGAGAAGCAGCCTGAGGGCCTCTGCTGGCCCCAGGGCCTCCATGTTTAGGCCTGAGTTCAGCTCTAGATCATCAGCAGGAGGAGAAATTACTGATCCAATGAAATCAATGGATTGTTTCTATTCTAGGAGAAACTGAACATCTGAGAGGAATAATGAATCAGTCTGACTTTAATTCTCAGAGCGACCGCCTCCTGAATCACAGACGGCCGCCATCTGTAGTCAGTCTGCATTTATTAAAGAACCAAAGGGCCAAACGGGCCCTTCAGCTGCTCACTATTAGCACGGAACCAACAGATAACGGGAATCCAGCTAATTCCAATTAAAATCATCCAACATGTAATCAAACCAATCAGTGAAAATTGTCTGTAAATGTTCTGATGCTCCATCGATGACAGTCGGCAACATTTGAGGATAATTTACATCTGACAAACAGTTAAAGGAAAAAAATCTGATTTTTTTTATAGTGCAGAATTAATGAAGCTCCTTCTAAAGACTAAAGTCTTAAACAATCAGTCAGATCAGCTGATCTTCTGATGCCAGAAAGAAGCAGACGATCACAGACTGAAGGAGCTGAAGATGAGCGACTGAGGAAGACCAGACTGCAGGCTGGTCTTTAAACAGGCAGGAAGATTTGATCCCAGCTGGAAGTTTGAAGATCTCAGCGTTTGAATCCAGAGAAGCAAACATCATGTTTCTGTCTCAGTCTCTCATGTGGACAGAAAGAAGCTGCTAGGAATGAAACACAAACCAACGTTAACAGCAGCCTGGATGCATGAGGTCTGCTGAGCTGCCAGCGCATCAGCTCAGCTCCATCAGTCCCAGTTTGGAAGCAGCTGTTTTATTTTCCAGAAGAGAAAAAGCAGCAAACTCTGAACAGGAGGGGCCACGGGGGCCACAGGGGCCCCGGATCTGATCTAGAGGCTTTTACTCACCTATCAGCAAACAGCTGGCCGCTCAGAAAAGGTTCACTTCATGAAAACAGTCCGATCGTCTGGAACCAGGATCTGCTGAAGATCCGAGAAAAAACTGAGAAGAAAAGCAGCCGAGCATCCAGATGGGGGAGGGACCAGGAGAGCAGCCAGAGAAATGGAAAAATATTCCTGAGAGGAGCGAGGGGACCGAGGGAGGAAGAGGAGGAGGGGGAGGTTGGCTGATAGTTGGACCTTAAAGGAGCCTCCAGGAGGAAACTGGCATTCAGGGGAAAAAAGACCTGAAACTTTATTAACAATAAAAAAGTTTTTTAATCCAAGAGAAAAATAATTTTTCTATTTTTTCTTTTATTTGAAGGGAAAGATCTCCTCCTTTTGATCTCCTTCTCCTTGCTTGTCCAGATCCTCCTTCCTCCCAGCAGCAGGTCTGCAGCATCTTCCTTCCAGGAGGTTCTGCTGTTGGTCCTCCTGGGTTTTGTTCTGGTCTCAGAATTGAAGTCTGGATTTATGGTTCTGTGCTTCCTGCTGCTGCGGCGCTGATGCTTGCTTTAAATAAACTTCCTCTGACTGTAGAGCCTGACATCTTTATGGCGGCTCGTCACGACCGGAACTGACCGGTCAGAAACAGGAAGACTGCAGAGAAAAAGAAGGAAAACATGAACAAAAATGTTTTTTTAAACAAGGGAAGAGATTTATCAATGAACAAGATCGTCTCCACACTGACAGGATGTCGGGGAATGAAAACAAAATCTATTTTCTAATATTGTGGAATTGCAGTTCCAAAAAAATATGAAAAATAATAAACGGTACAAATCAAATCCTTGATTGGGGATCAGGGAGTCATACTGACATCATCATAGTGGAGATTTTAACATCCATGCTGACATTGAAGGCGATAGCTTAAGAGCAGCCTTTAATGCTATCTTAGACACTATTGGGCTTTGTTCAAAATGTCAATAGTCCCACACATTCTCATCTTCATACTTTGGATCCCAAAGGACCTGAACTATGGTGAATGTGAAGAAATAACAGGATTTCTACAACCCTTTTTCTTGTAAAGAAACTGCTTCCTCTCTGTCCCTGAGCAGTGCTGCAGAGGGCAAAAGTTTAGTTTATTCTCTCTCAGTATGCAAGTAGAGTGGTAGGTAGAGGTGGTATAACATTACCAGCCCGATCCGCGGGGATTTCTCAGTCTGGCTAGATGTTTCCCCTTGGCTCTGTCTTTCTTACACCTCATCCAAAATACTCAGGTTATCCTGATCTATCTCTATAGTTCTGCTGCTAGAGGCTTAGACTGCTGGAGGACATAGGGACCCCTTTTCATCATTCTGCTTCATTCTATCTCTATAGTTCTGCTGCTAGAGGCTTAGACTGTTGGAGGACATAGGGACCCCTTTTTCATCATTCTGCTTCTTCATTCTTTTTTTATTTTATTTATTTAACCTTTTTTTTAACCAGGAAAGTCCCATTGAGTTAAAGTAACTCTTCTTCCAGGGAGTCCTGGCCAAGAAGGCGGCTTAAAAAGTTACATTAACATAAAACGTACAAATTCTATCTCTATAGTTCTGCTGCTATAGGCTCAGAGTGCTGGACATCTAGGCAGTGGTATGGGCATTGTTCAGGCAGGATAAAAGCGGAAGCTGTGAGCATTTCTGGGAAGGTGTC
>JAGKQL010000029.1:379152-400752 GCA_018398635.1 Cyprinodon brontotheroides
AACCCCCATCATCCTCGCTAACCCCCATCATCCTCGCTAACCCCCATTATCCTCGCTAACCCTCACCATCCTTGCTAACCGCCATCATCCTCGCTAACCGCCATCATCCTCGCTATCCACCATCATCCTCGCTAACCGCCATCATCCTGGCTAACCACCATCAAGGTTAGTTAACCACACTCAGACAAAACAACGGGATGGCAGCCAAAGTTAGGACGATAGAAGCGAAGCCAAGTGTTTTTGCTTTCACTTGAATGTGATTAAACAGCCCAAAGTTCCATAAAAACGTAGAAAATAACTTGAAAACAGGAAGCGGAGGGCAGCGGCTGCAAAAGGCGCCAGCATCCACTCAGCCGCGCATGTGCTAACCGCCATCATCCTCGCTAACCGTCATCATCCTTGCTAACATCATCATCCTTGCTAACATCCTCATCCTAAAATGAGCCCAGTGGCATTTCTGAGCTAGATTTTAATATTTTTTTTTTTCAGCCTTAGGCATTGTTATAAAACAAATTACTTTTTCAGAAAAATAAGGACTGTTGTACTCCAGCTTGGAGCTGTGGCATTGATCCAGCTGCAGCTTAGGCGCCGGCGCTAAAACAGGTCTGCCTTCTATAACCTGCCTTGCCACATGCAGGCTTGTTTGGCTCTAGGCTGGCACATTAAGATGGAGCAGGAGAGGAAGTTTCACCATGTCATCATCCTCTGCCTCGGCATCCTGGAACAAGGTACGCGTCACATTCCTGGTAGCCATTTCCTGTCCAGAGAGGAAAGGTTCAGTGTGAGAAACTCAAACCCAAAGGAAGCCAAACCGAGCCAAAAGTTCTGACCTCTCCTCCGGCGCTGATCAGGGTGGTCTGCAGCAGGTCTCCGGTTCCCCAGGAGGCCTGGCTCTTCCAGACCAGGTGGTTGGGGGGGTTGTGGGTTCCCCCACCAGAGGCAGCCCAGACCTGCAGAGTTTGGGACTGAGTTACTGACCCGTTTGGTTCTGACTCACCAGAATGGAGCCAACGAGCAGCGAGGCGGACTCACCGTCACTGAGGCTCCGGCCTTCAGGGTGAACTTGGTGGGAAACTTATAGACGATGGGAGTGGAGCTTCCAACTTGTCTCTTCAGCTCCCAGTTGCCCAGAGACTGGTGCTGCTTAGGATCCCAGAACAAAAGGAGCAGCAGAACTAAGGCTGGCGCAGGTGCAGACACCTTTGACCCTCACTGATCCGATCTTTTGAAAAAAGGGGAGAGAATCACAAAGTTCTGACATTTTGGCTTAAACTGAAAGTATGGTTCTTGGGTTGTGCTTCCAGAACCAGACACCATTGTAGATGACCGAGGCCATCAGTCACCATTCTGACTATTTTTCACCAATGAAAAGTGAAAAATTGTCACTTTTCATTTTTTAAGGAAATTTCTCTGTCTGTGGACCCGCCTCCCCGACCCAATGTATACGCATGGAAGGTTACCTCATCAGCCTTGTTGCTCAGACGGATGTACTTCCCATCCAGGTCCACTTCGTCCACTGTGATGCGTCCGCTGGCAGAGGCCTGCTGGCTGATGCGGGTCTTTGTCACAGTACCACCCACCATGCTGGAGGTCTCACTGTCGTCGTCCCGGCGCCGCTTCTTGCTGGCGCTGGATGAGGTGCGGCTGCTGGAAGCCACGGCGGAACCAAAAGAGGGGAGCAGGCGGCTGGTGTGGCTTGATCCGGAGGTCCGAGTCACCGTCACCTTGGAGGACGAGGGACTGGGGGACAGACGGAGCCTGGGGGACAGAGGGACACCGTGAACATCCCAGGTTCTAACCAGCCTAACGACTTCTGATGGTTGGACGCAGAACTTCCGACCTAGAAACATTCTCAGACTGAGCCTCCCACAGTACAAGGTAAGGTTTCCCCAGTCCAACTGGTTTAGAGGGAATGGTTCCCCCAGTCAAACCAGAGCAGAGGGACCAGTCCCCCCGGTCCAACCAGTTCAGAAGGACCGATTCCCCCAGTCAAACCAATACAGAGTGACCAGTCAAACCAGTTCAGAGGGACCGATTCCCCCAGTCAAACCAGTACAGAGGGACCAGTCCCCCCGGTCCAACCAGTTCAGAAGGACCAATTCCCCCAGTCAAACCAGTACAGAGGGACTAGTCCAACCAGTTCAGAGGGACAGATTCCCCCAGTCAAACCAGTACAGAGGGACCAGTCCCCCCGGTCCAACCAGTTCAGAAGGACTGATTCCCCCAGTCAAACCAGTACAGAGGGACAAGTCCCCTCGGTCCAACCAGTTCAGAGGGACCGATTCCCCCAGTCAAACCAGTTCAGAGGGACCGATTCCCCCAGTCAAACCAGTTCAGAGGGACCGATTCCCCCAGTCAAACCAGTACAGAGGGACCAGTTCAACCAGTTCAGAGGGACCAATTCCCCCACTCAAACCAGTACAGAGGGACCGTTTCACCCAGTCCAACCAGTTTAGATGGATTGGTTCCCACTGGGAATCTTTAGGTCTCCCTGGACCTGATCCAGGTTCCAGTTCCAGGGAATCTGAATCCATTGAGGTTCTGGTTGATGGTCGATGCAGAGCAGCTGCAGGTTCTGCTGACAGGCCTCACTGGGCCGACCCACAGAGTCCAAAGATCTCAGGTAGGAAGCAATAAGGAGAACCTGGAGGTTCTTCCTGAAACCTTCCCGACTAGGTTCCACCTGGAGGTTCTTTAAGAACCACCACCTGCTTGGCTGAAGTCCAGAGGACCAGAACCGGCCCGACAGACAGACGAACAGACAGAGGAAGTCAGTCTTAGGTCTGGTTGGACATAAGAACTAAACCCAACCAGCAGGGCGTTGCTGTGGTCTAAAGTTCTTTCCCTTCTGGATCTGCTGTGGAGGTAGAACCTGGTTCAGATCCGGTCCAATAAGGCAAACTGCTTCCAGAAAGGCCCGTGTGGCTCATTAGCAAGACCCCTGCAACAGAGGCAGAAGCGGCCAATCACCTCTCCTCCTCGCCCTCCAGCAGCTTCCTGTAGGCGTTGATCTCCATGTCCAGAGCCAGCTTGATGTCCAGCAGCTCCTGGTAGTCGTCCAGCTGCTGCTGCATCCGGGCTCGGATCGCCGCCATCTCCCGCTCCTTGTCCTCCAGGCGGCGCCGCATCATGTCTCGCTCCCGGGCCAGAGCCTCTTCCAGCTCCCGTACTCGGGCCTCGCTGGACGACAGCTGTGGAGACGAGCAGAATCAGAACCTGGGCCGGTTTGAGGGACAGACGGCAGCAGGCGGCACCGGTACCTGCTTCTGCAGCTGGGTCAGCTGGGTGGTCATGCCCTCCATACGGACGCGGGTCTGCTGCAGCTCCTCATGGGTGGCGCCGACCATGTGGCTGTTTCTCTCCGCTGACTGACGGGCATTTTCCAGCTGAGAAATGGAGACAGAGGAATCAGAACCAGACTGGGTTCAGTTCTACGGGTCTCCAGATTCTCAACAGTTCCACTTAAAATAACAATAAAACCAACATTGAACAAACATTCATGATCCTGCAGATTCATTCAATCAAAGATTTGATCTCTGCTTTTGTTAGTCAGTTCTGCAGCTTCCGGGTTCCTGTCAGACTTCCTATTATGTTCTAAAGCCTCCGTCACACCTTGATGATTTGGCAGTTTAAAGCCTGCCAGAAAAAAATAATAAATAAAAAGAAAAGGGAAAAGAAAGAAAGCAGGTTTCTGGTGTCATGTCTGCTAGGAAGTGTGTGTGGTGGTGGGCGGACTGCTAGGGGAGGATCCATCACTCACCTTCTGGCTCACCCTATGATGGGGATGAAGTCTGGAGGAGAACTGACGGTTTCACTCCTGTAGAACCCCCTTTATACCAAAACGCTGCCAATACGCCATTATACAGTAGCTGGAAGTTAGAAACACGTTCAGCGCTCGTCTGGAACACGACAGATACGCTGATATGTTGGAGAGAAGTTCTGGATAAGTTACGCAGAAGTTAGTCAGAGTTTAGGATCAGCTAGACGCCACCGACTGATGAGGAACCGACACTGAACGGATGTCTCACACCATCAGATAACCGGGGACCTTGGAACTGATGGACCACGATGGCAGATGGAGGGAAACTTGAACATTGAAATTCAGAGGTGTTGCAAGTTCCCACTTTTGTTACTTCAGTAGAAGTATAGATCCTGCAGTTTAAAAACACTCTGGTAAAAGTTAAAAGTATCAACTTGACCTCTTTACTCCAGTAAAAGTGGAAAAAGTATTTGCTCCCAAAAACTACTTTAAAGTATAAAACAAAAGTATAAAGTACACAGCCAACAAAAACAGCCAGATGCCGCTATATGAACTGAAAGCTCAATTTTTGGGACTATTTCTATAAATTCTCTGAGATAGGGTCGAGGATGAGGGAGGTCTGGTTGAAGTCCCTGCTCTCCTCGACATACGCCTAAGCTTCTGTGTCCGACCTTTCAGAGATTTCAACATCTTTTTCACAAGAATCCACATTGCTTAGCATGGCACTTAGACAATTCCGCGCTAGCAGTTTGAAAAGAGCACCTGCTAGCTTCTGATGATTTCCTTTAGCTAACCAATGAGTGTTTGCCTTCTATGACTCATCCAATCACACTAGTTTTTTCACTAGATGTGGGCGGAGCCAATGATCTGCTGATGGAGCAAGTATATACATGACAGGAAATAAAGATTTAGAAACATTAAACCAGGGGAACCAATTAAAAACCAGCGGGTCTGAATAAAGAAAATCATCAACCAGTAAAGATCTGGAGACATTTTTAATGATCTGTTGCTTTAAACAGAATTTAACACTGAAATAAAATTAGGTGTTTATGAATCCATGTTAAATATTTGAATTTTTAAATAAAAATATATTAAAAAAAAAAAAAAAAGAAATTCTCCATTTCAAAAGTGTTTTTTTGTAGAGAAGAACAATCGTTCAGCTTCTTGGCTTTCTATAGATAATTTCCTGATTCCCCATATTTTCTCAAACACCTGAACTGATAGTTCTGTTCTTTTCTTTTCTTTTTTCTGTCTTAATGTTGGCAGTGAGCTTTTGGAAGGCTGCCCTGCAAAGTGCTTTTAAACCTGGAGTTTTAACGAGGAGACCAGTTTTAAGCCATTCTGCAAATACATATCCGTGGCAGCTCATTTTTGAGCCTGGGATCCAGATTTATTGTTGATTCTTGTTCATGGTGGGAGAATCCTGTTATTTACATGCATGGCAGGTTGCAGCCGCTAAACATCCTCAAATGTTCAGGCTCGGCTCGGTCCCGCCAGGTCCGGATCTCGCTAATCGCGCCAAACAGGAGAAAGAATGGCGAGAAGATCCGGTTTGTCAAATTAAAATATAGTAACAACAGATCAGTAACTAGAATTCTTCTACATTTCAATAAACTAACAGCGTTTATTTCAAAGATTGGATTCAAACATATTGGTACTTCAACAGACCAGGAAGCAGATTTTCTCATCTCCATCAGAAACTGAACATCTGCTGCTTGGATGCTGATGGGGATTATTTAATCTGTCCAGATTAAATTAAGCTCTCATTTCTGCATGTTTTGCTCCTATTAATTTAATGATAATATTGGCGCATGCTCTCCTGGAGCTCGAAAGGATCAGTCGTATTTTTGCTTTATACGTGGAGAGAAATCAGCGGAGGCTGCAGAGCTTGCTTTGAGCAGGGAGGTCTGGATGCTGCGAGGCGGAAGCGCCATGGCGGAGGGGCGCTGTGGGGGCGAGGCGCTGCGGGGCGGCGGGCGCTGAAATGGCCGCGGAAGCGCTGCCGTGGCGAGGCGCTCTTGAAGCGGAAGCGCTGGCTTGAGCGCCTGGGGGCGGAAGCGCTGAAGCCGGAGGCGCTAGAAGCGCCGGAGCGCTGCATGGAAGCGGAAGGGGCGCTGCGAAGCCAGGCGCATGAAGCCGGCGGGCGCTGCAGAGGCAAGCTGGAAGGGAGGAGTGATTTCTGGGTAACAGGAAGGCGGCGAAAGTGACGTTTAGAGCTCTGTCATGTAAATCTGCAAATGTTTTAAATCAGGTTGGGGTCCAGATTAGCCAGCAGGTGGGATCTGGATCCGGACCGCTGTCCGCTAATCCGCGGACCCTGCATTCAAAACCCCGGGGTCGAGAGCAACGAGTAACGATTGATTTAAAAATGGAAGGAATAGAAAATACAGATACTGTGTGAAAATGTAATGAGTAGAAGTCAGGAAGTAGGAAGAAAAAATAAGTAATGGAGTAAAGTATAGATACCTAAAAGTGTACTTAAGTACAGTAATGAAGTATTTATACTTTGTTACTTGACACCTCTGTTGAAATTTCTCCACATACTTGCTGTAAGTGATTCAGCGCTCAGAACTTATAACCTAAATAAAACTGAACCATGACTTATAACGGATCAATCTGAACTTCTAAATGAGGAACTTCTCCTCCAGCGACCAGCAGGGGGCGGCAGAACTGTACCTTGGAGTTGTAGGTCCTCTCCAGCTCCTCCTTGTAGATGCGAACCTGGTCCTCGTGCTGCGCCCTCAGCTCAGACAGAGCTTCAGCCAGTTTGCTTTCAAACTCCTGCTGCCTCCCGCTGTCGATCTCCACTATCTGGGAACTGTGCCGACGTCTGGCCTCACGCAGCTCCTGCAAGACGCATGGCAGGACGCCGATTAGAGCTCAAGGTTCCGGCAGAAACATCATCATCGTTTCTACAGGTAGCTGCAGCTGCCACAGATCAAGATAATAAGTTAAACTATTGATTCAGTGGAATATGGAGGACAGAACATTTGGGCAGGAAAACGGACCAATCAGGAGCTGCTGGAAGCAAACCAACAGAGGAGCACAGACCTCATTGTAGATGTTCTTCTGGAACTCCTGCTCCTCCCTCAGGGTCTGGAGACGGTTTTCAGCATCCACCCTCCTCAGCATCTCATCCTGCAGCTGCTTCCGGGTGTCGGCCAGGCTACCTTCCACCTGGGAAGCACAAAGACAGAGAAACGTTTATGATGTTTGCAGCTGTGACCCTGGAGAGAAGAGATGCTGTTCCTCTGTTTGGACAGCAGGTGGAGCACAGCCACCGCTCTGAGTCTGACGGAAGATTCATTGATAAAAGCTGCAGAGGAAGCAGCTTCCTGTCTCCTCTGCACAGCCTCATTCATGCTCAGCTTCCTCACTGATGGGTCCTGCATGATGCAGACAAACATCTCCAGATGTTCTACAGCTGGCTGCAGAACCCAGCCGCCCTGCAGGCCATCACAAAGCCGCAGGAAAGCGTCCAGAGATCGCCTTTACTTTGAGGAAGGAAATTCTCCACAAGCCAAATAAAACTTTGCTGAGTCCAGATGTTTTACTACCTTGGCCAGCTGGGCCTTCAGCTCCTTCAGCTCGGCCTCCACGTTCCGCTTCTCGCTCAGGGCGGTGGTGCAGCTCAGCCTTCTTCGGAGTTCAGCATGGCCTCCAGGTCCTTCAGCCGCAGCAGGGCGGCTTCCAGGTCTGACTCCTTCTTGGCGTTCCTATGGAGACGGAGGGATGGGGTGTGGCTATTATTCGGCTGAAGGTCTTCATGGTTTCTCCTCCTTTTCTACCTTTCGGCCATTTTCCTGCCTTCCTTTCTCAGATCACAGCTTTCTAAGACTTTTTTGTCAGCTTTATACTATTGATCAAATGTAAACAGCAGGGAAGAAAAAACATGGTGTGAAACGCCTTGATAAGGAAGTTCAGAGCATTAAAGGTGCAGGAGGAGATTTTTTACCATGTAGCTTAAAGATCCCCCCACAGCCGCTTAGCAAGCAGTGAAATAGAAGCTATGGAAGGTATGGAAGGTATGGAAGGTCTGGAAGTGAAACTAAAAGAAACCAGCGAATGATGGTGCAATTATGCAGTATTTTGGTTTTTCTGGGCGTCTTCTTCTGAAACCGATTTAGTCTGATTTTCATCTTAAACAATCTAGGATAAAAGGTTGGATGTTTGCAGATTACATTAAAACCTTAATGATCAGCATCTTCATGTCCATAAACACTAAAAATAAAGAACAAACCCGACAAGGAACCCAGTTGAACTGGTGAAGGATTCTAAGGAAAATGTGACACATTCATTCCCACAAGAAATCAGTTTCTTTAAACGGTTTACATTAGATTATTACTAACTAGAAAAACACCAAAAACTGAAGGGAAGCAGAAATAAAATAACTTTTAATCATTAAAACATCTGCGATCAGGTTTAGTAAAGTTAGTGCAGTAAAAAATGTACACTGGACGCTGAAATATGGAGATCATAATGATGGACCGGCCCAATATGAACAGAACCGCCCGCGTTCTGAGAAAACTAAGAGTTCAGATGCTGTATCGGGACTGACCACCGGGGGGCAGCGCTAAGCGGGGAGGTTCTGGTGGCTCAGTCAGAACCAGCAGCTTGGTGGGTCAAACACCATCGATGATCCGGTTCTGCAGGAAAATCAGGAACATTCCAAAAAGATTGGGAGGAAATTACCGGAAAAGAGAGAGACCAAACATTCAGAAACCTGAGGGCTACAGTTCAGAATAGAGAGCCAGGGTGGGGTTAAGGGGTCTTGCTCAGGGACCCAGAGTGGCAGTCTACGTGGGGGATCGAGGGCAGGGAACCTTCTCCAGAGCGCAGAGCGCTGCTCACGACCCACTAGTCCATCGCTCCCCCAGGACATTTTGAGTCCAGTTCCTGAAATGCTCGATAGCTTGAGACTTAGACTAAATTTATCTTAGACTTAAACAACATGTGTGTATAAAAAACCATTAAAGACATTTCATCCCAGGACATTTCCATTTCTTAAACTGCAGCAGTGATCAAAATATAAACAGTATAATAACAATAACATGGTGCAAAAAGACGCGCTTACGATATGGTCAGTCCTGATGGCGAGGGGGAAAAGCTGCTGCAGAACCTGCTGGTCCTGCATTGAATGCTGGGAAGCCTCTTCCAGAGGGCGGGGGGTGGGGGTCATTGATGATGTCACAGGGACGCTTAGCGCTGGGATGAAATGTCTTTAATGGAGGGAAGAGGCGCCCCATGATCCTCTCTGCTGTTCTCACCTTCTGCTTCCAGTCTGGCTACAGCCTTCACACCACACAGTGAGACAGCTGCTCAGAGCGCTTCTCTATGGGGGGGTCAGAGAACGCTCTCTATGGGGGGGAGGAGGATGGGGGGGTCAGAGCGGCTCTCTATGAGGTGCTTCTGGAGGAGGAGGTGGGGAGGATGGGGGTCATTGAGCAGCGCTCTCTATGGGGGGTCAAGCATCTCTATGGGGGTCCAGGGCGGCTCTCTATGGGGTGCTTCTGGAGAAGGTGGGGGGAGGATGGGGGGGCAGAGCGCTCTCTATGGTGCTGCTTCTAGGAGGGAGGTGGGGAGGATGGGGGGTCAGGAGCATCTCTCTATGGGGGGTCCAGAAGCAGCTCTCTATGGGGGGTCAGAAGCAGCTCTCTATGGGTGCTTCTGGAGAAGGTGGGGAGGATGGGGGCAGGAAGCGCTTCTCTATGGAGAAAAGCTTCTGGAGAAGGTAAGGGGGAGGATGGGGGTCAGAAACGCTTCTCCATGGGGGTCAGAGCGCTCTCTATGGAGCTTCTGGAGAAGGTGGGGAGGATGGGGGTGCAGAAGCGGCTCTCTATGGGGGGAGGATGCGGGGGCAGGTGGGCTCTCCTCAGATAAAATGAGTGAATTTTATGTTAAAACTAAAAAATATCAACAGGCAAGACAAAAAAAAAGGAACGAGTCAGAACCAGTTCATAAAGGAGACGCCACAGCCCACAAACTGGGACCAGTCTGGCCTGCTGCTGCTCCCACAGCAATACCACCTCTGGGTTCTGGTAGAGCCCATCAGACCTGAAGTTGGGGCCCATCAGGTCCATCTGAGGGGCCACAGGGAGGGGTCTGACAGCTGTCAGGCTCCTGCTGTCCATTGGTCCTGTGGGTTGGTCCATATGGGACAATAATGGGTCCATATGTCTGCCTGGGACAGACAGCTTCCAGGACGGGTTCTGCTCCATCCGGACCAGAACATCACATACTGGACTCCAAGCTGCTGGATCTAAGAGCGCTTCCAGGGAGAGCCATGAGGCGTGGTTCTGGTTCCACCGCGGGGCAGAGGTGAAGCAACACGACTCAGAGGCTCATTAATGTTTGATTAAGGAACCACGGTAGGGTCCAAAGACCAAAGCAGGCCGGGTCCAAACCGCTCCGGTTAATGAACTCTGAGATCCACCAACTACCTGGAGATCCAGCACTCAGAGCCGCTCTGGTTCTGATCCAAAGGTTGGCTAAAGAACATCTCATCCTGAGGAAGTTCTGGAACATAAACCAGATAGATCAACTTCTACACAACGTCCATCTGGAAAGGCTCCAGTGGAAAGTGTTTGCTAAAGGGAGGGGCATCACCAGGTGGCACCCGCCTCCAGGTGAAGCTTCTAGCCAATCACAGCAGCCGTAGCAACATTACTGATTCGTTTCAGACGTTAACTGATGAATCAGGAGGATTCTCTCATATCCTCTCTATCCTTGGATTTCCCAGGATTCATTGCGAGACCAAGCAGGCCGCCTGCTCCGTGCTCAGAGGAAAAAGAGAAATGGCGCCAAACAGTGGTGAATATTGGAATTGCAGTTTAATATAATCCAAGTCTGTGAATAGTTCCGTCTGAAATTAATAAAAATAGTTGTTTTAATGGTTACTGAGTCAGATATGTGGCGTAACGTTTGATTTGTCTAAAGGTTTCTTAAACAATGACTCACATCCTCTCCACGACACACTGGTCCAGCAGACTCCTCCCACCCAGACGCACCACAGGAAATCAACCTCTATAACGCCTCCCTCAAGTGATTCAGACCCCGCCCCCCGTAATTGACATTCATGCACTATTTTTGCACGCCACGTATCACTTTACTTGGATTTAGTTTTTTACATATACATAGATATACATACATATATATACAAGAAGAGCTATATGTGTATATATTTCATCCCTTTTTTTCTTTATTATCTTGTGTAGTTGGATTTGTTTATATATATTTTATATAAAACTGTAACTGGAGCGTGTAACAAAGTATTTCCCTCTGGGAATTATTAAAAGTATTTCTGATCCAGATTGATCTGTTCCTGTTTAATGGCTGACATTAAGCCCAGATTCTAATATCTCTGCAGAGTAAGGGGCTGGACAATAAAATCTGATAACTGAGACGACGGTTCTGCTGCTGAAGCTCCTCAGGAACGTTATCAGCACCCAGAACAGCAGCGAGGAGTTCAGGAAACAACAAGCATCAACTCACAGAATTTGACTCTCTTTTCCAAAACCAACAATAACTGGGTCCAGTCGGTTCCCTCCTTCTGTTCAGCTGATCGGGCCAGAACCGGGTTCTGGAATTAAAGTCTACACCGGGCCTAAGACCTGCTCTGTGACCTGGCCCCGCCCCCTTTATCAGATTCAACTCAACACTAAAAGGTCAGAGCAGAGACGATAACTGGACTGCAGGAAAGGGAATCTGGAAAAGGAGCAAAGAAACGAGCTGGAGGAGGGAGGAGGCTAGGAGGGAGGGATGAAGAGGAGGAGGGAGGAATGAAGGGGAGGAGGAGAGGAGGGAGGGATGAATGGGAGGAGAAAAGGAAGGAGGAATGAAGGGGAGGAGGGAGGAATGAAGGGGAGGAGGAGAGGAGGGAGGGTTGAAGGGGAGGAGGAGAGGAGGGAAGGATGAAGGGGCTCCCCTCCTCCTGTATGTCTTACCGTCCCTCTGAGTAACAGAAACAAGCTCCGCCCCTTTACTGGGGGATGCTAGCCCTGTTTTGCTTGGCTGTTGCCGTGGTAACCGGGGCCTGTAGCTCAGGTTTCTTTGAACATAGCAGAAGAAAAGAAAAGAAAAAAGCTGTTTCTGAGACTCTGGAGGAATTCAGAACTGTGGAGGTTCTGAGGTTCTGGAACCCAAACCTGCTTTAGATGCAGGAGGACCTTTAATCACCAGAACTTTCTCTTTCTGGTTCTTCAAACGTTCTGAGGACCCGGATCTACAGAAAACAGCTCAACAGAACCGCCAAGGTCCAAAGAAAAGAACCCGACTGTTGCTGGAGAAGGACTCTGATCTGATCCATCTAAACCAAGATGTCCTGCAAACGCAGCCTGAGGACCGACAGTTCTGCAGAACCCGACCTGAGCTTCAGCAGAACCACTGTGGTCCCCTAAAGCACACACCCGCCCCACCCTCAGAGGGGGAAACGGACCGGGCTGTCCCCATGGCCACGGACCTCACCAGAACCCTGGAAGGGGCTCTCTGGAGGAGCTGCAGCGAAAAGGCAGCAGAACAATAGGCTCTCTATAAACAGAAACTAGAATAATAAAATAGAACCAGAAAACAGGCCAAGCCAGAACCCGGCTCTGATTGGACCAGCCCGGCCCTGATTGGACCAGCCCAGCTCTGATTGGACCAGCCCAGCTCTGATTGGACCAGCCCGGCTCTGATTGGACCAGCCCGGTTCTGATTGGACCAGCCCGGCTCTGATTTACACTGAAACCTGATCCTGAAGATGGTTTCTAAGCCGCTGGACGGAACCGAGCCTGGAAACTAACCAGGAGTTCTGGCTGCTGGACAGAACCGAGCCAGTGGACCGTTCAGGGCTGAACGGTCCACTTTTTGGTTTGGGGCGGCCCTTTTAAAGGAATAGTACACCCAAAACATGATTAGCCTTCATTTTCCTACTCACCCCCATGCTGAACAACACTCTGGGTACTTTTTTTGATATCTCAAATGCATCTATGGAATCTGGGAGGCTTCTTGCTGTCTACTGACATTCAAAATAATGGAGGTCGCATGGCGCCCGAGGCAGAAAAGGTCCATAAAAGTCCACAAAAAGCGTGTCAATATTCCTCCATGCTGCTGGTCCAATGTATTCCAAGTGTTCTGAGTGGGTAGCATCCAGAATTTACAACGAAAAGAAGTCATTTTAGAATGTTTTTAAGAGCATAAACAGTAGTGTATAGGATTTCCTAGAAGCGCGTTCACGCGAGTCTACGGAAACCGCGGCAGACCCATGTTTCAGATGAAGATGCGCAAAGCGTCTGCTCTTACCCGATAATGCACAGCGTAGAAGAAAAGATATGTGCTGTTTACCTGTGCCCAAAAAGAAACAACGAAAGAAAAATGTCACGAGGACTTCAGTGTTGAGGGAAGAGCATGACTTGGCATTACGAGCTGAAAGGAGCCTATATCTGACATTGTGGAGCGGTTTTATGTGACCTTTTCTGCTCGGGCTATATGAAATCTTTTATTACTTGAATGTCTGGGCATGTATTTTCCTGGTTTGTGATCTCCAGATGCATTTGACAAATGGCTACGTTTACAACAAGGGTGTTGTTCAGCACCGGGGGTCCAGAAAATGAAGGCTATACTGCAGGCGTTAAAATTATTCATTGCATGCACTCCAGGAACTTGCGCACAGACAGGGGTTAGTGCTAGGCGCCAGTTTGGCATTGGGCCCAAATGTCACAGAAATCCCTCCATCCCAGCTGAGCAACAGTCTGACCTCATCAGTGGCGCCTCCTACTGTTTGGGAGGAATTCCAACATTTTAGGAGACAGTTGTTCCAGTTCAGGCTGATCAGCTAGCATTACATATTAAAGTCTAAGGGGGTTAAACTGTGAGTAATATGTTGATTTATAGAGTTTTAATTAACAGATTGTTCTGTTTTTCATCATTTTTATATAATTTCCTTCCTGTTAATGTTCCCCCTTTGAGCTGTTTATCCCAGCCTGCTGCTCAGCACATGACCCACTGAGGATTCTGCAGCTTTCAGCTGAATGCAGCTGTGGTGCTAAAGCTAATCAGTGTTAGCTGCTCAGTCGGATCCAGATATGCTGAATAACGGCTACAAAGAGAAACAGAACATCTTTACTAAAACCCGACAGAGCGGCAACATGTGACTTCGACCTCAGGGCCTCTGCACCATGAAGTGATAAAGAGTCTCTGTCAGTCTGAACTGAAACATTTGTTTGTGCCTGATGTGAGAAATGTCCACACCCACAGCCAACGCCTGCTAGCGTGTCGGGATTTACATACAGCAGCGATGAGTCACCCCCCACCCCCCATCGGGCCGTCTGATGACTCACAGCAACTCGGGGGGGGCTGGATTTTACCTCAGTTTTACATTTCCTTATGTGGACAGAGGTTTAACCTGGGTAACCACGGCGATGAGCTTTCCTTGGATCAAAACTGAAAGTGTTGCAACTTTTCTGCAGTAAAGATAAAGTCTGTAAATGTTTGGCTGAATGTGTTTGAAGTCCCGAACTGAAGCGTCTCATCGGCTCCCTGCAGCAGAGCAACGGAAACGGGCAGAAGGTTGGAAAGCAGAAGGAAAAACAGCTAAATGAAATAAATCCCAATAAACCAACATTCTATGAGGTGAAGACGCTGCAGGGCGGGAATATTTTCCACTCTGCGGTTTGTTCCACGCTGCACCAACGTCTGTCTCTGATTAGAGGCAGCGGCTCGCTGCAGCCTGCAGCCTTTTAGAAACCAGTCGACCCACAATCCTGGATAACAGGAATAACCGGCTGGAACTCCTAATCGAGAACTGTGAATCGGCCTGGTTTGGGCCCCACGAAGAACCAGAACCGGCCTGGTTTGGACCCCACTCAGAACCAGAACCGCCCTGGTTTGGACCCCACTCAGAACCAGTCCTACCTGGTTTTGGACCCCACTCAGAAACAGAACCGGCTCTGGTTTAGGCCCCACTCAGAGCCAGAACCGGCCTGGTTTGGGCCCCACTCAGAACCAGAACCTACCTGGTTTGGGCCCCACTCAGAACCACAGAACCGCAGCCTGCTGGTTTGGGCCCAGATATACTGGTCAGAACCAGAACCGGCCTGGTTTGGACCCCACTCCAGAAACAGAACCGCCCGTTTGCGGACCCCACTCCCAGAGACAGAACCGACTGGTTTGGGACCTTTTACCGAGAAACAGCAACCCGGCCTGGTTTGCAGCCCGCCTCCAGAGCCCAGAACCAGCCTGGTTTAGACCCCACTCAGAACCAGAACCGGCCTGGTTTAGCCCGCCCCACTCAGAGCCAGAACCGGCCTGGCTTAGGCCCCCACTCAGAACCAGAACCGGCCTGGTTTGGACCCCACCTCAGAACCAGAACCGGCCTGGTTTAGGCCCTACTCAGAACCAGAACCGGCCTGGTTTAGGGCCCACTCACTCACCAGAACCGGCCTGGCTTAGGCCCCACTCAGAACCAGAACCGCCTGCTGGTTTAGGCCCCACTCAGGAACCAGAACCGGCCTGGTTTAAGCCCCACTCAGAACTCAGAACCGGCCAAGTTTAGGCCCCACTCAGAACCAGAACCGGCCTGGTTTAGGCCCCACTCAGAACCAGAACCGGCCTGGTTTAGACCCCACTCAGAACCAGAACCGGCGCGGTTTAGGACCCCACTCAGAACCAGAACCGCCCTGCCTGGTTTGGGCCCCACTCAGAGCCAGAACCGGCCTGGTTTGGGGACCCCACCTCAGTCCACCAACAGCCAGCCTGGTTTGGACCCCACTCCAGAACCACAGAACCGCCTGGTTTGGGCTCCCACTCAGAAGAACCAGCCGCCGCCTGGCTTGGACCCCCACTCAGAACCAGAACCGCCTGGTTTGGGGCCCACTCAGGAACCAGAGCCGCCTGGGCCCCACTCAGAACCTGAGCCGGCCTGGTTTGGACCCCACTCAGAACCAGAACCGCCTGGCTTGGACCACACACAGAACCAGAACCGGCCTGGTTTG
Organism: Cyprinodon brontotheroides; assembly: GCA_018398635.1. NCBI lineage: Eukaryota > Metazoa > Chordata > Actinopteri > Cyprinodontiformes > Cyprinodontidae > Cyprinodon > Cyprinodon brontotheroides. The sequence goes on from JAGKQL010000029.1 coordinate 394,882, forward strand.
GACCCCCACCCAGAGCCCAGAACCAGCCAGGTTTGGACCCCACTCAGAACCAGAACCAGCCTGGTTTGGGCCCCACTCAGAACCAGAACCAGCCTGGTTTGGGCCCCACTCAGAGCCAGCCTCCAAAGATGGCTGCAGCCAGAAAACCGAGCTGGAAGAACAGCAGTAAAAACTGCAGCAGCTCCATTGATTGTGGGAGAAGAAGAATTTGATGCTGGAGTTCAGTCAAGTTGTGGTTGATCCAGAGGCCTGGAGGCTGGGAGTTCACACGCAATGCTGCAGCGAGCTGGCACTGAGGAAACGCAGGAAACAATGGAAGCACGGAGAGCGGCGTGCTGCGGAGACTAACCGACACACCAACAGGATGATGGCGTCCCGAGACGTTAAACGTAGAACTGTGACTAACTAGAACATCCGCCAGCCACACCCAGATGGTTCCCAGTAAGACCAGCAACTACAAGCATTCCACATGTCTTTATTCAAACATGAGCCATGGAGACGGGAGGCAGAGTCATGGAGACGGGAGGCAGAGTCATGGAGACGGGAGGCGGAGCCATGGAGACGGGAGGCGGAGCCAGGCAGCTTCAGGCTACAATAGGAACCACATGAAAATAAAACTTGGGACCCAAACGTATTTCTTCCAATAAACAGCAGAGCAGCAGTTAGGGGAGAACATGCCCAGAACAGGCCAGGCAGGAACATCAAGCAGGCCTGGAAGAGTGAGGGCCCTGCCCAGAAATGGCTCCGTCTGCCCGGGCTACAGAATGGGAGTATAGGAAATTGATTGCTCGCTCCCGAGTACTGATCTGAGCTGAAATGCTCCAACCAGAACCTTAGCATAGGCTCTAGTGGTGGTTCTGGATCGACGCCTTTGTTTATATGGGGATGAAGCGTCTGGAAAACGGCTTCCTTCTCCTCTCAGTATCGAGTCAGGTACGTATTTTCTGGCCGCCCATGGTAGATCAGAAGCAACTTTCTGGAGTCGCAGAAAGCCAGACTGGCCCCACTGCGCCGTTACCTGGAGAACACCTGGATGCAGCTCTGTAGGTGATCTCTCAAGATCTCCCCTCCCAGCTGGATCCCCTCCTGAATTCCAAAGCATTTGGGACCTCCCTTGGTCTCCTCGGAAAACCATGGAGAGCAGGCCTAAACGCCCCACAAAAACAATAGGGGCCCCTACCTGCAGCTGTGCCAGATCACGATCTTCCGGCAACCATTTATGTAAAACTTGGTGACTGTAGTTGGAAAGCCTTTCAGAAACCTCGGAGTCAGAAACCTGTGCCGAAAGCCTCCGCCCATTCCAGGCGTGAAACTGGACTTTCCTGTTTTAATGGTATGTTCAGATTTGTACCAGTATAGACCAACGGGTAAGATATGGGTCAGAATCCACATGTAGAGCCGACAGAAGCTACAGCCGAGGAGAAATCTGCCTCCAAGCTGCTAATGAAATGATGAGCTAATGGCGGCAGGAAGCGCTGATGACCATCAGGACAAACTGGGACATTATGGTTCCAGGACGGTCATTAGTTCCTCCTCCTCTACTTTCCACTCATTAATCCTGCAGTAAAGGGAGATAAACTGGCCTCAGAAGCATCATCAGGCCTCAGGAGAATCTTTAAAGCTGGCCTCAGAAGGCGGTTCTGATCCGGTCCCAGATGGTTCTGATCTATTCTATTCAACGGTACAATGTTCCTGATTGGCTGCAACTCTATCCTGGAGACAAATATCAGCTGTAAAGGTTGGAGCTTGGCCTGTTTTTCAGTGTTTAGTCCTGTTTTTCTCTGGGCTCAGCTGATCACTGTTGGATTTCTCTGAAAGATCATCATCTTCTTTCCTTTACGATTAGACCCGTTTGGGTCCAAACCAGCAGCTCCAGAACCTGAGGCCTGGTTCACAGAAATGTTCCCCAGGTCATGTGAGAACATGTAATCTCAAATGAGTGGAAAGTCACGGGGCCAGTCTCCTGGAGCCGGGACCAAAATGGTGGAACCTCCTGGAGCTCCGGGACTAACAGAACCTCCCGGGTGCTTCAGCCGCAACAGAACCTCCTGGCGCCGGGGCCACCCCTGTAATGGGACCAACAGAACCCTCCTGGAGCCCGGGGCCAGCAGAACCTCCTGGAGCCTGGGAAGCGGTGAAACCTCCTAGCCTCTCAGCCAACAGACACCCTGGGGCCGGGGACCCCCACCAGACACCCCTGGCCCCAACAGACACTCCTGGGAGAGGCCTCCAAAGCCACTGTAACCTCCCTGGGAGCCTGCACCACTAATCCCTCCTGAGCCCCGGCAACCTCTGTTTCCAGCCACCATGATGCACTCCCTTGTTTTCCCTGTGGGCCAACATGAACCCAGAACCTCCTCCTGAGCCCGGGACCAACAGAACTCCCCTGGAGCCTGGGGCCAACAGAACCTCCTGGAGGAGCCTGGGCCACACCTCCCCCAGCCCTCCAGCCACAGGTCCTGGGCTGGCTGAACCTGCTTCCCGGGACCACACAGAACCTCCTGGGAGCCGTAATCGCAACAGAACCCTCCTGGTGTCGGGACCTGCAACCCCTGGTTGTAATCAACAGGAACCTCCTGCAGCCCGGGGCCACCAGACACCTCCTGGAGCCGGGGCCAACAGACACCTCCTGGAGCCAGCCAAATGGCAAACTCAGCATAGAACCTCCTAGCCTCTGCAGCCAAATGGTGAACCCTCCTGGAGCCAGGGGACCACCGAAACCTCCTTCTGGAAGCCAGGGGCCAACAATGGCCTCCCCTGGAAAGCCCGGGCCAAACAGACTCTCCTGGAGCCCGGGACCAACAGAACCTTATGGACCTCCTATTTCCAACAGCAACCTCCCCGGTAGCCTGGGACCAACATAGTCCCCTGGAGCCCGGGACCAAACAGAACCTCCCGGAAAAGCCCTGTACCCAGCCAGAATTCCCTGGAGTCTCACAAAGCCGTAACAGAACCTAAAAGAACCTCCGGAAGCCTGGGGCCAACAGGCACCTCCTGGAGCCCAGTGGACCACCTTCCTGGAGTCTCGGGACCAGAACCTCCTGGAGCCCGGGGCCAGTGAAACCTCCCTGGAACCTCCCAAAGCCCGTGACCAGGAGAACCTCCGGGAGCCCTGACCAAACAGACACCCAGCCTCTGGACCACCACGGGAGCAACGGGACTACTCCTGGAGCCCGGGGCCAGGGCCTGCCAGAACCCTCCTCCATTCCCGAAGCAACAGAAACCTCCCTGGAGCCTGGGGCCAACAGAACCTCCTGGAGCCCGGGGCCAACAGAACCTCCTGGAGCCCGGGGCCAACAGACACTCCTGGAGCCCGGGGCCAACAGAACCTAAAAGAACCTCCTGGAGCCTGGGGCCAACAGAACTTTACAGAACCTCCTGGAGCACGGGGCCAACAGAACCTAAAAGAACCTCCTGGAGCCCGGGACCAACAGAACCTCCTGGAGCCCGGGGCCAACAGAACCTCCTGGAGCCCGGGGCCAACAGAACCTCCTGGAGCCCGGGGCCAACAGACACTCCTGGAGCCCGGGGCCAACAGAACCTAAAAGAACCTCCTGGAGCCTGGGGCCAACAGAACTTTACAGAACCTCCTGGAGCACGGGGCCAACAGAACCTAAAAGAACCTCCTGGAGCCCGGGGCCAACAGACACTCCTGGAGCCCGGGGCCAACAGAACCTAAAAGAACCTCCTGGAGCCCGGGACCAACAGAACCTCCTGGAGCCCGGGGCCAACAGAACCTCCTGGAGCCCGGGGCCAACAGAACCTTAAAGAACCTCCTGGAGCACGGGGCCAACAGAACTTTACAGAACCCCCTGGAGCCCCGGGCCAACAGAACCCTGGGGAACATGGAGGCTGCCTGATGTACCCAATTCCTGCGAGGCAGAGGGCGTTGGCCAAGCTGCAGCTAAACATGTTGGACCATGTTCCGTCTGCAACAGAACTTTTTCAGTCAGGATCCAAACATGCTTTTCTAACATAACAAAGGTGTTTGCTGCAGGATGATCTACCTGGAGCCACACCCAGAACCAGTGCAGGTGGGGCGGCTCAGGGGCCGGGTTGGTCTGTTTACCTTCAGCTCAGTGTCTAGATCACAGTCCGTCTGTCTGAGTCAGACCCCCCCAAACCATTGCAATCAGGCTCAGATCTTAGAGTAGTAAAGTCTAGATCAGATCATAGAGTAGAGTCAGCATTAAACAACCCCCCCCTAGTAAAATGGTCCTCTGGTCCTGCACCGGGCATCAGATCCCTAACCTAACCCTAGTCTTTAGAGGGTTAGCATCAGCTAAACGCTGAGGAATGTTTACATTAAATAACCATCATTGTTCCTCCATCATGTAAACAGATGATCCACCAGCAGCAGCCTCATCTCTAAATACGTCTATTTTTTCGTTCTAAATTTCGTTCTAAATAAGCTGTTATTATGAGAGTTTAAAGTTAATATATATTTAACTTTTGTTTGAAGATAATTTTCCTTTGCTGAAATTTTACAGTAAAAATTACATTGAAAATGTAAATGAGATTCTTCAGTGCATTTTTATAGCATTTTAAAGCTTGCATTATTTTTATCTTTTTTTTTATTGCCTTTCAAGGCCCCCAAATTCCTGGTGGCGCCCCTGCATTAGCAACACATGCTAACTACATGTTGCTACATGCTAGCTACATGTCTGAGGCTTTCTGAGGACGCATGCTTAGAAAACAGTTTTTAATATTTGCTAAATGTGGCGGAGCTGCAGGCAGAATGGCTGCAGACAGCTGTGGGGGGGGTGTGGCTAAGCTAACAAAGCTGTGAGTGGAAGAGAAGCAGACGATGCCTTCAGGCTGAACAGGTGTGTCCATTCAGCTCAGTTTCACCTGTTGGAGCCCAACTGCTGCAGAGTATTAATAAAGCTCACTTCCTGTCAGACCAGCCCACTCCAGAGGCCTAAAAAAAACCTCTGAGTCATCGCACAGCGCCATGGAAACCAAACACCAAACAGGCTGACTGGAGTCCAGCAGATAAAAGTTAGAGAGGCTGAATCTGTCCTCTGATGCAGCCGTGAAACGTTCAAGAACGCGACCGTTTCAGAACCAATCAGAGCTGAGCTACAATCTGCATCACAGCAGCCAGACGCTCCTGAAAACATGAAGCCGCCCTCCAGAGGCGTCTCTGATCCGGTTTCCACCAGAACACGCCTTCGGTTCTACTGATCTGAATGTTCAGCAGCTGCTTCAAAGAACAGAAAACCAGCAGCACTCTGACTCCTTATAGGATCTAGGTCCTGATTTCTATACCTGTAAAATCTGTTGAAATCACCTGGGAGACAAAGTTGGTTCTGCTGAACTGATCTGGAATCAAATCTGATCGAACCTCCAGATTCTGCGTAAATCATCATCTAACGACCATCTGAGATCAGAAAACGTTTTTACCCCAAATGTCAAACAGAAATGAATGTTTCATCAAACTGCTGTTCTTCCTCCTCGGTCTATTCTGGTTTGGAGTTCTCTTCTCCTCCTCGCTGCTCTGAAAGGTTCTGATCATTCTAGGAAACCATTTTCTATATCAAGTTCACTTCAAGCTTTGCTCTCAGTTCTACATAAAAGAAAAATGCTGCCGGTAAGTAAAGGGTTAATGTCTGCAGGCATGCTTTTATTTTGATATACTCAGCAGGAAGTATCCTGGTTAGCCTGGCTAAGCTAGCAGTGGTTCACCCCCCCGTCTCTGCCCCAGGCGCTCACACACTCAGCCAACAGGAATGTCCCCCAGCTCGTGTCGGGTCTGGCCCCGGCCCCGTGCAGCATTCCTGCTGTGGCCCCGCCCCCTTTGTTCTGAGCACTGGGTGTGGAGCAGAACCCACTTACACCCCCACCTGGGTGGAGCAGAACCCACTTACA
>JAGKQL010000029.1:408982-441986 GCA_018398635.1 Cyprinodon brontotheroides
AGAAAAAGCAGAAGAGCAGAGCGTTAGAGATTGAACTAACAGATTCTGCAGAGTGGAAGAATAGAGATAGAATGAAGCAGAATGATGAAAAGGGTCCCTATGTCCTCCAGCAGTCTAAGCCTATAGCAGCAGAACTATAGAATGGGTAAGGATAACCTGAGCCCTCCTAACTAAACTTTATCAAAAGGAAAGTTTTAAGCCTAGCCTTAAAAGTAGACAGGTGTCTGCCTCACAGACTAAAACTGGTAGTTGGTTCCTGGGAGAGCCTGAGAACTAAAAGATCTGCCTCCCATTCTACTTTTAGAAATTCTGATGTTGGAGCTTGTACTGTTTTCCAGTGTAGTCCTGTTTCTCTGACTGTGACTAACTGGATGTGCTCTCTTCATCCTCTGACATAGGAGCTGGCCTCTGCCTGCGTCTGCCTGGCTGTGTGTTTCCTGGGCCAGGGGCGCCTGTGGAGCTGGTTGACAGTTGTCTTTTTGTATCTATACTTCTTTTTCTAATGCCAACTTCTGTCTCCTTGAACCCCAGTAGATGTTACTCTCAGCGAACCAGGCTCAGTGAGAGCCTGGTTCTGCTGGAGGTTTCTTCCCCTACTGTTCAAAGGGAGTTTTCACTCTCCACTGTCGCTACAAGCATGCCCAGGTGTGAGGATTGCTGAAGAGTCAATAATTCGATACAATCAGCTGGTTTTCCTTAGACAGAAAACTTTGAATCAATCTGACTGGATGATCTGGATTTATTCTGGATCTATAAAAGTGAATGACATGATGTGAATTGGAGCTATAGAAATAAGGTTTAACTGAAATGAACACATCAATCCTCTCCTGGCTCCACTGGCTGCTTGTTCATTATAGAGTTGATTTTAAAATGTGTATCTTTGTTTTTAAGCTGACTTTTCTACATCTGACCCCTCAGAGCTTCTTCACTCAGGTCAGCAGCTCCTGCAGGTTCCGAGGTTTAAAAGAGGAAGCTTCTCGGGGCGACGCCTCCTCTATCGCTGCTCCTGTTTTATGGAAGAACCTCTGCTGCAGATTAGAAAGGCTCCTTTACTTTCAGATTTTAAAACTCAGCTAAAAGACTTTTATCTGCATGTATGTCACACCGGCAGGACTTAGACTTGTTGTGAACTTTTTTATTTAGTTAAAAGAAATTATTATTGCCTTATTTTATATATTTTTACTGCTTTTATTGAGTTCTATTATTTTAACCATGTATAGCAATTCGTTTTCAGTTGTAGATATTTTAATGAAATTAAATTAAATTGAGTTTATTTATATAGCGTAGTATAAGTCATCTCAAGGCACTTTACAGTTCAACCAGATCATCCAGTCAGATTGAGCACTCTACAATTAAATGACGATGATTTAATTAAAAATAAGAGAAGAACAATGTAAATAAAGTAACTGCCAAATTAACGTTTCTAGAGATGGAGATTTTTTATCATTTAGGAGAAAAAAGACATTTTAAGTGGAAAATATTAGCTGCTGTTCAGTGGAGCTTTATTGGTTATTATGGGATGAAATCAGAGACTGAGCTGCTGTGGGTCCCACAACAGAACATCATCATCATCATCATCCTCATCATCAGCAGCAGCCAGTGGGTTCTGGTTCCGGCCTTTCCTCCTGCCTCTATGATCTCTTGCTGCTCCGAGCAAACAGATGAGAGCTGAATCGGGGGCAGACCACACACTCTCAGGCTTCTGCTGCATCACTTATCCAGCTGATCGACTTCAAGCTCTCTGCGGATTATCAGCGCACAATGTGGTATCAATTTGCATGACGACTTACATCATCCCTGAGAGCAGCATCAGCACGCGGTGCTCAGCCAACGCTTCCCTTTGTGCTCGCTGAGGCCTCATTCAAGTGACGACGGGGCACCGACAGCCCCTGAAAGGGACATCTGGCCGTGGAAGTCAAAGGGACGTCCTTCAGGGACTCAGACACATTTACAGCCCGTCGTCTGTCCCTCTGAAAGCCTCACACTGTCCACAGGTGAAGCAATATCTGGACAAAGAGACGGAAGGCGTCTGCACCATCTGAACACAGATATCCTGGAGCCCGCACACAATGAGCATGGGGGCCCAAAGGGAGGGGGTGTGGATGGAAACCCGCTCCACTGTGGGTTCTGTGGTTCTGAACCGGTCAGCTACAGGATGTGCTGCTCCAGGAGCTCCCAGGTTCAGGCAGGACTGTGGAAACACAACCCAGATCCATGGAGTCATTGATCGGCCCATGCAGTCCCAGTGGACTCCTTTAATGGAGACGCACCGCTAAGCTCCCCGCTCAGAGGCCAACGGCCTCGTGTCTGGGTGGGGCCGCAAACTGGCTACCCCACCGGGCTGCAGACTCACGCTGTCCTGCTTTCCTCTTGGATCTTTACTAGACAGATTCCTGAGGTGGGGCCAGATTCCTGATTCCAGATCAGATCCTGATTCTCGCTCTGATCCAGATTCCTGCTCTGGTTCAGATCCCTGTTCTTGTTCAGATTCCTGTTCCGATTCAGATTCCAGATCTAATCCAGATTCCTGTTCTGGTTCTCAGATTCCTGATTCCAGATCAGATCCTGACGCTCGCTCTGATCCAGATTCCCTGCTCTGTCTTCAGATCCCCTGCTCTTGTTCAGATTCCTCGGTCTTGTGCTCTGATTCCAGACTCCAATCCAGATTCCTGCTCCTGGGCTCCTCAGATTCCCTGACCCCCAGACTCAGATCCTGATTCTGTGCTCTGATCCAGATTCCTGCTCTGGTTCAGATTCCAGATCTAATCCAGATCCCCTGTTCTGGTTCAGATTCCTGATTCCAGATCAGATCCTGATTCTAGCTCTGGATCCAGATTCCTGCTCTGGTTCAGATTCCAGATTTAATCCAGATTCCTGCTCCTCGGGTTCAGTGATTCCAGCTCTGATTCAGATTCCCGTGATCTCATCCAGATTCCTGTTCTGTCTTCTGATTCCAGACCCAATCCAGATTCCTGTTCCTGGTTCAGATTCCTGATTTCAATCAAGATTCCTGCTCCCTGGTTCAGATTCCAGCTCTGGATTCAGATTTCAGATCTAATCCAGATTCCTGTCTTCTGGTTCAGATTCCAGCTCTGATTCAGATTCCAGATCTCCACCCAGATTCCTGACCCTGGGTTCAGGGATTCCAGTTCTGGTTTGTGATTCCAGATCTAATCCAGATTCCTGTTCTGGTTCAGATTCCAGCTCTGATTCAGATTCCAGATCTAATCCAGATTCCTGTTCTGGTTCAGATTCCAGCTCTGATTCAGATTTCAGATCTAATCCAGATTCCTGTTCTGGTTCAGATTCCAGCTCTGATTCAGATTCCAGATCTAATCCAGATTCCTGTTCTGGTTCAGATTCCTGATTCCAGATCAGATCCTGATTCTAGCTCTGATCCAGATTCCTGCTCTGGTTCAGATTCCAGATTTAATCCAGATTCCTGTTCCGATTCAGATTCCAGATCTAATCCAGATTCCTGTTCTGGTTCAGATTCCAGCTCTGATTCAGATTTCAGATCTAATCCAGATTCCTGATTCCAGATCAGATCAGATCCTGATTCTAGCTCTGATCCAGATTCCTGCTCTGGTTCAGATTCTGTTCCGATTCAGATTCCAGATCTGATCCAGATTCCTATTCTGATCTAGCCAGATAAACCAGACTAAATGTGAGATTAAATGTGTAATCTAGTCTGGCCCCGATGAACAAGACATTGGAAGATGGTTGATGAGATCAACCCGTTGTCTTTCAAACCATGTCTGTTCCTATTGGCCAACGCTCTGACCAATGAGAGCCGCTGACTTGACGTAGGAAGCGCTCTACACAGGAAGCTGGTGGGGGGGTGGAAACAAACAACCTGTCGGTAAAACGGCGAATATGTCCTTCTTAAATGAATGAGCCAGAGAGTTCTCTCCTGCTGAAAGCTGCTTCTCAAATAAAAACCCAAAGTCTGATCCTTCCAGAACTGATTCCAAAGCTGAATCAAACCAGAACTGTTCAATAGTTGCTGCCATTTTCTCTGGCTTTGTCGTCATGCCCTCAAAACCCCGCCCACTTTGCATCCAGAAATTCAAAACAAATATCTGCGTTGTGATTGGCCCGCCAGATCTAGGGCCGCAGGGGCTCAAGGCTAGACCCACTCGTGAGGCTAGACCATATCGCATTTTGGACACTGGCGGGTGGAGCTAGTTTACTAGCTACCAAAACTCCAGAATTCCAGTTCATGATCCAGAGATTCCAGTTCTGTTCCAGATTCCAGTTCTGATCCAGATTCCAGTTCTGTTCCAGATTCCAGTTCTAATCCAGATTCCAATTCTGATCCAGATTCCAGTTCTGTTCCAGATTCCAGTTCAGTTCAGTAGAACTTTTTATTGCCTACCAGGAATGGGTGACAATAGTTGAAGAAACTTTTGGCTCTTAAACCGGTATCGGTCCCCACTTGTTGGTACCGATTTCAGTGCCCGATACTGGTATAGATGCCCGATACTGGTATAGATGCCCGATACTGGTATAGATGCCCGATACTGGTATAGATGCCCGATACTGGTATAGATGCTCGATACTGGTATAGATGCCCGATACTGGTATAGATGCACCACTAATAATAAGCCGAAAGCTTCAGGATTGTTTGATTGATTTTATCCTGATTTTAAAATCAATTTATTAGAGAAACAGACTTTTGATGAAAGGCTGCAGGTTTGAGGACTTTATTGATCAGTTTGATTAATGATCATTTTAATTGACCTGGCGGATCCAGGAGGAAGAATCTCTGCGTGAAAAAAACACGCGGCGTGGTTCTTTGTTCAGTGCAGCTTTATTTGATCAAACGGGAACCAATGCTTTATTGATGCCCCCCCCCATCGCACCGCATAAAGGGGTCTGCAACGCGCTTGTCTCCCCCCCCATCCATAACATCCTGATGCGGGCAGCGGCGCGGTGACCTGCTGCAAAGCAGGCCCCCCCCGTTCATGACCACGCGCTCACAGCCTGTTTACATCCCAGAAGCTCGTTTCTTACATAATAAACCCAAAACATCAAAGGCGGCTTCCTGCTGCAGCTCCGCGCGCGGAGACCGACTGGATGCGGGCCGCCGCACTCAGGCGGACCTGAGACGGAGGAGGGAGGGAGGGAAGGTCGCTTTTTGTCTCGCTGTGTGGACTGTTGGGGGTGGGGGTGAACTGGACTGGGTGGAGCAACGCGGCGGCCCGGCCCCATCTACCCCACCGCGCTCCTTACTGTACCCGGAGTCTGGATGATGGAGGAAGGGGCGGTCTGTGGGAGGGTCTGGCGCAAAGAGGGAAGGAGGAGGGGGTGAGGAGGAGGAGGAGGAGGAAGGCTGCTGTTTCTCAGTCTCTTTCTGTCTCTTTGTCTCTCACACTCTTTGTTAGCCATGCCGAGCCTGCTGGTTCTAGCAGGGATCATGGAGAAAAACGGGGGCTACGGCGGGGATCTGGCCGCCTCCGGCTTCGGCGGAGAAGGTCTCCTCGTGGCGCCCGACGAGGAGGAGGACGAATCCCGCGCCCTCAGGGTCGCGCTCGGCCAGTTGTCGCTGCTGGGGCTGGGGGAGGGCGAGGACGGCGGCGGCGGAGCCCCGACCGCAGGCGTGCAGGACCGGAGCAACAACAACAACAACAACCACCACAACCACAGCGGAGGAGGAGGAGGAGGAGGAGACGCGGCCGTCCTGCAGGGGAAAAGCAAACTGTGCTCCTTGTATGAAAGCTGCTCCTCAGCGGAGAGCAAAGGACGCGGCTGCAACATCACGGAGTGCGTCCCGGTGCCAAGCTCCGAGCATGTGGCCGAGATAGTGGGCAGACAAGGTAGGACCCCCTCCCCAACCTGCTGCTGTTACCTGCTGCTGGCTGACAAAGAGGAGGACAGGGAGGGTGTGGAGCTGCCCCCCCCACCCCACGCTGCCTCCCACTTTTTCTTTTTCCGCTTCAAATGTTTTAACTTCTCCTCTTTCCACCTCAGCCTCGCGCTCCCGGCTTGGCGCTCATTTTCTGCTCCTTTTGGCGCAGGAGGGGGGGGCATCCTGGGCTCCACATCCACGCCATCAATGTCAGCGAGCAGACACGCGCCGTGGAGCAGGAAAGCTCCACTTCCTTTGTCGTCTGATACGCGGCAGACTGGGGCGGAGGGGGTGGGGGGGTTCAGATGGGTGTTTACATCTCTTACTGGTTCCTTACTGGTTCCTTACTGGACCAGCGCTGGTTGGACAAAGGAGCGCGTGGCCACCTCGCTGTCTTTCATCTTTGGATCAGTGGGAGTTTGACTCCCAGTATAAAGCAAAGAGAAACCAGGGGGGAGTTCAGGTGAGGTGAGCCTTATGATGGATGATGATGATGATGATGACTTCATCTCTGATGTGTTCACCCCCCACCCCCCCACCTTGCTGACAGATGTGGAGACAAAGGTAGTTTTTGGGGCGACGGGGTCAAAGTTCAAGGACGGGTCAGCGGCGCTCTGGACCCGCTGGTTCTGCAGAACCTTCTGGGATCCAGAGAAACTCCTGAACGTTGAAGCTGTTTGGTTTTAAGATCAACAGTTGAACCAAAAACTGATTTTTATTTCTATTTTCTTTGCACCTGATCCGGTTTGTTCAGCCTCTGATTGCAGAACTCATCCTCTTAACCTTTGCTTCTCTGCATGGGCTGAGTCTGTCTGCATCTCATCACCTCCTCTGAAGGAGCTGAAACATCTCCTCCTTTCTGTGGAAAGGAGGAGATGTTTCTCCTCCACTGAAGGAGGAGATGTTTCTCCTCCACTGAAAGGAGGAGATGTTTCTCCTCCACTGAAGGAGGAGATGTTTCTCCTCCACTGAAAGGAGGAGATGTTTCTCCTCCACTGAAGGAGCCGCAGCGAAACATTAACTTTTTATCCTGTTGGTTCTTTTCTAAATGTCGAAATGTTTTTGATTTTTTTCAGGCTGCAAGATCAAAGCTCTGAGGGCCAAAACCAACACCTACATCAAGACCCCGGTCCGGGGGGAGGAGCCCGTGTTCCTGATCACCGGCCGGAAGGAGGACGTGGCGCTGGCCCGCCGGGAGATCATCTCTGCCGCAGAGCACTTCTCTATGCTCCGGGCTTCCCGCAACAAACTGGGGGTGTCCTTCAGCGGCTCCCCCCCCACGCCCCTGCCGGGTCAGACCACCATTCAGGTCAGGGTTCCGTACCGCGTGGTGGGGCTGGTGGTGGGGCCCAAGGGCTCCACCATAAAGCGCATCCAGCAGCAGACCTGCACCTACATCGTGACCCCCAGCCGAGACCGCGACCCGGTCTTTGAGATCACCGGCTCCCCCAGCAACGCAGAGCGGGCCCGGGAGGAGATCGAGGCCCACATCGCCTTCCGCACCGGGGGCCTGCACGACCACAACAACGAGAACGACTGCCTGGGGCCCAACGGAGGGAGCAGCCCGGGGGGCAGCACCGGCGGCCTGGAGAGCCGTCTGCAGCAGGTGTGGGGGCTGCAGGGGGGGCAGCGCAAACCTCTGACCAGCAGCTACCGGCAGAACTTCTCAGATGCTCTGGTGGGAGGGGGGCCTGGAGGAGAGGGAGGGGGCATCTACAACAAGAGCAACTTCTCTAACTCTGGAGAGAAACCCTGCTCATACTTTGGATCTGAGGGGACGCAGGGCTGGGGGGACCCCGACTACCCCAAGCAGATGTCCTTCTACACCCAGCAGAGGTCCAAAAGCTTCGGGGGCCTTCCTCTGCCCCTGACCAGACTGTCCCCCGGTCTGCCGGAGCCCCCCAACAGCTCCGTCACCAGCATGGTCTCCGGCTCGCCTCACGCTCAGGCCCGCCGCGCCCACAGCGAGCCCGCCTCGGCCGGGGACGGCTTCCCGGGGCGCCTGCCGGTGCCGGACTCTCCGCCGGCCGGCGTGCGGGACTGCATGACCTGCTTTGAGAGCAAGGTGACGGCCGCCCTGGTCCCCTGCGGACACAACCTGTTCTGCATGGAGTGCGCCATCCGGATCTGTGAGCTGAACCACCCGGAGTGCCCCGTGTGCCACACCCAGGTGACTCAGGCCATCCGGATATTCTCCTAAGAGCCGCGCCATCTTTGTTCTGGTTCCTTCAACAATTATTTACTGTTTTATGATTATTATTATTATTATTATTGACATTAGAGACATTTTGGTTGAGAAAACTTAAACAACAATCAAGCAGATATTTTAGGAGACCTGCTTGCTTTACTAAAAAGTCTAAGAAATATTTTTCCGTTTTTCTTTTTTATATATATAAGCATATATATTTTATAAAGCTTTGGTTTATAAGAGACGTATAGTTCCTGCATTTTCAGTTTTTTGACTGCTGCTGTTTTTCATGCGTTGGATGACGGCGGAGCAGAGCTAGACGCTAACCTGAACATTTAGTCTTTAGTTTATTGAAGGAACCGATGATTGTGGAAGAACCCATCAGCACTTGACCGACCCAGAGAGGAAACTTATTGCACCTTACAATCATCTCGCTGTAAAACAGGATCGTCCACTTTTCCAGTCATTCTGGGGCAGACTGGGACAGACTGGGGCCGACTGGGACAGACTGGGGCCGACTGGTCCGCGGGGTTCTGGGTTCCAGTCTGGATCAAACTCTCTTTATTTCGTTAGAAAACAGATGTAGGATTGAATTATTTATAGAAATGGATTAAATGTTATGGATTTTATTCAGAGCTTTGGGGGGGGGGCTCCTTTGCTGCTTGTGGCCCCTCAAAGAACTCAGTAAATCTTCGGGGCCAGAAGCTGTTTTCCGTTATTCTCCAGAACCGGTTCTGAAGCCCAGACGGTTCTGGGTTCTGGTCTTGTGTCGTTTGGCCGACAAACAAAGCCCCCCCACCCCACCCCCATGAGGGGACAGGGTCTGAATGAACCAGCTGCAGATTAAAAGAGGTGATACTGTAAGGGGGGCCCCCAGGGGCCACGTATCTCCCTGTAATTGGCTACAGCAGGTGTTTCTGTGCAATACCGGCCCAAAGCTCCCCCCCCGTTGGCTTTGGGCCGGTATTGTCTGGGCTTGGTGCGGCCCGGAACCGTCCATTGATAATTAGGGAAATTTGCTGGGGTGCAGCTGGGCAAATACAGGGGTGGGGCCAGACCCAGTTTGGCAGCCATGAAATAAAAATCAGGGTTCAGGAGAACCTTGTGGCCCCCCCGTCCCACGAACCCCACCCTGCTGCAGAGTGTTGATTCTTTTGATGAGCCTCTTCTAGGCCGCGGCATTTCTAGGCTGTGTGGTTCTGGGTCCGTGTTCATTTGACAACCGTGCGTTTCTGGGCTGATCGGTTCTAGGCCTTGCATTTCTAGGCTGTGTGGTTCTGAGTCGTGCATTTCTAGGCCGTGCGGTTCTAGGCTGTGTGGTTCTGGGCCGTGCATTTCTAGGCTGTGCGGTTCTGGGCTGATCGGTTCTAGGCCTTGCATTTCTAGGCTGTGTGGTTCTGGGTCGTGCGGTTCTAGGCTGTGTGGTTCTGGGTCGTGCGGTTCTAGGCTGTGCGGTTCTAGGCCTTGCATTTCTAGGCCGTGCGGTTCTGGGTCGTGCGGTTCTGGGTCGTGCGGTTCTAGGCTGTGCGGTTCTAGGCCTTGCATTTCTGGGCCGTGCGGTTCTGGGCCGTGCATTTCTAGGCTGTGCGGTTCTGGGCCGTGCATTTCTAGGCTGTGTGGTTCTGGGTCGTGCGGTTCTAGGCTGTGCGGTTCTAGGCCTTGCATTTCTAGGCTGTGTGGTTCTGGGTCGTGCGGTTCTAGGCTGTGCGGTTCTAGGCCTTGCATTTCTGGGCCGTGCGGTTCTGGGTCGTGCGGTTCTAGGCTGTGCGGTTTTGGGCCGTGCATTTCTAGGCTGTGCGGTTCTGGGCCGTGCATTTCTAGGCTGTGCGGTTCTGGCCGTGCATTTCTAGGCCGTGCGGTTCTAGGCCTTGCATTTCTGGGCCATGCGGTTCTGGGTCGTGCGGTTCTAGGCTGTGCGGTTCTGGGCCGTGCATTTCTAGGCTGTGCGGTTCTGGGCCGTGCATTTCTAGGCCATGCGGTTCTAGGCCTTGCATTTCTAGGCCGTGCGGTTCTAGGCTGTGTGGTTCTGGGCCGTGCGGTTCTGGCCGTGCATTTCTAGGCCGTGCGGTTCTAGGCTGTGTGGTTCTAGGCTGTGTGGTTCTGGGCCGTGCGGTTCTAGGCTGTGTGGTTCTGGGCCGTGCGGTTCTGTTGGAGTTCTGTCTCTGTTCTACTGAACAGAACCGTTGGGGAACCTTCCAGAAATGGACCCGCTGACGTTCAGAACCTCCTTTCTTTTCTTAATCAGTTGCATCACAAGCAGCAACTCGGGTCTTTTCTACAGAACCGCGACCCGACGGCAGCTTTGAATAGAGGAGGACCAGAACCGCAGGTGGGGGGGCTGAAGGAATAAAGCACCTTATTATCTAACAGGAGCAAATGGCGCTGATGGTGAAATGATCCGGAGTCCAGGTTCTGGTTCTGGTGAGGATCGGCGGGGCCAGGTCCAGTTGTGTTCTGGTTTCTCAGAGATGTTAACGTGTAAATAAGGAGTGTTCTGGTTCTGAGTCATCGTTGATGTTTTAGTATAAACCCCCCCCCCCCCAACTATAATCAGAACCGACGGATCCCATCCCGGCAGAACCGACCCGGTCTAATACATCAGGATGGGGAGCAATTCTATTCAGTTTATTTCTATAGCTCCAATTCCCATTAGGTCATCTCAGGTCACTGTATAGATCCAGAATAACTAGATCATCCATTGGTTTAAGGTTTTCTATCCGGGGTAAACTAATACCTGGAGCTCTTTGATAAGGTTCTGACCTGCGTTATCAGCAGAACCCCCTCGGATGGACCGGGTCGGATGAACCGGGTCGGATGGACTGGGATCAGCTCCGTGGTTCTGGTTCCGTCCATGTGGATCTATTTTCTCTTTGCTTTGAAGGAAACGGTCAGATAGAACCAAAGAAGAACCCGTTCAGAACCAGAATCTGCTCTTTGGACTTTAACTGAAATATCTGACCCACTTTCGGATCGGACCGCAGGAGGATGAAGCGGTTCTGTGACCCGTCAGAACCGGTTCTGGGAGGTGAAAGCTTTAAGCGGTTTCCATGTCCTCCTCTTTCAGCGGTTCCTCTAAGCTGCAACGCGTTGAATGTAGAAATTAAAATGTTTTCATTTCCTCCTTAAACTGAGCTTTAAGTTGATCGTTTGGACTTAGTCTATATTTGAGTTCTTCCACATGCATTTATAGAAAGTTAAAAATGAATAAAAAAATCCTATGACAGTTTTTAGATCTATTTTGCTAACATGGGTTATTATTTCAGAGCAGAGGAAAAGTCAGTATCTGGATGTTATTTATGAAAAATGAAGCAACATATTTATGAATAACCTGGAGACATTTTGTTTTTTAATTCAAATGAGGAGAATTTAATATATTTCTAAACACGGAGTGGCTTTCTACTAACGAAAAGGAAAACAGAAGTTTTATTTATCAGAGTTATGGCCACTTTTCCCACTTTCTACTCCAGCAGCTACAGAAAATATCTGAATATTTTTAGAAATTGGAGATATTTTAGCCAGAGCAGCGATTTTGTGCCTCAACTGTATTTTTTATTGCCCCACCCCCCACCCCCCGTTACTGACTGAATCATCCCTCATTTCCTCTGTAATCTAAACCCGCTTTTTCTGATCAAAGAGTAAAAAGCTCTGAGTGAACGAGGCAGCTGTGACCCTCTGTGGCCCCCGGCCCCCCAGGGGCCCCTTTCATTCACACATTTCCTCAGTCTGATCGATCCATGGCAGCAGAACCGGGTCGGCCTTTCTGATCCGCTCCTCCTGGTGCGTCGATTGGGTGGAGAGCGGTGCACTGTAGATCTATGTAACTAGATGCAAACACACACACGCACACAGCAGATTCATTACCGTAGTAGATTGCATGTATATTGTATGGTCTGTTAGACAGGAGCGGCGTGCAGGCGGCTGCAGACGGCGGCGCCTGGACTCCTCCTCCGCTGTAGATTTTCATAGCTGGTCTCTTTAGAGAAGCTGAGGCGGTTTGGACCCTCAGACCGGGTCAGAACCCCCTCCCCCATTTCAAAGGTGGGGGCTGACCCGGCGCTGCCGGCCGCTCCGCCTCCTCCAGAGAGACCGACGCAGTCCGACAGTTTGTCCTGGGTAGCGTTTCCACTTTTCCAGCACAGTAGAGTGTTTCATGCCGGTCTAATAGTGATAGTAGTGCATTAGTTTGGGTCGGCAGCAGCCGGCCGTAGTTTCTGGTTTCTCTGTGAACAGTGAGGGAGGGTCAGCGCTGCGGCGGCGGCGGACGGGAAGGAAGAGCTTCTGTTACAGTGTGCCGTGCCCTCGCCGGGCAGCAGATACTGCAGGTTTATTTCTAGAGCACATGTTCTTTTGTGGATGACATTTTTATTCTGATGATTATCGTATCTGCGCCATGTTAGTTCTGGTTCTGTTATTTTTCCAGATTTCAAATGTATTGTAAATGTTTCTAATAAAAGGAAATGATCCAGCTGAAACAGACTGAGCTTTATTCCCTCCATAGATGTTAATATTTCAGATCCCTTCCTGCCTCTAACTGGGAGAACTGGAAACACCAAAGATGATTTCTACCAAATCTGTTTTATTTCTCCATGTGGGTCCAAATATACAAAGAGCCAAAATAAAAAGGTCTTCCCCCACCCCACCCCCACCCCAAACAGGAAGTAGAGACTAGAGAAAGCAGGGCCGACCTGAGGGGCCCATTAAGCCCAGTTCTCTTCCAGTTGCAGCCAACAGAGAGGAAGAGGAGGAGGAAGAGTTCCAGGAAAACAAGCTGGGATGAAGAAGAGCTGGTCTCCCTGCATCATCATCATCACCATAGTGTTTACAGCAGCCAGAGGTTTGGGTCAAAGGTCAAGCTTCTTCCTGCCAACATGCATGCCCCCGCCCCCCATCCCAACATGAAGGTTTGGAGACAAAGGGCTGAAGGGGGTGGGGGGGGATTGCTGAGCGAGTCCAGATGGAGCAGAAGCATCTGAACTCCATCGTTTCATTTATGAACGATTCATAGAAAAGAAATAAAGAATGAAAAGAACATTTTTTGTTTTTAGTGTAGAAACAGGAAGTTAATAAATACAGAGAAGGAGAAGATGGAGGAGCCGCTGCAGCAGAAGGAAGAGTCCATTAGCATGGTGGACATCACAGCTTCTTCATGACCCGTCATTAAGGCCCTCACTGATCCTGGCCATCTTCATCACTGCTCCTCCTCCTCCTCAGCCCCCAACAGGACAAACCCTCCGCCCCGTTTGTCCGCTGAGATGAAGGAGGACGTCAGCGGCGGGTCTCAGTTGTTCTGGCAGCAGGCGCCCTTACTGGACGAGCTCTGGGTGGGCTCCACTGTGATGGGAACCACGTTGGAGGCCGGCGAGAAGTCCGAGCTTCCCTGTCCAGACATCTGCCTCTGGGAGACGATGTTGTAGATGGCTGTGAGGGAGAGAGAGAGAGGTGAGTGACCAGCAGGGGGCAGAAACACACTGGCGTCCACTAGAGGGCGCCGCTATTGGTCCTAAAGTGGAGACTGGCTGGCATTAGCCTTAGCAGAACCATGAACGGATCCAGAACTTTCTGTGGTTCTGAAAAATCCCTTCGGTTCTCCTGAATCGGCTGCATGGAGGAGCAGCAGAACATCTCTGACTAGAAGGAAACGAATACAGAAGATTGGAAGCTAGCAGTTAGCATGGTTAGCTCAGAGGAACCAGAACCGCCTGTTTAATCAGCGCCAGGTCTGTCCCAGCACTGACTGCAGAGAGCTACCTTACTGTTAGCCTCCGCTTCATTGGCTGACAGTAGGTCAGAGCGACGTACCCTGTCTATTAACCATAGCTCTACATCTCTATTCAATCTATTTATTACTTCTAAATATGCTTAACGATTTATCAAAAACATGTTTTTGATCATTCAGGCAGTATTAGCGGCGTGCAGATCGATTGGACGATTCCCATCGAAGTTTGTGATCTCTGATCAGTCTGTTGTTACCAATCGTCTGTATCTTCTACATCTGCAGCAGATCTATGAGCCATTTTCTGTGACCTGCAGGGAGAGAGATGGGATGTGCTTAAACTCACACACAGATCATGTCTGCTTGGTGCTCAGCTCAGCCTTCCTGCTGGGCACCATATGCTACTACATCGTTAGAGAACTAACTGCGTGCTCAGGCGGCTAACGCTGGGCCTCAGACGGCTAACTGCGTGCTCTCAGACGGCTAACTGGGCCTCAGACGGCTAACTGCGTGCTCAGACGGCTAACTGGGCCTCAGGCGGCTAACTGCATGCTCAGACGGCTAACTGCGCGCTCAGACTGGCTAACTGGGCGCTCAGGCTGGGCTAACTGCATGCTCAGGCCGGCTGCCTGGGACGGCTAGGCTGGGCTGGGCTCAGACGGCTAGGCTGGTGGGCGCTCAGGCTAACTGGGCTCAGACGGCTGGCTAACTGGGCGCTCAGACGGCTAACTGCGGCGCTCAGACGGCTAACTGGGCCTCAGACGGCTAACTGGGCGCTCAGACGGCTAACTGCTGGCGCTCAGACGGCTAACTGGGCGCTCAGAGCGGCTAACTGCTGCTCAGGCGGCTAACTGGGCGCTCAGGGGAGCTAACTGGGCCTCAGGCGGCTAACTGCGCCTGCTCAGACGGCCCCAACTGCGTGCTCCAGGCGGTAACGCTCAGAGCGGCTAACTGGCTCAGGCGGCTGGCTCAGACGGCTAACTGGGGCTCAGATGGCTAACTGGGCGCTCGCTAACAGACGGGCTAACTTACGCCAGGCTCAGGCGGGCTAGCGGCTAACTGGGCCTCAGGACTGGGCTACCTGGAGCTCTCAGAGCGGCTAACTGCAAACTCAGGCGACTGGCGCTACTTGTCTGGGCGGTAACTGGCCAGACGGCTGGGAGCTCATAACTGTAGGCTCCAGGCTGACTAGCTGGGCTCAGGCAGCTGGCTCAGACGGCTGGCACACCGTGCCGCTCAGGCGGCTAGGCTGGGAGCCAGAGCGCTAACTGGGCCTCAGGCCTAACTGCGGAGGCGGGCCAACTGGGCGCCAGGACGGCTAACTGCATGCTCAGGCGGCTGGCTGCAACTGCAGATGCGCTGGGCTCAACTGGGCCTCCGCGGCTGACTGGCATACTCAGGCGGCTAACTGGGCCTCCAGGCGGCTAACAGGGCTCAGAGGCGGCCCCGCTGTACAGGCGGCTCAGGCGGCTAACTGCATGCTCCAGGCGGCTAGCTTCAAGCGTGCATGCTCAGGTATCGCTAACTGGGCGCTTCAGACGGCACAACGTGCTCAGGCGGCTAACTGCGTGCTCAGGCGGCTAACTGCATGCTCAGACGGCTAACCGCGGCGCTCAGGCGGCTAACTGCTGCTGCACTCAGGCGGCTGGCTGGCGGAAACAGGACGACTAACTGGGCCTCAGACGGCTAACTGCGGCGACTGCAGACGGCTAACTGCGGCGCCAGGACGGCTACCTGGGCGCTCAGGCGCGGCTAACTGGGCGCCAGGCGGGCTAACTGCGCTCAGGCGGCTAACTGCGCGGCTCAGAGCGGCTACCTGGGGCTCAGGCGGCTAACTGGCGCTCAGGCGGCTAACTGCGAAGTACGCAGGCGGCCCCAAATCGCGCGCGCTCAGGCACGCTAACTGGGCGCTCAGGCGGCTAACTGGGCCTCAGGCCGTAACTGCGACTCAGGCGGCTAACTGCGGGGCGGCTCAGGCGGCCAGGCGGCAACTGGGCCTCAGGCGGCGACTAGCTTTCTTGCAAAGCTCAGGCGGCTAACTTCGCGGCGCTCAGGCGGCTACCTGGGAGCTCAGGCGACTAACTGGAGCTCAGGCGGCTAACTGCTGCGCGGCCAGGCGGCTGAGCTGCGGCGCTCAGGCGGCTACCTGGGAGCTCAGCGGCTAACTGGGCTCAGGCGGCTAACTTTCAGACAGGCTAACTGGGCTGGGCACAGGCACAGGCGGCCCTAACTGGCGAGCTCAGCTCAGCGGCTAACCTGGGGCTAACAGGCTAACCGGGCTCAGGCGGCTAACTGGGCATGCTCAGGCGGCATGCTCAGGCGGCTAACTGCGCTCAGGCGGCCTGCGGCTAAGCTCAGCGTATCGGCTAACTGGGCGCTCGGGACGGCTAGGAGGCTAACTGCCTGGGCTAGCTCAGGCGGCTAACTGGGGCTCAGGCGGCTAACTGCATGCTGCCTAGCGCTGGGCTCAGGACGGCTAACTGCAAATGAGGGCTCAGGCAGGCGGCTAACTGGGGCTCAGGCGGCTAAGGCGCTGAAGCTCAGGCGGCTATGGGCTCAAACTGGGCGCTCAGGCGGCTGGCTGGCTCAGGCGGCCCCAACTGCATGCTCAGGCGGCTAACTGGGCTCAGGCGGCTAACTGCATGCTAGGACGGCTCATGCTCAGACGGCTAACTGCATGCTCAGACGGCTAACTGCATGCTCAGACGGCTAACTGGATGCGCTCAGACGGCTAACTGGGCCTCAGACGGCTAACTGGGCGCTCAGACGGCTAACTGCGGTGCTCAGACGGCTAACTGGGCGCTCAGGCGGCTAACTTTCGCGGGCTAACTGCTGGCGGCTGGGACCTGGGGCTCCAGGCGGCTCAGGACGGCTAACTTTCTGCGTGCGCTAACTGCGCTCAGGCGGCAGAAGCTCAGGCTAACTGCGGCTCCCGAGGCGGCTAGCTGGGCCTCAGGCTAACTGCGGCGCTCAGGCGGCCAACTGCGGCGCTCAGGCGGCTACCTGGGGCTCAGGCGGCTAACTGGGCTCTGCGGCTGCTGGCGCTCAGCTCAGGCGGCTAGCAGGCGAGCTCAGGTGGCTAACTGGGCTCAGGCGGCGTGGCGCAGGCTCAGGCGGCTACTGCAGGGGGCTCAGGCGGCTGCCTGGGGCTCAGGCGGCTGGCTGGGCTCAGGCTGACTAACAGGCTCAGGCGGTAACCTGCTTGGCTCAGGCGGCTACCTGGGGCTCAGGCCTGACTGGCTGGGCTCCAGGCGACTAACTGGGCTCAGGCGGCTACCTGGGAGCTCAGGCGGCTAACTGTAGGCTCAGGCGGCTAACTGGGGGCTCAGGCGAGCTGGCTGGGCTCAGGCGGCTAACTGCGGCGCTCAGGCGGCCCAATAGCGGCGCTCAGGCGGCCTGGGAGCTCAGGCAGCTAACTGGACTCAGGCGGCTAACTTGGCGCTCAGGCGGCTACCTGAGCTCAGATGGCCCCAGCTGCGTGCTCAGGCGTACTGAGCTCCGGAGCCGGATAACTGGAAATGGGCAGATGGCACAGGCTCCAGGCGGCTAACTGCAGTGCTCAGGCGGCTAACTGCGGCTCAGATGGCTACCTGGGAGCTCAGACGGCTAACTGGGCGATCAGACGGCTATTCTGGGGCTCAGACGGCTAACTGGGCGCTCAGACGGCTAACTCTTAACAGGCACTCCGTGTGATCGGCCATCTGGGGGCAGCGGTCCTGATCGGGACCATCAATACAGGTGGAACAATACATCATCAAAATATACTGATCGACTATTTTTCCTATTTAGCGTACTGTAAAAATATTTATCCTCTCTGGGCGACAGTGGCTTCAGATGTAGGAGTTTGCCCTGAAATCAAAGGGTTGACGGTTCAAACCCGGGCTCCGACTTTCAGCGTCATTGTGCAAGACACTTTACCAGCATTGTCTACTGATGGTGGTCAGAGGGCCCGGTGGCCCCAGTGTGTGGGAGCCTCGCTTCTTACAGTGAGCCCCAGGGCAGCTGTGGCTACAATGTAGCTCACCACCATTAGTGTGTGAGTGAATGGGTGAATGACTGTAGTGTAAAGCGCTTTGGTCAAGTCTCCAATCTTCAGTACAACGCTGCAGCTGATTGGGTGCCTGCCTCCCTGCTGGAGTTTTCAGCCAATCACAGCAGCAGGAGCAGCTGAGATGTTAACTGATAAATCAAAGTCAAACTACAGAATCTGGTCGGGAGCAATAAGAAAACATCTCCCAATCCACATAGGAAGAAACCAGTAGAATAGAGGATATTCTTCCTAAAACCAGAGCAGCCATATTTGTTTTGCTTTATCTTCTGGTTGACGCCATAAATGTTGCTGCATTTCATTGGTCTAAAACATTTCCGTATCGAGAGGAACAGATCCTCTCACTTCTGGAAAGATGTCTCTTTATTGGGTTCATGAATTTACAAATGTGGAGCAGAGATCCACAGCTCTCCACAAACCCGACTTTATTAGAACTCAGCCAGAAGGTCTTTGGCAGAGAATCACGGTGGAGACGGGAGCATGCTGAGGGAAGAAGGGAGCTGATCAAGAACATCTTCAGCTTCCAGCAGGAGGTCCAACCTGAGCTACCATGAGAAGGTTCCAATGTTAGCTATAGGTTGGATGGTCAGTCAAAGTCTGGCCCTAAATGTTATGTAGGGTCAGAGGTTAAACACAAACAATATTCAACCTGATCTCAGCCCCGTAGATCCAAAGCGCTGAGATCAGGTCACCCGGTAAGGACTGCAAAAACGGTTCCGGTCTTTGGAAACCATCAACCATCACTACTGATTATCACACAAGTTAAAAGCCTTCAGCTGATCCAAAAATGCTGCAGCCAGAGTTCTGATGAAAATTAGAAAGAGAGATCATATCTCTCCTATCCTGGCTTCTCTTCATTGGCTTCCTGTTAAATCTAGAATAGAATTTAAAATCCTCCTTCTCACATATAAAGCCTTAAATGGCCAAGCTCCATCTGATATCAGAGATCTGATTGTTCCTTATGTTCCTAACAGAGCACTTCGGCTCTCAATCTGCAGGTTTACTAGTGGTTCCTAGAACTTTCTAAAAGTAGAATGGGAGGCAGATCTTTTTAGTTCTCAGGCTCCTCTCCTGTGGAACCAACTACCAGTTTTAGTCCAAAGTGAGACAGACACCCTGTCTACTTTTTAAGGCTAGGCTTAAAACTTTCCTTTTTGACAAAGCTTCTAGTTAGAGTGGCTCAGGTTATCCTGATCTATCTCTATAGTTCTGCTGCTATGAGCTTAGACTGCTGGAGGACATAAGGGACCCCTTTTTTCATCATTCTGCTTCATTCTATCTCTATTCTCCCACTCTGCAGAATCTGTTAGTTCAATCTCTAACGTTCTGCTCTCTCTGCTTTTCTCATAGTAGCTTCATCTGGTCTGTTCCTGTTTGGCTGTGACTCCATCCTGGAGAGAAATATCAGCTGTGCTGCTGCCATCAACACCTTTGTTTCTAGATGTTGGAGCTTGGCCTGTTTTCCAGTGTAGTCCTGTTTCTCTGACTGTGACTAACTGGATGTGCTCTCTTCATCCTCTGACATGGGAGCTGGCTTCGGAGCTCGTCTCTGCCTAGCTGTGTGTTTCCTGGGACGGGGACGCCTGTGGAGCTGGTTGACAGTTGCCTTTTGTATCTATAGCTGTACTTTTTTCTATGTCTGCTTCTGTCTCCTTGAACCCCAGTGTAGATCCTCAGCAGATGGCAAGCTCACACTGAGCCTGTGGTTCTGCTGGAGGTTTCTTCCTGTTCAAGGGAGTTTTCCTCTCCACTGTCGCTACAAGCATGCTTAGTGTGAGAAGGGATTAGTGTGAAGAAGTCAATACGAATATGCAAATCAGCTGGTTTTCCTTAGATAGAAAACTTTGAATCAATCTGACTGGATGATCTGGATTTGATCTGGATCTATAAAGTGACCACCAGATGACATGATGTGAATTGGCGCCATAGAAATAAAGTGAATTAAAATAAAACTGAAAATTACCCGGTTCGATTCCCACAGACTGCCACCTGGGTCCCTGAGCAAGACCCTGAACCCCACACTGCTCCTCGGGGGCCGCACAATGGCAGCCCACTGCTCCCCAAGGGTATGAGTTAAATGCAGAGAGGGAATTTCTCCAAAGTGAGATCAATAAAATTCAGTTATTATTATTATTATTATTATTATTATTATCCCTCTAGGTAGGAAGTTTTCTATAGAATTAGACAAACCAGATCAGGCTGTGGTGGGAGCAATGCTTCTCCAGCTCCGGGTCCGACACAGAGCGCCACCTGTAGGCAGAGTTAAGCCCCAGATGTTCCTGTGGATTTCTCCTCCTTACTGGGATCACATCACTATCTAGACATGAAAGATCTGGAACTTTCTGAGGAACATTGGAAGAACGTGGATGATGTGCTAAAACTACTGGTGCTCTGATTGGCTGAAAGATCTCACTTCTGCAGCAGGATGATGGAGCTGATGGGGTGGAGTTTGCTGCCACCTAGTGGCCACATTCATAACCTGCATCTACATGATTAGTCTAGCTGCCCTATGGAGGCCAGGCAGTGGTTGGTAGTTGAAATTCACTCACCTGTGAGAATAGTCTGAAAGGCCAGCTCAACGTTGGACGAGTCCAAGGCAGACGTCTCCAGGAAGGAAAGGCCGTTCTTCTCTGGAAAACACAGAGAGGCGGCTTTAGGTTCTTTGCTCTGCATCACTTTGGTTCTGCTAGAACCACAGAGGCCGACTGAACAACAGGGCGGCCCAGTGGTGAGGGCGTAGAGCTTGGAACCCTGAGGATCTGAGTTCAAGCCCCTCTGCCACTCTGGGTCCCTGAGCAAGACCCTTAACCCCACACTGCTGCCCAAGGGGAGGGGTTAGATGCAGAGAAGGAAGTTCTCCAGTGTGAGATCAATAAAGTTCAGTTATTATTAAATTATTATCTGCTGTGAAAAAATCTATGAGACATTTTCTCCTGTAGATCTGCAGATGTAATCTGATTACATTAGAAAGATTAGCTCTGGATTAAAAATGGTTGATGACTGTAGAAGGATCCCTGCTACATGTCAGACTGTTCTATCCAACTGTCAGATTCTACAAACCTCTACTAGAACCAAGCCCAGCTGTGGGGCCCGGTTCCCCTCCAAGGCCCATCAGGATGGTCCAATTAAAGCGGTACCAGAATCAACCCGTTTGCTCCAACATACAGATTTATTTCCTCCACTGAATAAAAAGGTTCTGCTGTGAGATAAACTGTTCAAAGCTTTTCTAACCCTTGATGGTCCAACATCAAGTTCCCCCTAAACTAATCCCTAACGGATCAGAGGTGTTCTGAACCAGGCTGGCAGGGAGTCACCTGGAGTTCCAGCAGGAACAGGAAAACCAGTTAGAGAAGCAACCTGAACCAGTACAGCCTGACGGCCAGCCTTGGTTCCACTTTCTGAATCCAAAAGTTCAGAACCTTTGGTTCTGTCCGGTCACTGGCAGCGCTGAGAAGCCTCAACGGTACCATGACTGGATGAGCTGCGTCAGCCTCCCTATAAACAGCCCAGACTGACCCAGACACGGTTCTGCTGAATGTCAATCAGAACCATTTGACTATCGGATGCATCAGAACCAGAGCAGAGATCAAGAGAGCAGAATCACCAACTGGTGCTGCTTTGAACAAAACAGAAGAAAGAATCAGAACAGAGTTGAACATGGTTTCAGAGTCAGCAGGACCCCATGACCTGCTGGAACGAGCAGAACCCAGTAGAACGGGGCGGTACCTGCGAAGCCGCGAGCCTCCTCGGTGGGCACGGCCCTCAGGTGGCGCAGGTCGCTCTTGTTTCCCACCAGCATGATGACGATGTTGCTGTCAGCGTGGTCCTGCAGCTCCTTCAGCCAGCGCTCCGCGTTCTCGTAGGTCAAATGTTTGGCGATGTCATAGACCAGGAGGGCACCGACTGCCCCGCGGTAGTACCTGAACCACAGGGGAGGACGGGTCAGAACATTCTAATGGGTTTTTGTTCTGACCTGAACACGGTTCTGATGGAGTGATAATCAGATAGTTTAGTTGAACCGCCCATTCCACCTGCTCTTAGCAGCAATGATTTTATGGGATTCTTTATGAATGAGTTTTAATAAAAATAAGATCAATAGCACTCCTTTATCTGTGATTAGTTTTGTCTCTGGAGTGGGGGGGCAGCATCTGGAGGTAGTCATAGAATCTGAACCGGTTTTAGACTGCTTTTGATCCAGTTGAACTTTTCAGAGTTAGCAAAATTATTGTCTTCATCTAAGCCTTCCAATTTGGATGTTAGATCCAGTTCCAACCAGGTTATATTTAAGGAGGTATTCCCTTTAACCAGGTTATTTAAGGAGGGTATTCCTTTGATCTCCTCCTCCATTTTAGGTGGCAAACAGATCTCTCTTGACCCAGATGACTTGGTCAATTATAGACCTATATCCAATCTTCCTTTCTGATAGGGTTAGGGTTAGAATTCTTAAGAAAGTAGTTGCCAAACAGGTGTGCGATCACTTCCACCATAATGAACTTTTGAAGAGTTTCAGTCTGGCTTTAGAGCTCATCATAGCACTAAAACAGCTCTGGTGAAAGTCACTAATGATATTCGGCCTCAGATAATGGACTTGTATCTGTTCTCGTCCTGTTGGATCTCAGTGCTGCATTTGATCCAGTTGATCAGAAAGACTTGAATATTTTGGTGGAATTAAAAGAACAGCTCTAAACTGGTTTAAATCGAGTTTTACCGATAGATTTGAGTTTGTTCACGTTCCTCATGCTCAAAGGTTACCTGTGGAGTACCACAGGGATCAGTGCTTGCTAGTTTATTCTAATCCAGCTGGTTGCCAGAGTTTTACTCTTCGACCTATAGATGCAGGACTCACGCTGAGGTGATAGCTCTGTAGCGCTCCTGTCCAGCCGTGTCCCAGATCTGGGCCTTGATGGTCTTCCCCTCCACCTGGATGCTGCGCGTGGCGAACTCCACCCCGATGGTGCTCTTACTCTCCAGGTTGAACTCGTTGCGGGTGAAGCGGGACAGCAGGTTGCTCTTTCCGACCCCGGAGTCTCCGATCAGTACCACTACAAATACGAAGCGACATGACATAAGGACTTTCAGTGACTGTAGAAAGCAGGAGGATCCAGAACCTTCACAGCTGATCCCATCAGCTCGATATTATCAACGCTTTTAATCTGCAGGCTGATTTAATCCTATGTCTGACTTCAGGACAACGGATATCAGACATCATCATTTTTGGACTCTCTTCTTCTTCGATGTTGCTTTTTCTCCCTCCATTAAATGACAAACACACAAATATGAAACATTATACGCGTCTGGATTAAAACAGGAATAAAACCTTTATTAACAAACTAAACATGGATGATGAGGGCAGGCTGGCCTTAATTATCACTACATCCTCACCACTGTATCACTGCATCCTCACCACTACAACCATCCTGCATCCTCACCACTGTATCCTGCATCCTCACCACTGTACCACTGCATCCTCACCACTGCATCCTCACCACTGCATCCTCACCACTGCATCCTCCTGCTGTATCACAACATCCTCACCACTGTATCACTGCATCCTCACCACCACTTTCTGTATCACTGCATCCTCACCACTGTATCACTGCATCCTACCACTGTATCCTGCATCCTCACCACTGTATCACTGCATCCTCACCACTGCATCCTGCCGCTGTATCACTGCATCTCACCGCTGCATCCCTCCTCACCACTGTATCACTGCATCCTCACCACTGCATCCTCACCACTGTATCCTGCATCCTCACCACCATCCTCACCACTGTATCCTCACCACTGTGTCACTGCATGCCTCACCACTGTATCCTCACCACTGTATGCTGCATCCTCACCACTGTATCACTACATCCTCACCACTTTCAACACTGTCACTGTATCCTCCTGCTGTATCACTGCATCCCTCACCACTGTATCACTGCATCCTCACCACTGCATCCTCACCACTGTATGCACTGCATCCCTCCCTGTATCACTGCATCCTCACCACTGTATCATCTCACCACTGCATCCTCACCACTGTATCACTGCATCCTCACCACTGCATCTCACCACTGTATCACTGCATCCCTCACCACTGCATCCTCACCACTATCCTCACCACTGTATCACTACATCCTCACCACTGTATCCTCACCACTGTATCACTCATCCTCACCACTGTATCCTCACCACTGTATCCTCCTCACCACTGTATCACTGTATCCTCACCACTGTATCACCCACTGCATCCTCACCACTGCATCCCTCCACCACTGTATCACTGCACCCTCACCACCGTGTATCCTCTCACCACTGTATCTGCATCCTCACCACTGTATCGCCATCCGTCACCACTGCATCCTCACCACTGTATCCTCACCACCGTATCACTACATCCTCACCACTGTATCTCCTCACCACTGTCACTACATCCTCACCACTGTATCCTCACCACTGTATCCTCACCACTGTATCACTGCATCCTCACACTGTATCCCCTCACCACTGTATCTACATCCTCACCACACTGTATCCTCACCACTGTATCACTGCATCCTCACCACTGTATCACTGTACCCACACACTGTATCCCTCACCACTGTATCCTCACCACTGTCACTGCATCCTCACCACTGTATCCTCACAGCTGTATCACTGCATCCTCACCACTGTATCACTCACCACTGTATCACTGCATCCTCACCACTGTATCCTCACGGCTGTATCACTGCATCCTCACCACTGTATCCCTCACGTACTGTATCACTGCATCCCTCACCACTGTAGCTCCTCACCGCATGTATCACTGCATCCTCACCACTGTATCCTCACACAGCTGTATCACTACATCCTCCTCACGCACTGGCAAATCCTCACAGCTGTATCACTGCATCGTCCTCACCACTGTATCCTCACGCTGTATCCTTGCATCCTCACCACTGTATCCTCACCACTGTATCACTGCATCCTCACCCTGTATCCTCACCACTGTATCACTGCATCCTCACCACTGCTGTAGGCCACAAGTTTCACCAAATAGAGCAGAACCCCGTTCAATGGGAAAACAGGGTGTGGGGGCCCGCTTCAGTCACAATAACATATGTATCACTGTATTGCTGTGAGTGAACTGAGAGCTGCAGTGCTGGTGGCAGTGATGGGAACCAGAACAGAACCCTAACACAGGCTGGACAGATCCAGTGACAGTAGTTCACTAACGTGGGAAGTATTTGCAGCTGTGATTCGACGTTCAGCAATGACAGGATGAATCTGTGATGAATGAGTGAATTAGTGACGGTCCAGCAGCTCTTCCATGGTGACGCTGCAGGCTGGGGGGGTAGATAAACGATCCAGCTGGGTCTGACTGCTGCTGGTTCTCCTGCTTCCTGCTCTTTTCTTTATTAACCGTTTATTAACTTGCCCCGCCTCCTTTCTACAAACTCTGGAAATTGTTGCCTGCCATAGTTAACCTGGTCAGCAGCAGGTTTCCATCAGTAAAGTCAGAGTCCTCCGTCTATCACGCTGCTTTATTTCCTGATTCAGTCTGGAGATTTTTCTCTCAGTTTTGTGCATAAAAAAAAATCAGGTTTTAAAAACAAACATTTCATGTCAGTTAGACACAGAGATCTTATTAAAGAATGATGTGGCTGTTAATGAATTCACAGAGAATTAAACATTTATAAAGAGAGGATTCTACAACTCAGTGACAGGAGATCATAGCATTTATTGGCCTCTTTGGTTTAGTTAATAAAAATGACATTTTTAGTTATTAGGCTTTTTTTAGAGTACATGAAGAACTACATCAATTATTTTCAGATTACACATAAATAGATTCATTAATTCTCTGTGGGGAAAAATGAATGACTTTAGGATAAAGAATCACATGATGATACCAACAACCTTACCTGGTCCTACTCTGGTCCATCTGGGATGCCAAAGTCTATGTGTAACTGTAATAGCCGCTAATAATGACCATTTATTGGGACGATAACATCCGGAAACTCAGTGCAGTGCGCAGCCACTGCTTTTACTGTGAGGGAGGAATCCATGAGTATGATGAATAACAGGTTCCATATAGATTAGAACATTTTTTAGTCTCTTCACCTGCTGGACAGGTGATTTCACGCCAAATAACAATTATAGAAATTGAATTAAATTTTATTGTCATTCCTCTGTCACAAGTTCAGAGCAACGAAAATTCCTCCCTGCATTTAACCCCTTAGAGCAGTGGGGCTGCCATTGTGCGGCGCCCGGGGAGCAGTGGGTTGCTCAGGAAGTAACAGGCTGTGGGAGTGGGAATCAATCTTGGTATAATTCCTGCTCTAAGTGCGTCACTCTGTCAGCTAAAGGCGTGTTTTACAGCCTCTACTCCATTTAATAATTAATTGATTACTAAATTAGTTGATGATTATTTAATTAATTCAGTTTAGTTTATTTATATGGAGCCAATTCACAACACGTAATCTCCAGACACTTTACAGATTAATCCTATTAACCTTAGTCTGAACATGTTACCTGATGTCTGAAAAAACTTTTTTCCTTGTCAAAATTACCATTAGTAAAAAAAAAAAAAAAGGCATTCTTCACATCTAGAATAAACTTTCTGGATGTCTAGAAATTAATTTCAGATCTACGTATTCCTATTGTTACCAGTCAGCATTTGTATTAGTTACTATGAAGAAATGTTTTCTCATCATAAATACATTTTCAGTCAAGCTGATAAATGTCAAAATAGAGACTTAAAATGTGGAAACATTTCTAGATAAATAAAGATTCATTCTTACTATAATTATGTTTTTTCTTTTTTACTTTCTGAAATTCTGCTGCATAAAAGTATTTTGAAAGTTTCTGCTGCAAAAAAGTAATTTAGAAAATATAAGAGTTCAGAGAAGAAGTGGAGAAACCAGAATGTTCTTAAGAGTTGAACTATTTGCCATATATCTATTCAGGTAAAATTAACCTTTAAAGAAATTAGTCAAGTTAGTGTAAAACAGTAGATAGTTAAAAACGCTACTAGACTAAATTACTGATTAACTGATCTATTATCATAACAGCTGAGTTATAACAGCCAATAGTTGCATTATTTACTGTATTTTCAATCAACAAATTGCTCAGCAGATGGAAAACAACATTTAACCAAAACGCTTTGAGTATAAAAATAAGTTTGTCTCTAAATGTTTAGTGAAGTTACTGACAGTAGATGGAGCCAGAAACTTTACCCAAGTTAGAGCACTGATTATATTTTAACATATTTTTACTAAAGTATAAATAACAATGATGTAAAATGTATCCTAAACAGGCATAAAACCAGTTCCAGTTAACTGTTGCTGTGATATTTCTTTTATTTTATAAATAGATGGACAGAAGACGACAGTTCCGCCTCCATGCAGGTGAAACAGTGGAGGAGAATGAAGGTCGGTTCTTAGACTCAACAAACTGTTCATCTTAGACTAGTTCAGCGTTTTAAACGGACTGAAATTAATAGTTTATTTTATTCATATTGCAAGTAAACACTGATTATATGAGAAACATTAAAACACGTATTGATGGGCATCACATTTAAAATACTGAATAAATAAATAAGGCGCTTTAGAAACAAAAGGGCCAGAAAGGAGAGGCTGAAGGAAGGAGGCTAATTAATACAGACTGTTTAGAACCAAAGGAAAGTCTGATCTGATCAGATGTTGCTGCATCAAAGCCTCACTGAGCCTTTTAAAGCCAGTAGTGACGGCGTCCAAACTGGGAACTTCCCAGTGACCAAGTGGACCAGCCAGTCGGTCCCACAAAGGGCCCACCGTCCTGCTGAGACGCCGATATTGGCCGTCCTCTATGTCTCTGCTGCTCACTGACTGCTGGACTAGAGGCGTTTGATCTGTGTCCACTGGGGAGACACCTGAGCACAGAGGACACACCTTCATTCTTTTTGGGTGGAGGACAAAAACCATCAACTCCTCCCAAGTCCAACGTCAGCAGATAGGTGCAGCTTCACTGCACATTCGTCCAATGCAGTGCACACCTGTCCACACACCCTCTGCAGAAATGTTCAACACTGACACTGAAATCCCAAATCCTCCGTAATCGCCCCCATTCAAGACAGGCTGCCCAAAGATACGCCCAGCCGCCTCGCCGGTTGACCTCCCTTCGGCGCCCTCGCCTTGGAAAATCAAGGAGAGCAGGAGCTTATATTATTATTTGTTCATTCATCGAAGCAAAACCTGAGATAATTTAATACTATTTCTTTCGCCTAATAAGTTTTAAAAATTCATCATCAGCAAAGACGGGAGGATGTAGAATTATGGGACTCAAAAAGACACATAATGTTCGATACTGCACAGTTCAGAGGAGAAGGCCTGATAGTGGTTCAGACTCTTCGGACGCCCTCTCTCTCTCATAGGGTCTAATC
Source organism: Cyprinodon brontotheroides (assembly GCA_018398635.1). Lineage (NCBI taxonomy): Eukaryota > Metazoa > Chordata > Actinopteri > Cyprinodontiformes > Cyprinodontidae > Cyprinodon > Cyprinodon brontotheroides. Next base: position 437,173 of record JAGKQL010000029.1, read on the forward strand.
GTAATGGCGTCTTACTTTCTCATAGGCTTTAACGTGAACCGGACTGTTTGACGCTCCCCCTCTCAGGGGCCTAAGCTCTGGGCCGTCTCAGCGTGTCTGCCGACTGCTAAATTCCTGGCCTCAGGGGCCGTCTGAACGCGGGACCGCTCCCCAGTCTTGGGGGCCCAACGCGCGGGACCGCCTCCTGCAGGGGTCTAACGCGGGCCCGCCTCGACGCCCCCCTCAGGGCTCAAACGCGGGTTCCCAGCTCTGGTCCCCCTCAGGACGGCCTGCTGACGTGCGGGCTCCTCTCAGCAGCCTCAACTGGACGCCCCCTCAGGGGGTCTAACATCGCCCCTGGGCCTGACGCCCCTCAGGCAGCCTCTGGGCACGCGTGGGCCCCGCGCCCTGTCCCCCCAGCTGCAACTGGCCTCCTGCCTGGACGCCCCCTCTAGCCCTCGCAACGCTATGCCAAGCCCAGCGTCCCCTCAGAAGGTCCTGGCGCGGGCTTCAGCGCCTCCTGACGCCCTCAAAGTCCTCGGGACCTGCCTCGGTGTCCTCAGCGTCTAACGGGGCCGCCTGACGCCAATCTCAGGCTCACGCCGCGGACCGCCGCCCTCACCCCCTCAGGGGCTCCAACAAAGTGCCCCCAGCCTGGGAATTTCCTCAGGGTCTGAACTGCCGCCTCCTGAAGTCCCTCAGGGGCAGTCTTAACGCGGGCTTCAGCTCCTCACTGACGCTCCTCCCTCAGGGCGCAACGGGCTCCTGCCCCTAACTGACAAGTTTCAGGGTCTCCGCTTTCTCCCATCAGCCCCTTCACTCCAACGTGCGGCCTCGTCTGACGCCCCCTCGGGGGGTCTGCAACGTGGGTTCGCCTGCTGACGCCCATAAATGGGTCTGCCTTCCTGATGCCCCTCAGCTCCTGACCCTGACGCCCAACGCTCCACGCAATGTGTCTAACGGGTTTCGCGCCCCTCAGGGCTCACGCGCAATCGTGGGACATCCGCCTCCCTCTAGGGGCTCAGCCCACACCGCCTGACGCCTCCTGCCTTCCTCTAACGCGTGGGCCTTAATGGAAGCCCTCGTATACGTGCTCTAACGCTTGCCTCGCTCTCTCGCACATCGCCGCCTCTGGACGCGGGTCTTTCGGTAATTTTACCTCGGCTCTGGACGCCCCTCTTTGTTTTGAGACTGGCCTCCCTACAGCCTCAGGGGTTTCGCAGGTTTGCTCATGGCCCCTACGTGGCCTTCCAAATCGCGGGCCTCGCTCTGACTTTCCCTCAGTGGCTCCTAGTGGCCCCCCTCAGGGGCTGCCCACGCTCTGATGTCCTCACGGCAAGCCAACGTGGGACCGCTCTTACAGGCACCCAGCAGTTCCCGCCTCTTGTAATTTCAGTTGCAAGTGTTTTCCTCACCAACCCTGCAAGCTGTAAGCCGTGCAGCTCACCCAACCTGACCCACCCCAGTCTGCAGCTGCAGGACATGACTAAGGATTCCTGCCCTGCTGACAGATTCATATCAGTCACATGAGAAGCTCTGTACTGAGTCTCACTGGATCCCTAACGTGGGGCGGAGCTTCTTTGTGGCTTCATGCAGGTATTTCCAGTTTGACAACACCAGCTGGTTTGAGGTCCTGAATGCGACAGACGCCCAAAGTGAATCACGTCCAACTGCTTCTACTAAACGATACGGATGGCGGCTCAGGTAGCCTCACCTCCACAGGCAACATCTAAGAAAGTTTTCTTTGAACATCAAAGTGAAGAAAAAGCCACTAGAACAAATGTTGTGAAAGAAACAAACAATAACCTGCATCTAAGAAAACAGAAAACATTTATCAGCAGTAGGATTAATATAAAAACATAAACTTCTTGGTTTCTTTTGATGTTCCGAAGCTTTAAAATGAAATCAGGAAATGTCTTAAAGCAGAAACAAATGTTTGGACTTTATTTGAAATTCAAAACATTTCCGTCAGGAAACCTCTTTGAATATTACAAAGCGCCAAGCCCTCCACTGACCAATAGGAGGTCCTCAGGTGAACAGGTCCTCAGGTGAACAGGTCCTCAGGTAACCAGGTCACCAAATAAAACGATTAAATAAGCATGTTGGTGATTAAAGGCATTCAGGCCAGGTGTGCCTGCCTGCTTTAAACCCTGATTCCAGAACCGGAAGCGGCTGCATCCCAGATGATTACGTCACCGAGCTTGAATCAAACGATGCTTACAGAGAAATAAAAAGACAAGAATCGCTGTTAATTGGCCGGTTCGGTTCGGTCCGGTCCGGTTCGGCCTCGGAGGCAGACCGAGCAGAGCTGCTTGGCCCTCTGATTGTCCACAGGTGGAAAAGCAGCGAGGAAACAGCCACTCACCTTTAAACAGGTAATCATATTCGTCCTCTTTGTGCGTCATTCTTTCTCTGCTTGAAGTCCAACAAACTTCAGTCCCTTAAAGCACCGATTCCGGATCAGGACTTCAGACTCGGTCTGTTTTAAATTAGTACCGTTAGAGTCCAAAGAAGGACCTGGAAGCCTGGAAAACTGATCAATAAAAAAACCACAAGACAACAAACTTCAGCGCCTTCTTCCTCTTCTTCCGACACTTGTCATGATCAGACCTGCGACGTAACGTCAACATCAAGCCCCGCCCCTTGCCCGCTCCTATTGGCCAATTGTTACTTCCGTGTTCTCACTTACCTTAACCTGATAGGTCGGCTAGGCTGTCGGTCCTGAGTCAGGTGCCGGGGTGCCAACTTGTATGACGTCGCGAAGCAACAGGTATGGTATGGCAAGTAAAGTTGTCATATAATAATCAGAAATTAAAATTAATTCCTATTCTAGATGATTTTACTCCTTATATCAATGGTACATGACTTCCGTTTTTATTAAAAACGAACCTTGATACATCTAAAACTGCAAGAAAAGTATAAAAATTTTTTATAAAACCAAGAAACATTTAAAACACAAACAAAAAACACAAACAAGGAACAATATCTATTGGAATACAATGAAAAACAAATGGGAATCAATTTAACTTGGTTATACCACCAAACTTCACCTCTTGTCTCAGGTCTTTATAGATTATATAGATAATCTCTTATCTTTATACATCCAGATCAACCAGATCACCTTTAACCACTTTATAGATCCAGATCAACCAGATCATCTCGGGTGACCTGATAGATCCATTTGCATGTGTGCTAAGCCTAAACAAGGCTTTGTTTTTAGTCCACTCTATAAAGCCTGGAACTCAACACTATTTCTGACATTTTGAATTTTAAAGGCTTCCTGGATTGGAAATGTCTTTAAACCTGGAGAAAAAGTTCAATGGATTGTTTTATAACTATGACTATGTGCTGATGAAGGTTCTCAGTCATCCAGGTCTAACTAGGAATAACTATGACTATGCCTTGGATGACTGAGAATCTTCATTAGCATATATTCTCAGATCACATTATAGATCCCGATCAATCAGATCATCTCAGGTCACTCTATAGATCCAGATCAACCAGATAACATTTGGTCACTTTATAGATGCAGATAAAATAGATAATATCTGTTATCTTTATAGTCCATCCATCTATCCATCCATTATATGACACGCTTGTCCTGAGTGGGGTGGCGAGGGGTGCTGGTGCCTCCAGCAATCGATGGGCGAGAGGCGGGGTCCACCCTGGACACGTCGCCTGTCCATCACAGGGTTAGGGAGTCATCAATTCCAATTCCAAGGTATTTATATTTAAAGTTCCACCTCAGGTGACATTCCTCTCCAGAGTGGAAACTGCTGGATGGGGTTTGAGGCACCTTCCTATTAATCGAAAACAACATTAACTTTGTTTGGTCAGGATTAAGAAACAATTAAGAGATTAATAAATGAGATAACTGTACTGGAAACAAAGAAAACTCTGTAAGGAATGAATAGCCTGTTGAAGAAGACGGACCCAAAGCAATAAAATAATGGTATCATCAGCATAAAAATGCATATTAGCATCAGGGAAATGTTGTTTAACATTGTTGATGTACAAGATAAATAAGAGGGGGCCCAAAACAGAACCTTGTGGAACAAAAAGTAACAGAACAAAGCCCCTCACATGTTATACAGTGTGGATGAAATGTGCAGTGGGTTTGTTGAAGCAGGTGGATGATGACATCATCAACTCCATCTCCACAGCGATAAGAAACTGCACATATGCTGGATGATGATGGGGATTTTTTTTATCGTTTCAAATTAAATGAATCTTTCATTTTATAATAATAATGTTGCGCATGCTCTCCTAAAGCTCCAAGGATGTTGGAGCGGAGAAGGTGGGAGGAACAGTGGAGGATGTAGGCTTTACGCAGGCGGTCTGGCCGGGGGGGCCGGGGGTGGCAGAGCAGTGACGGAGGATGTGGGATCTCGGGGTACGGTTGCCAGAGGTTCTGTAGAATCACACAGAGCTTGCTCTGCTCAGGCCTTCAGGACTCTGACCTCGGCATCCCCAGGACCTGCACTGACTGATCACCACTCTAGTCTCTCCAGTTGCCTCTTTACTGACACTTCTAGAGACAGACCGGTGGAAGGTGGAGGGAGCAGCACCACCTGCTGGTCTGGCTGATAATAAATTAATAGAAACAGGAGAGTGAATGTCAGAGGAGAGCAGGATGTCCATGTGATTGTGGGCAGGAGAGAAAGATGCTGAACTGAATGGAGAATGTTGAAGAATGGATTTAGTTCAGTGACTCTGTCCAGAATTTTCCATCTGTGATTATTTTCCCTCTGCTTCAAGCTTCTTCATCTCTGACCACATATCACTGATATCAGTGCTAGGACCAATTCTCTTTACTTTATACATGCTCCCAATCG
>JAGKQL010000029.1:445622-480908 GCA_018398635.1 Cyprinodon brontotheroides
AGATGCTGGAGGTCAGATGGAAGCGGCGCTGCCTGATGTTTAAACACAGACTAACGTTGCTGCCACCAGAGCTGTTCACTCATTATCACCTTCTGGGTGTTTATCTGCTCACCATTGTGCACATTGCTTCTTGTAGAACATTTTCTGCTCATTTTTTAGATTCGCTTTGTTTTGTTTGTTCCTTCATTCAGCTGGAGAGTTTATGATCTGGTTCGTGCAGCAGATCCTAGCATAGAGCCACACAGAACAGAAACCAGCCTAAAGTCCCTGGGCTCCGCCTGGATGCTGCTTTCTCTCTTTGCTCCCCAGCAGAGATATCCGACCAGTAAAGCTGATGTTGGGGATCCAGCTGCATTCAGCCTGACAAGTCCGCTGCAGCGATCCAAAATCTGCAGTCACAGTTGAATACTGTCCATCTTTATGCTTTGGTTCTATGTTTCCCTCCAGTTCAGCATCACATGGGACTCAGCAGGAGTTCAACCCAAAATAAACTACAGAAACCTGAAGAACAGGAACCGTTACATAAAACAGACTCAGTCTTTAGATTTTACTGCAGGAGGATTTTCACTAATTTTTGAAAAGTCCCGCCCTCTCCACTTAAAAAAGAAAATGCACATGATGATCATTGCTTTTTGCTCCGTTGGTCACGTAACTCCTCCTCCACCGCGTGCTGCCTGCGCCATCTTTGTTTTTGGGCGCCGCTGTCATGTAGCGACAGCCTATGGCGACCGCCGGCCGATGTGACTGCAAATCCCAGAATGCTTCGCGAGGAGAGCTCTCAGTGCAAAGCATTCTGGGATATATCTGCCTCTACTGAGGCCTTTCTTTTCTTCTCATCCACTTCGTAGACACTTTTTCTCTTCCGACCGTCGGCCATTTTCAAAGAACCGCGGTGAGAAAGGTGAGCTTCAGTGACCGTCTGAAACCGTAGCTCCCCACAGATCTACGCCTGAAAGAAAAAGATGGCTAACGAGACGAGCGCTTAGGACGGCCTGATGCAAACATATGAACAGAATGATTGACAGTTAGGAGGACCACTGATTGAGATGATCCACCTGGAAATAAAAGATCCTCCTTTATTCCTTTAACTCCAATTATTAAATATTTTTTCAGTTTCTTATCATGTTGCTAAAAGTCGACTGTTTTATTCACTAACAGAAGCAGCTAAGCTGGGTCTCCGTCTGCAGCTCGACTCCGTTAAATATCATCCCTCGGCTCCCGTCTCCAAACAGCCGCACTTAAAAAACTACATTTAATAATAATGAAGTGAAATCAGATTCATTTCTTCTCACACTCTTTGGTTAGAAGATCAAAATAATCATCAGCCTTCAGGAATATTTATTTCTCAGCAAAAAACAAAGACTTTAATGATTGAGCTTACGGAGGTCAGGAGCTTACAGCACTCATCATCATAATCAGACTCTATGTGAACATTTCTTTATTCAGGCATCAGCTTTGCTCCAAGGTTTCCATGCTTCCTTCCAGTTTGAATGAAGCTGGACGTTAGTTTCCAGAAACATCCTTCATATTCAGGCTTTGAAATGCAGACATGAGTCATTAGAAAGCCAAACCACAGCCCGTATGTTTGGGAGCATGAAGTCTCCATGTCCGCTGCCATCTTCTCCCCGGCATCAGAGGGGGGGTCCTGGTGGGTTCAGATGTTCCTGCAGCAGGGCTTCTTCTCCTCCTCATCCTCTGCTCTGGAGCTGTTCAGGGTCACCGCCTTTATGGATCCTCGGATCACTTCTTTGCTGCTCACCTTCTTGTGAATCTCTGTGTGTCAAAAGCAACAGATCTTCAATATTGACAGAGTGGATGTGTGGAGCAGATGTGAGCACATACAGGAGGAGGCGGTCCGGCCGCTTCCTTCACGAATGGGAGGAGACTCTCAGATCAGCTCTGTTATCATACAGGAGGAGGCGGTCCGGCCGCTTCCTTCACGAATGGGAGGAGACTCTCAGATCAGCTCTGTTATCATACAGGAGGAGGCGGTCCGGCCGTTTCCTTCATGTTTGGTCCAGATGTAAATGATGCTCCTATAGAGGAAAGCTAAGGGACTGAAAAACAGCTAAACTAGTTCAGTTTGTTCATAACGCCACTTGTTCTCTGAAGTAGGATTGCTCAGATTTCTGTGTCCCACTGTGAGGATGATCATTACTAATGACTACTCCACCCACCCCCAGGCCACCTCCCCATCACTGCCAAACACCACCGAAGTGAAGAAGTGATTCAGGAACTGGTTTAGTACCAAAGAATCAGTGAAGGAGACATGAAGAAGCAGAGATGAAGCTGAACGGGGCGGATCACCTTCCAGCACCGTGTTGAACGCTGATTCCACATTAGTTGATTCCAAAGCCGAAGTCTCCAGAAACAACAGGCCTTTCTTTTCTACGAGGAAAACAATAAAACCGTTTCTAAACTGTATTCCTCCTCATTTAAACAGGAAAATTAGAAAAATTACCAAACGAACAAGATGATCAACCTTTAAAATAACAAAATAACATCTCTGTCATCTTTTTAAAGTATATTATATCTAATTATTTTATTGTATTGGCTAAAAAACCTCATTCTATATGAAGATCATCTTATTTAAATGCTCCAACTGATTTTAAGACATTTGAAAATTTTTTCAAATGAGTTTTTGAAAAGATCATTTTAATAAATGATGTTGTCCAATAAAACACTTTATTTTATTGTTTATATTTTCACTCTTCACTATTATGTTATTATTATAGTCCATTTTTCTAAGGTCCTCATTTTTGTGACCATTTTTTCTATAAACTTCTTGTGGCTGAAAACAGTTTACCCTTTCTGGGACAATAAAGGATATTCTATTCTGTTCTATTCTATTCTATTCTATTATATTCCATTCTATTCTATTCTATTCTAATTTATTATATTCTATTCTAATCTATTATATTCCATTCTATTCTAATGTATTCTATTCTATTCTATTCTATTCTATTCTATTGTAATAACTTCTCTTTCATGAACGAATGGGAGCATTTTCACCTGCAAAGTCTTTGGCCTCCTCTGTGGGCACAGATCGCTCTGATTCCAGGTCCGTTTTATTGCCCACTAGCATCACCACCATGTGGGGGTCAGCGTGGTCGTACAGTTCCTTCAGCCAGCGCTCCACGCTCTCATAGGTCAGATGTTTGGTGATGTCATAGACCAGCAGGGCTCCAACGGCGCCCCTGTAGTATCTGTGACATTAGAGGTCTTCAGTCAGATCAGCACTCATGCAAACATCAGAATAACATGTTTTTTGCTTTCATCTTGGGAAAACTAAAGATGTTTAATTAAACCCAGAAGATCCTGCTTCTGGTCATCCTTTGATCCAGAACCTGGTCTAAGCACAGAGTCCCAGACTTCCCTCTATCCAGACTCCTCCTCCAGCTCTGCAAGGGGAAGCCTGAGGCGCCTCCCAGGCCAGCACAGGAGACATAGTCCCTCCCCAGTGTCCTGGTCGCCTCCTGCTCCTCCTCCTGGTGGGGACGAACATGGACACCCTAGATGTTGGAGCTTGCAGCTGTTTTTTCCAGTGTAGTCCCTGTTTCTCTGACTGCTTGACTAACTGCCGCTGGATGCTGCGCTCTTCATCCTCTTGACATAGGGAGCTGGCTCGAGATTGCTCATCTGCCTGGCTGTGTGTTTCCTGACGGGGGCCAGTCTGACTTCATTGCCAACACCAGTCTATCCAATGCTAACGCCAGTCTATCCAACGCTAACACCAGTCTATCCAATGCTAACACCAGTCTATCCACTGCTAACACCAGTCTATCCAATACTAATGCCAGTCTATCCAATGCTAACGCCAGTCTATCCAATGCTAACGCCCGCCAGTCATATCGAAATGCTAACACCAGTCTATCCAATGCTAACGCCAGTCTATTCAATGCTAACGCCAGTACTATCCAATGCTAACGCCAGTCTATCCAATGCTAACGCCAGTCTATCCAACGCCTAACACCAGTCTATCCAATGCTAACGCCAGTCTATTCAATGCTAACGCCAGTTCATCCAATGCTAACGCTTGGTCTATTCAATGCTAACACCCAGTCTATCCAATGCTAACACCAGTCTATCCAATGCTAACGCGTCAGTCTATCCAATGCTAAGGCCAGTCTGACACTGAAACACACCCAGCGGTGCATAAGGTGAGGGGTACTCACGCAGATGTGATGGCCCGGTAGCGTTCTAGACCAGCCGTGTCCCAGATCTGTGCCTTGATAGTGAAGCTGTTGAGTTGAACTGTCCGCGTGCTGAACTCCACCCCGATGGTGGTGCGGCTGTCGTGGTTGAACTCGTTTTTAGTGAATCTGGACAGCAGGTTGCTCTTCCCAACACCAGATTCTCCAATTAGGACCACTGGAAGAGATCCCAATAGACAGCAGATTTTCTTATAAAGCAAACCAAACCGTCTCCTTGCAACACAGTAAACAAAGTGGCTGGCTCTAGGCGCGGCCCTCAAATGTCATTTCTCCATAAATCCAGAGGCAGAGCTGTCTGAGACTTTAAGAAGGATATTATTGAGAAATTATCTAAACCTCAGCCCACAGATAAATATTGCAAAACCAACATCATGACTGATTGGGCTTCTGTAGAGACAATAGATACTTAGAAGCCACCAATTTCATCAGACCCCGCAGAGGTTCTCAGGAGGATCCCTTTGATGGCTGTGAATTTACTGCAGGTTTCATTTCCCTTCAATTGATCCAATCTCCAGGAAGCCTGAGGAACAATCAGCCAAAGATCGTGAAACTGTTGGTTTGGGGTGAAGGAGGCTCTGAATCAGGAGGAACAAGTTCAGCAGCTACTTCCTTTAATCTTGACCCGTTGAAAGAGTTTCTGCAAAGTTCAGTGACTGTTTGGCTTTCAGTCATAGCTGGCTGATTCAGAAACCAAGGCGTGGCTTCACCGGCCCGGAGTTATCAAATAACAGAGAATTCCTGAGGACCTATTAAGGTCGGAGCTTCAAACTGGGATGGGCTAAACTTCCAGGATTTCCACAAGTACAAACATTTAGTTTGGGCAAAAGTGGGAAGGAACACAGAACATTTATTAGATTATTGTCCTTCAGTACTTTTTTTGTTTGATTTGTTTTTTTTTAGGGATGGGGGTGTACTTATTACTTTTACTGCATTCCCAGGACCCTGCTTGTTTCGTCCATCATCCGTCCGTCCGTCCATCCATCTTCTTCCTCTTATCCGGGGTCGGGTTGGGGGGGGTAGCAGCTTCAGTAAGGAGGCCCAGACGTCCCTCCCTCCAGCCTCTTGGTCTCAGCTTCTCCAGGGGAATCCCAAGGTGCTCCCAGGCCAGCAGAGCAACATAGTCCCTCCAGCTAGTCCTGGCTCCCCTGGGTCTCCCCTGTCTCCCCCTGGGCCTCCCCTGGGTCCCCCCGGGCCTCCTCACCGGTGGGACGGGCCTGGAACACCACCAGGGAGAGGCGCCCAGGAGGCATCCCAACCAGATGTCCAAGCCACCTCAATTGGCTCCCTTCCATGTGGGAGTGAGCAGCAGGGTTACCTGCGTAGAAAACCTTAGTGATGCAGTTTTTAGTGGAAGTGGATTTTAAATTTGTCTGCAGCTTCATTCAGTTACTATCGGTTGTATTTATCAAAAAACTGTAAATGCTACCAAAGCTCAATAAATTCATTAATAAGTCCAAAAAACAATCCACTGGACGTTGTTTCCAAGTTTGAAGATGTTTCTCTTCCATCCAGGAAGCTTTTTCAATTCAAAATGTCAGAAATAGCGTTTAGTTCCAGGTTTAATAGAGTGGACCAAAAACAAAGCCTGGTTTAGGCTTAGAAAACATGCAAACTGAACCTGCTCTTAAAAAGCTACAAGGCAGCGAAAGAGTTGGATATTCCCTGCTACCATGATCGCCATGCAGTGGACCAAGACATCTCACCTGGTCAGCCAGGCCACAATGACCCTCCCCCACCCCTTTTTCAGAGGCATTGATCAGTATCAGGTTTGCATCCTAACAGAAACCTCCGACTCCCCAAACCTAAGGGGGTGGACCTGTTCTTGTTTCGATATATGCATCGCGTTTAAAGCTAAAACGCAGGTTTTTTTTAGGTCCACTCTATAAATCCAGACATTTTGAATTGAAAAAAACGCCCCGGATGGGAAGAGAAACATCTTAAAACTTGGATGAAAAAGTCCAGTGGATTGTTTTTTGGCGACTTTTGAATGACCTGAATGACTGAGAATCTTTCACCAGCATGTAAATAATAAGATAAGATAATTATTTGATCAGATCTATTTTGTAAAAAAGATTTTTATCTGATTGACTTCCTATAAACTGAATGTGTTTTCGAAATTCTCAAATAATGTAGCTGCTCTATAACAGTGGTTCTCTAACTGGCTCCTCAGGACCCACTGGATGTTCAGGTGTTTCCTGCCTTAATAAATGGTGATTATCAGACGTCTGCAGAACTTGGAGGCTGCTGGGGAGAAATGCAATAATCTGCTGGAACATGGAAAACAGAGAAAGTCATGTTTGAAAACTGATTGATCTGATTGGAAAATTCCTTCTTTAGTTATAAAATAAATGCCATCATTTTTGCAGAATTGTCCCTCTCCATGTTTTAAAACAATAAGTGAGAAGATCTGATAATTTCACTTATTGCTCACAGCAAATCAAATTAACTTTTTTGTTTAACCAACTAGTAGATATTTTTAAAGCTGTTTTATTCCAGTTGCTCTGATTGATGAATATAATCAGCTAGAAATGATTCGTTGTTAGGAAATGGATCCTTAAACTGTGGAAAAGGCTGAATGAATGCAGGGATTTAAAGCTCCACATGGTGGCGCTCTGTCGCTGCCTTCAGTCTACCAGCAGCTGGGCTCTTCCTCCTCCATCCTCATCCTCACTCCTCCATATTCTCTGCTTTCACCTGCAGAGTTTGACCAGCCAGTCCTGTTTCTCCTCAAACATCACAGGTTGAATTTTGCCTCTTTGCTGTTTTAACTTTAGTTCTAATCTTCCACTGTCTGTTTAAGGGTTCGAGTTATCATGCTGCTTAAACATGCAGTGACTGGAGTATCAATAGTATCTAATGTTGAATTAAAAATGTATTTTAGAGCCTAAAGTTCAGGCATCTGAGGCATCAATAGTTTGTGGATAGTTCATTTAAAATGTGAGTTTTTGCACTTGATGAAATGTGTGCGTCCGTCTATGATGAGTCTAAAACTCAAAACTATTTAGTTTGAAGCTTCATTAGACTTTGAGCTGCTGAAATGAAATGGAAATGTTTGGATATTTCAGCACATTTTAGTTTAGTCTAACAGAAATAGGCCTTTTCCAAACCTGGTTTTCACAGCATTGGAGGATAAATCACATGTTTGTTGGCAGGATTTGAACATTTTGTGTTATTTTCCATTAATTTAGTCATTTAGATCTTCTAGCCTCCAAAGATGCCTGCAGACGTTCAGATCATGTGATTGATCTATTGTTAGAACAGCGTTTAGATTTCAGCCACTGGCAGGGATGCCTCACAATGTTTTCAACCAGATGGTTTTTAAAAGAAATTCTATTGCCAATAATATCTAAAATGTATTTTCTATGTGTTTAACTGGAAGTATTGAGTTCAAGTGAAGAAGAATGTTTCCCAGGTTGTTCTTATTATTGTTTAATCTTTAGAGGAGCTTCTTTCTCCTCTGCTACTGAGTAACTGCTAAAGCAAACAATCCTGCAGGTTTCTATGGAAATGCACGACAAGCGACCTTGAAGTTCCAGGTTGGTTGATCCCATGGAAACCTGGAAAAACCTGGAGAGTTTCCGGGAGAATCAATTTCTCTTCCTCGCTTTTCTGACCTTCAGGGTTGGAGGTCAGAGTTCATCTGATTAACTGTGGCTTTCCCAGACAGAGCTACCTGTAGAGCTAGCTTAACGTTAGCTTTTCTAACATTGAACGTATTGATAGATCGGTGCTTCTATGCTGTTTTTCAATGTCAGCTTCTGTCTCCTTGAACCACAGTGGGCCTCAGCAGGATGGCCGCCACACTCAGCCTTGGTTCTGCTTGAGGTTTTTCTCTCCACTGCACGCTACAAGCATGCTTAGTGTGAGGGATTGCTGAAGAGTCAATATCTACTGTTTCTAGCTGCTCATCCAGGAGAAGATAATCCTATAAAGTAAATTATTGGGTGATCTGGTTGATCTGGATCTATAAATTGACATAAGATGATGGTTGATGAAGAACTATAGAAATAAACTGAACAGAGTGGAACCTTCTCACTTTCTCTAGAATCACACAGCAGTTGGATTTCAGAGCAGGGGTCATTAACGGGCACCAAGGGACCCTCAGGGGCCTCATGGGGGCCCAAAGCATCTTCTGAAAACAGCCGAATTAAGCAGCTAAGATTGACATTTTATTTTATTCTGTTGCCGTTTTCTAATAATCTATAAAAGATTTCATCATTTTGATCATCCAGAGTATTTAAGCATTTATAGAGATTTCAAATTAATATAAAGAAAATAAGAATTTAAAAGAAATAAGAATATTCTGATTACGTATGAAGGTGGTATTAGAAGGACTTTAGCTTCGCTGAGGTTCAGCTCTCCGTCTAACTGAGGACTTGGACTAGGCCGCCGGAGAAGCCAGTTTGGGCTCAGCTTCAGCAGTCAGACCTGCGGCGGCACAGAGGAGCTAAAGTGGACCTGATGACTGCAAAAGAAGCCCAACCAACCTACCTGAGGCCTGCAGAGGCCCAGGTGGAGCTGCTGAGCCGCTCAGCGGTTCCAGAGCCGCTCAGCGGTTCCAGAGCCGCTCAGCGGTTCCAGAGCCGCTCAGCGGTTCCAGAGCCGCTCAGCGGTTCCAGAGCCGCTCAGCGGTTCCAGAGCCGCTCAGCGGTTCCAGAGCCGCTCAGCGGTTCCAGAGCCGCTCAGCGGTTCCAGAGCCGCTCAGCGGTTCCAGAGCCGCTCAGCCGGGGTTCCAGAGCCAGCTCAGCGGTTTCCAGGTCCAGAGCCGCTCCAGCGGTTCCAGAGCCGCTCAGCGGGTCCAGAGCCGCTCAGCGGTTCCCAGAGCCGCTCAGCGGTTCCAGAGCCGCCAGCGGTTTCCAGACGCCAGCGGTTCCAGAGCCGCCAGCGGTTCCGGTGGCCGAATTTATCCCGGGATTTCCAGCTTTCTTTTAGCCACTATAATTGATGCCTTTAATGGGGATGCGGCGCTTTCTGCTGTGGAAGACGTTGTCCACTGAACCGAGCAGCACTTATGTCCAAGATCCGTCATTTTATTGTCTGGTTCTGAATATTTGGATCCATTTGGACCGTTTCTAAAGACAGAGTTGCATCCGTGGCTCACTGTGTTTCAATAGAGACCTGACTTCTGAACTTTAACTAGGCCACTTATCATCCTCAGTGGAAGAACTCTCTTTTCTGTTTGCTAAGTGACATCACTGCTGCAGCTTTGCAGTGATGTCATCATCACCGTTAGCCCCCTCATATCTGAGCCAACAGTGATAGGAGGTCAATGATTGGCAGTTTGTTCCTGCAATCATTGAACGTTCTGTTAACAACCAGCAGAGTCAGAAAGGCCAGAAGGTTAATAAGAAACGAGGCAGAAGAAGAAGAAGCCCTTCAACAGCAACTGCAGAAGATATCAGGGATGAAATCAGGAACTCACCCTTAAACACAAAGTTGTAAGCCTCATCTGATCCCATGTTTCCATTCAGTGCTGTCGTCGTCTAAAGTCTAGATATAAGACGACACTGAGACTCGCCTGCTTCTCTAAAGAGGACAGAAGACGGCTGCAGATCTGTCCTTCCCCATGGACGCCTGTCAGCAGCTTCCTGTCCTTCCGGCTCAGTCAACAGAGCTGCTTTGTTTGCACAGCACACAGCAGCGCTTCCAGCTTGTGCTGCGGTGGGCGGCCCTTCAGGTAGGGAGCGGCTGCAGGGTGATGGAGGCGTGGAACATGACCAGCAGGTTGGGCAGGTGAACCTGAGGTGAAGCGCTGAGGCTCCTCCTGGTGGAAGAACCAGGAATTGAACCTTAATTCTCCAAGAAAACATCATCTTTGATGTTCAGAAGCTCAGATCATCACTTCTAGAAGCTCTGATAGATCAGCTCATCCTCAGAGATGAAACCTTTTCCAATTATTAACAACCTCTTGATATTCTAGTTTTATTTCTAGCTTGAGCAAATAAGGCAGGAGAAACGTGCAGGAAATGACTCCTTAATTTGTAGATCTGAACTGGGAACCCCTCAGTGCTGGGATTTCACCAGCAGCCACTGCAACAAACTCAACCCTGTTTTTAAGCTCCGAGACCAAATAGAATCCAGACTTTCTTCCAGAGAATCGGGGCTGATGGAGCTTTTCTGGAATAAATGAAGGAGCCAGAGTTCGTAAGTCCAAAGAAAAGCCGTTCTTTAATCGACCTTAATTGGTTCTTTAATCGACCTTAATTGGTTCTTTAATCGACCTTAATTGGTTCTTTAATTGACCAAAGTGGAAAAGCTGTGATTCAAGTTTCCCAGTTCAGTTAAATCATCTTCTCAGGATTAGAATAAACTCTTTACACATGATCAGTGAAACTCTAATCCAGGTTTAACTTCTAGATTCTTCCTGATTTTTATTAGGAAAACTAAAAAAAAAAAAAAAAAAAAGCCATGGGAGGTTAGTTTTGTGTATCTGGAACAAAAACGATCAAATTAACTGAATAAATGACAAAGATTAAAAAAAGGTTTGTTTCCAGATTAATACAGAATGATTTTAATCCTCTGCCTTCGCTGCTCATTAAATCCTTTATGTATTAAATTTGTTCCTGGAAGAATTAATCATAAAACCAAACAGACCTGGTTCTGTTTTTACGCTCTGCCTGCATGGCGGCTCATCGCTGCCTGAAAGAAGAACAAACTCTTCCATAAAATCTTCTTTATTGGACAATTCATCTGAAAAAGGGAAATATTCTCAAAACATTTATTATTTAGACACATTTTCACAGAATCACATCTTCCCCAGGATGGACTGAGGTTAGTGAGAGAAGCTGGAGAAGCACAGAGTCCTTCAGTAAAACCTCCAACATCCGATGCTCATTAAGGATCCCGATCCAGGGGTCCGTTTTCAGAACGCCGAGCTTCAGCCGCGGATCCGCTACGATGCCGCCACCTGAGTTAAAGGTTCCTCCAGATACTGAACCAGCGCCTCCGCCTGCAAACCAGACAGAACAGTTCAGAACCAGCTCTGGTGGGAAGCAGCTGCTGTCATCTTTAAAAAGTAAACCTTCCTCACCTTGGCCTTCAGCATCCCAAAGCCCACCGTCTCCTTGGCGTACATGCACAGCAGCAGGTTGGCCACCCGGGTGATGGCCACTCGCCCCTCCTGAGGAACAAACAGAAAAATGGCTCCAATCTCCTGAAGGCTTCTCAGCAGCTTCCTGAGGCGTGTCTCACCATGCAGTCCATCAGGATGAACTTCAGCTGGTCTTCATTAAACGCTTGGTGGCCGTTCTTGTCGTAGGCGGCCCAGATGTTGCTGGCGATGGCGGCGGTGACTCTGGCGTCTGTGTCTCCATAACCGGAATAAGCCAGCAGAGATCCCTCATTGTTCAACAAGCTGCGGGAAACAAAGCTCACATCTGACCGCAGAAACATGCAGATCTCCACACTTTAACCCCTTTGCTCACTTTTCTACCAGCTTCAGGATCCTGATCTAATTTCTCTAATAAAAGTTCTCAGTCCTGCAGAAAAACGGTTTGAGGATCCGAACAAAAAGCAACAATTATTAATAGTTTCAGTGAGGATTGGTCTCTCCATAGCAAACAGAGCCGCTAGCCGCTCAGCTAGCAGCTTAGCTAGCCGCTAGCAGCCTAGCTCCAGACTTACAGGGTGCTCTGGACTCCGTTGGTGTTCGCTTGGCTCAGAACTTGGGTCAAAGCTTTCGGTCGCAGCATTTCAGCTCCCAGAACCGAACCAACTAATTAAATCTGTGTAAAAACTGCCCCGAAATATTTTTTAAAAAGTCTCTCAAACAGCGGAAGACGAGACAGTCGGGTCAGCTGACTTTCTTTTTTCCGGTTTCTTCTTCTTCTTGGGAGGTTTTATGGCGGTTGGCAAACTAATGTTAATTGCATTACCGCCACCT
Organism: Cyprinodon brontotheroides; assembly: GCA_018398635.1. Classification (NCBI taxonomy): domain Eukaryota; kingdom Metazoa; phylum Chordata; class Actinopteri; order Cyprinodontiformes; family Cyprinodontidae; genus Cyprinodon; species Cyprinodon brontotheroides. The sequence continues at coordinate 457,719 of JAGKQL010000029.1, forward strand.
ACTGATATGGAGTAAAACAAGGACACAGGAAATGAGACTCACACCCAGAAAAATAAATAAATAGGCTTTTTTTTTTAATGGTGGTCTCATTTGGTTTGTTATACCGTCATTTGTGTTTCAAAGTGTGGGTGGTATGGAGTTGCTTCTAAAATGTGATTTTGAATTATCTAAACTCCCCCTACAACTCTCACATTTCCATCAACAGGTTCTGCTAGATTGGAAGTTAATGTTCAAGCACATCAGCCCTCATAATGTCCCACTGTGGAACAACAGAGCCTTTCTATGTGGTAGAAGATCTATATTTATAAAGGATTGGTGGAATAAACAAATCTGGTCAATTTCTCACTTAATGGATGGAAATGGTGATATTTTAAGTTTGGAGGAGTTCAACAGGCTTCATGGAACTGATTGTTCATTAACAAGTTAAAATAAAGTTATGCATTGTATACCTAATGTTCTTCTTATATCAGTTAAAAACAGTATATCTAATTTCTCTATTCCAAGACTCCATAAGCTTCAAATTGAGCATGTGGACATTAGAGATAATAAATGAAAAGGTTCTTCAATCAATATTTTATACATAATATGAACCCTGGTCCAACTAAACGTACATTTCTCTTACAACATTTTAACAAATCTACAATAATCAAAATTAGGACAAATTATTTAAAATTCCCAATTCCTCCTAAATATAAAGAATTACAATTTAAAATAATAAATTACACATATCCTTCAATGAGTACTTATGAGAGAGATTTAAATTCAATGTTGGGAATTGTGGCAAAGATCAGTTCCTACACAGGCTAATTCAAAGTGCTCTACGGGAAAACATATTTTCTGATCTACGTAAGTAGGCTTCCTGACAAATGAAAACACAAAGCAGTAATAAATCACCCATTTTCTAGTTTGGATTTATATATTAATGGCTGTAAAAATTCTTTAGTTAATACTTTATTTATTATTACCAAATATTATATCCATAAAATGTCATTGCGTACGTTCTTGATTCTCAAGCGTCAAAACAAACTTTCCTCCTTTTAACCGACGCTCTGTGCCAGTTATTTTAAGAACCTTAAAGCAAATGAATTATCCGATTTATTGAAAGAATTCCAGTTAGTCCCCTTCTTTTAATCATTTATTTTTTTTTTCCAGCCTGTAATTTTTTATTGGAGTTAATAGGAGTGATCTTATTTGTTTCTTGTAATGTTCAATATTGACATATTGTTGAATTTGTCATTGTTATTCTGTTTTTTTCAATAATAAAAAATAAAAATAGAAAATAAATAAATTTAACTGAACACAACATAATAAATACTTGATCATGTTTGCCCTCATAATTTCTAATTTATCTTTAATCACTGTCACTCTGCCAGTTTCTGATGGTCCTACTGGTTTTCCCATCAAGCTTTTACCCATTTCCCAGTTTAAATATTGTTTAACTCGTTAGCTGAGTCTCTAACGCAGCTTTTCACGTAGCCATTGAAGACACACTCAGTCTGAGATTCCTTTTCATGTGACCACCGTTCACTCACGGGCACACTCATTTATTCCCACACAGGGGGAGGCCGTGAGCATGCAAGTGTGATGTCATCTTTACCACAGAAACAATTAACAATAATGAGAGCACAGCTCAACACCCCCACTTGTTTACATTTCATAACATTGTCAATAACACAAATTCAGCCTTATACACCCAAAACTTAACATTCTTCATAAGACATTCTGTACAGTCATTTTATACTTTACCAAAAAGAAAACCATTAAACATTGACAATTTTGATTTGGTTGCTGGTTTGGTCATTAAATCAGCAACCAGCTGATCTGTTGGACAGTACTCTAGGGTAATCCAGCCTGAATTTAACATGGACCTCACAAAAATGGTATTTAATGTCCATGCTTGCATCTTTGTCTCTGTACAGGATTTTTAGCTAATGCTATACCTCCCTGGTTGTCCTCATAGATTTTGCATCTGTATTCTTGACCATCAAATGATTTTAAGAGCTGCTGCAGGTAGATGCACTCTTGTGTGGTTGCAGCCAAAGCCACATTCTCAGCTTCACAAGTTGACAAAGCTACAGTGGGCTGTCTCTTTGATTTCCATGAGACTGAGGGACCATCTTTGGATAGACTGATGCAATAACTGATGTACCTCTTCGTCACTAGCCATCAGCTGCCCAATTTTACTGCTGTATGCATATATGATGCCATTAACAGTGTACTTCTGAAAGCTGAGTACTTTGCTTTCAGTCCCCTTTAAGAACCTTAGAGTGTGTTTAACAGTAGTCCACTGCTCAGTAGTTGGTTTTATAAAATACTGTGACAATTTACTCACTACAAAACACAAGTCTGGTCTCGTACAAATAGCTAGATAGATCAGACTACCAACAATTTCTCTATATTTTTTCACATCCTCCAATGTTTCAGCATCCTCACTGTAATCTACTCTCTGTTCTCACAGTGTAGACCTAGCTTTACAGTTTTGCATGTCAAACCTCTCCAGTATTGTTGACAAATATGTACATTGAGACATTTTAACACAGTCTTTGGTTTGTTCAAAATCAATTCTTAAGAAATGAATTAAACGTCCAAAGTCTTTCATTCTAAAGTGAGAGTTTAGCATATCTTTTACATTTTTCATAATCATGTCATCATTTGTTGCAATAATCAAATCATCAACCCAAATTATAGATAGTCAGGCAACATTTTATTCCAGTTGCGTCCTGATTGTTTAAGTCCATACAGGGATTTCTCCAATTTACTAACCAGTCTGTCATTTCCTTTAGCTTTAACTTCATAACCCTGTGGCTGTTCCATATAGATCTCAAATTCAATCGGTGCATGCAAACAGGCCGTTTATTCATCCATCTGGTGGACAATTAGATCCTCCTGTGTTGCTTTTTGTGCATGTTAGCAGTAGGAGAAAAAGGCTCCTCATAGTTCACACCCTGTGTCTGACTGCATCCTTTGGCTACAAATCTTGCCTTTTATTTGTCAGATCCATCTATGTTCTTTTCAGTGCATAGACCCACTTGCCCCCACTACTTCTTTGCCCTGTGGGAGTGTGGTCAGGGTGTATGTCCTATTGTCCTTTAATGATTGCATTTCTTCGTCCATAGCACTGACCTACTCTTTTGCATTTGGTGAGTTTACAGCTGCATCATAGGCTTGAGGTACATTACACAAAAGTCTGTAACAATAGTCAATATCTTTCCCATCATCCTCAAACATACTCACTGTTGGGATCTGGAGATCTACCACCTTTCGCCAGCAGAGTGCGCTGTGGGTCTCCTGGGCTGGAGCCCTCAGCACACCTGAGGATCATCAGCCCATCAGGAGACCTGCCTTCATAAGCAGCAGTCAGACCTTCCTTCGACGCCGCAGTGTTGACCAAGTTTGGTTATCGAACCTGAGCCTCTGTTAATCTGAAGAATCTTAGTTGCCTCTAGAGAGAAACTTGATTCTAACCTGCCTCTGTCTTCTTGCTCACATAAAACTCGACTGAAGTCTGAAGCTCTGGATGAGCTTTGCCTGTAAACCTGCCTGCCTGCCCAAGGAAGCCAAGCCTGAAGATTTCAGTCTGGACGTCTCCAACTGCTCTCAAGGGAGAGCTGGAAACTCACATCAAGGTCTGCAACTCACAAGCCAGAAGCTAGACGCTGCTGCTGCTGAGCTCTCTGCTGAACCTACAGTCTCTGGACCCAACCGGTTCCCTCCCTCACAAAGGATCTGTCAGAACCTCTTCAAGGTATCTTCAGAATTAATTCACCGACAAATCATCTGACTGCCTGGCTAATCAAACTATCCGTCTCTGCAGACATCAGTGATTCCAGTCCCTGACCTGTGCCAGAACCAGTTCATGTTCTCTCTGTGAAACCATTCAATAAACTCTGTTAAACTTTTACTCTGCTTCCAGTGGTGTTCTGCATGTGGGTTAAGTCTCTTAAGCCAATCATGACACTCACTGAAATATGCAGGCCTCTTCTTTTCTCTTACAGGGTATCGCCTTTGGTCAGGTAGGTTTTCATCCTGTTTTGGTTCACTACTTTGCTCTGATGTGGTCTCTCCCTCTTTTACAGTAACCTGTGAGCTAATATGAGTCTTGACAGCCTGTCTGTTTATCACAAAATCATCCTCATCAACATCCAGCATCTCAGTATTTGCTCCATTTATAAACTTACCAAGTCTGTGCTTCAGAACTTTTCTGGTGCTGTGATAATAAATCCAATAGGCAGGGCTGTTCTTATCATAACCCACAAAAATTCCTTTCTCACATTTTGAGTCCAATTTTCCCTTTTGCTGATGCTTATATGTGTAACACGACTGTCCAAACGGTTGCATCCTGAAAACATTGGGCTGCCTGCCTGTTCACATATAGTAAGGAGTCTGTTTCGCGCGCTTATTGTAGCACCTATTGCTCACTACAGATGCTGTCTGGACTGCATACGTCCACAACGTCTTTGGTAGCCCACTCTGGATTAGCATACACCTGGCCATGTCAAAGAGAGTTCTCCAGTTCCTCTCAGCTGTACCATTTTGATGTGGAGAGTATGGGGCTGAGGTCTCATGCCTAATACCATTACGTCTCAATAATGCTTGGAACCCTTTGCAGGTTTATTCTTTGCCATTATCAGATCTAATGCATTTAATTTGTCCATATGGTGCCATATCTGCTAGAAACTTTTCAGTAGCTTGCACTGTGTCACTTTTATATTTCAGAAAGTAAACAAACACTGCACTAGAATACTCATCTGTAAAGGATAGTGCATATTTATGACGCTCTCTGGACATAGGATCAACGTGACCGGCTAAATCTGTGTGCACCATCTCTAGTGGTGCTTTAGCCTTGGTGTCTGCCCCCCTGTTTCTAGTTTGTGTAAATTTCCCTTTCTCCTGATGTCTGGCACCTGCAGCTCCGCGTCCCTGATCTGGAAGGTGTGGTCCCGCTGCTTCTTCCTTCGCCTGCAGGTAGCATTGGTGTGCGTGTTGCTTTTGCATTGATTACACCACTGTTTGCGCTGGCAGGCCCTGGTGATGTGGCCTCTGGTGCCGCACTTAAAACATACAATGTCCAGAGTGTCACTGTCCTGCGCACTTTCTTATGCTCATCTTGTGCCAAATTTAGCGCATACTTTCATCACGTTATCTTCAGACGTAGATGGACGCATGTTCTCAATGTCCTCAAAACTTCTAAGCTTTGTCTTACATTCGGCAAAAGTCACTGAGTCCTTGATCTGAGACACATGGATCGTAAAAGGCTTAAAAGTTTCTGGTAGCCCCTTCAGTACCATCGCTATGAGCAATCCATCACTGAGCGTCTCACCTGCGCTCCTCAAAGCGGTGATCGCAGTCTCTGCCCTTGTCACGTATTCAGTGACGTTCTCCATAGGTGATTTTTGTAGTGATGTGAGTTCAGTGTACAAGTTTATCACTCCGGGCTTTCCTTTTCCTGCGTAATATCCGCGGAGCATCCTAAGTGCCACTCGCCCATCATCTGCCGCCTCACGCATCACCAGGGACAAGCTCTTTTCATCCAGAAACTGGATGAGTTCCGCATATGCCTCCGCGTTCTTCTCATCATCACTGTCATCATATGTGCCTGGTGCGATCAGGATAGTGTCCTTCAGCCCTTGCAGACGGAGGTTCACAATAAACTATAATGAGAGCACAGCTCAACATAACTTACAGATATTTTTCTGCAGCTTTCACTATTATTTATATATATTTTTTTGGTTTTCCTTGTCGTCTGTGCACTACAGCTGATCACTTCAACCATGAATAGAACAAAATCTTTTTTTTTTAACAGTCAGTGAATCTTCTTCAGTTTTGGGACATTTCTCCAGAGGTTTGGAATTTGCCGTGTGCTGAACTGTTGGTTTGGGTTTTTCCTAACTGAGATGGGATCCTATTTTCAGCTTCAGCTTAAGTTATTCGGAGCTCAAATTTCATTTTTCTAATTTCCTCAGACCTTTTGCTCGCTTCACAGCCACGATAAGCAGCAGAATGTTCTCCTCCACAGTTACAGCATTTTATTTTAGCTTCTTTCCCACATTTTCCATATTCGTGTTCTCCAGCACACCTTCCACATCTCTGTTTCCTTTACAAACTGCTGCTATGTGTCAGAATCTTTGGCATTTAAAGCATCTCAAAGGTGGAGGATTGTAGATTTTAATGTTATAGCTGATGTAACCGATTAATACTTTGCTTGGTAATTGCTCTTCTTCGAATTTAATTAACACAGATAAACTGTCAGATCTTTCTCCGTTTCTTGTTGTTTTTAACATTTTTAACTTCTTTTACTTTTGCACCGCTTATGTTTTCTTTAATCTCTTTTTCAGAAACTCTTAGAGGAACTCCTTCAATGACTCCCCTGCAAAAATCATTTTGTTCTCCACCAAGCTGCGCGAACTATTTCCCTCCATCTAATTGATTTGTATTGCTTTGCCTTGCTGAGCGCTGTCTTTGCATTGATTAACAGGTCTCCACTATACAGTATTCTGGCACTTATTTTCTCTTACAAGTTTTTTTTTTTTATCATTTTGTTAAATGCACCGGATTCAAATCTGCAAAAGAGTCTCCCTGATTAACTAGTTTGAATAGGACTTTATGATCATTTATTTTTTCCATTGAATTTCTACATGATCATAACTTGAATGTTCTGAACTGGACTCCCCTTCAACTGATCTCTGCTTTTTCCGCTGTTTCTCATTTTTTGACTCTATTCTCTTCCAATCTTCTTCGTTTTCACTATTTCCACCTCCATCCCACAAGAATCGCTTCCTGTTTCCTCGCTACTCACAGCCCAGGACATTTCTCTACAAGTGACTTCGAAACACGCGCCACGCACAGAACGAGCCTGGTTTCTTCTTCTTTTGTTTTTTTCCATTTTTCCATTTTTTCCGGATGTCTTCTTGTTGGAGTTTTTGACAGTTGGCAACAAATATTTAATAGCATTAGCAACACTTACTGGTATGGATTGTGGTTTGTGATTAACTATCTACTAATAAATATAAATATAATTTTTAAGGGGAAAAAAGAAAGCTAAAACCTACACATTTATGCATAAATTTGTATTCTACCCATCTATATCATAAACAGATTCACCCTCTCTATAATCAAATTCTATAAAAAAAAATATTTCTTTAAAAATCAAATAATTATTTGCACATGTTTACTCAAAATATCTAATAAATTATTATTTTCCTTAATACATTCAAACTCTCTCTGTATATCTTCTCTCTGCCTCTCTTGTTACTTCAGTAGAAATGTTTCCTATTGTTTCAGATTTTCCACAGTAATTACATTTTCAATCGTTTTGCTTTTGAAGTGTTTAATTTAATTAGCGACGCTTGGCATATGACTAGGCATGCAACTGAAGGAAACTTTGGTTTTGCCTAAAGAAGTAAGTCAAATGCCTTAAAGAACTTTGTTATGTATAGAGTATGAAAGCATGGCATTTACTGCCAAATTACATTAAACCTTGATAACTTGTTTGAAGTTTAAAATCATTGAAGAACATTTGTGCGTATAGAGGTAAAACACGATTAGGACTGTGAGGGGGAATTACACAGTCTTCTTCACTTGCTGTGCTTTGTAGTTTGTTGTGATTTAGTTTGGATTGTTTCTGTTTATGTATATTGGTATATATGTATATTTATATATGTATGTGTATATGTGTGTATGTTTATATGTATAGATTATGGGAGATGTTGTTTTAATGTCCACATAATTTTATTTCATTTGTAATTTTTTTTATTTCATGTTTTGTTGTTGGACCCCAGGAAGAATAGCTGTAGCTTGCTACAGCTATTGGGGATCCTAAATAAACTAAACTAAACTAAGTCCTGTTTGCCCAAATTTTAACCTCGTTATCTCTCTCTCTCCTCCTTTCTATTTCATCTTCCATTTCTTATTTCCAAACATCTTCTGAATTTTATAAACCATCTTCCTGCTTTTTCTTCATCCCACCTTTTTGCCATTTTTACACAGATTCCCTTTAATAAAACTCTTTCCCTCCGATTTACGTCTTTTAACTGTAAAACTAAAAGCATTATGATTTGCTCTCTTTGCCATTTTATCTGCCCTCTGGTTTCCTTCTACTCCAATATGTGCTGGAACTCACACAAATACAACAATCAAACCCATATTTTTATTCTGAATAATGTAAGAATAACAAATGTCCATCCTACTATCTGACTGATTATATTTTAAACTTAATAATGCACAGCCTGAATCTGAACACATGACTGGTTTTAATGGTTTTATATCTTCTACCCATTGTAAAATTAATAATATTTGCCAACATTTCCCCTTTTTATACTGAATCCATCTGAAATTCCTCTTCCTATTGTTATAATGAATTATGGTATTATAAAAGCTATTCCTATTTTCCTTGTTATTTTTAATGCATCTGTATAAATGTAAATATATTGATAATAACTGTCTAAATATAACTGTACTAAATTACTATCTACTGTGTACGATTTATCTTGTTTCTTTTCCATAAGTGACAGATCTGGTGAAAATAAGTATTTGACCCCTTGCTGATTTTGCAGGTTTGCCCACTTACAAAGAATGCAACAATTTATAATTTTAATCATATGTACATTCTAACAGTGAGAGACAGAATCCCAAAGAAAATTCCAGAAAATCACATCATATGAATTTATTAAAATTGATAACCATCTGATTAGGAAAAACAAGTATTTGACACCCTGGACAAACAGCATGTTAATATATATTAAAAAAAAAAACATTATTGGCCAGCACAGATGTCAAAACAGTTTTTTATAGTTGGCAGAGATGGCAAAAGTACTCACTTTCCATACTTGAGTAAAAGTACAGATACTTGTGTTAAAAAATTACTCTGGTAAAAGTGGAAGTACTGATTAAACTTCTTTACTCAAGTAAAAGTAACAAAGTACATGTCATGATGGGTCTCTGATTAAACCCACATGCAGAACACCACAGGAGACTGGATAAAAGTTCAGCAGTTTATTTGAATAAACACACAGAGTTATTTGTTTGCACTGATTCTGGTACAGGTCCGGGACTGGATTCACAGAGTTCTCTGTAGAGAGGGACAGTTTGGTTAGCCAGGCAGCAGTGACGTCTTGACAGAGTTTGATACTGAATTGTACCTGATGACGTTCAGACTTATCGGTGGAGAGAGGGAACCAGTTGGGTCCAGAGACTGATGGTTCAGCAGAGAGCTTAGCAGCGGCAGAGCTTGGCTTCAGACTAGTGAGGTTCAGACCTTGAATTGTTCTCCTAGTTCTCTCCAGAGAACTGACAGGGAGATGCAGGCTGAGGTTCTTCAGGTTTGGCTTCTCAGAGCAGGCAGGCAGGTTTCCAAACATGAGCTCCTCCAGAGCTCCAGGACTTCAATCACGTTCTTCCGTAAAACTGGTCAACACTCCGCACTGAAGGGAAGTCAAGCCGCTGCTTATATAGCTGGTCTCCTGATGAGATGAATCAGCCTCAGGTGTGCAGGTGGCTTTGGCTCAGGAGATCCAGGGCGCTCTCTGCTGGAGAAAGGTGGCAGATCCCAACAGTACCCCCCTCAACGACCGCCTGGCGGTCCACAGGAAGTGGACGGAAGAGAGTTCTTGATTTCGTCGATGAGGGATGGGTCCAAGATGAAGGACCCTGGAACCCAGGTGCGGTCCTCCGGACCGTAGCCCTCCCAGTCGACAAGGTACTGCCAACCGCAACCCCGGCGACGGGAGTCCACGATCCGGCGAACGGTGACAGCCGGGTGACCGTCAATGTCCCGGGCGGGTGGAGGGGAGTCGGACGGAGGGCACAGAGGACTGGTGAGAACAGGCTTGATCTGTGAGACGTGGAAGGTGGGGTGTATACGGAGAGTAGGTGGCAGGTGCAGGTAGACAGCAGATGGGTTGATGACTTGGGTGATCTTGTATGGTCCGACGAATCTAGGGGATAATTTCTTAGACATGGATTTTAGCGGGATGTCACGTGTGGAGAGCCATACCTCTTGACCAGGAATGTATTCGGGTGCAGGACGTCTCCCTCTGTCTGAGAATTTTTTATTCAGACAGGCCGGTAGCAGCAGATTTTTGTGTGTTGTGGGCATACTCTACCCATGACAAATACTGACTCCAGTCAGTCGGGTTAGTGGATGTCAGGCAACGGAGAGTGGATTCTAGCTCCTGATTCATCCCCTCCGTTTGACCATTTGACTGTGGATGATATCCGGAAGTGAGAGAGACTTTTGAATTTAGATCAGTACAGAAACCTTTCCAAACCTGGGAGATGAACTGGGGACCTCGATTGGACAGAATCTCTTGTGGAATACCATGAAGATGGAACACATGCTTGACCAATAGCTGAGCGTTCTTGAAAGCAGTGGGCAGTTTCCTGAGGGGAACCAGATGACAGGCTTTAGAGAAACGATCAATTATGGTGAGGATGGTTGACATACCCTTGGAAACTGGGAGACCGGTAACGAAATCCACTGCTATGTGGGACCATGGGCGAGACGGAACAGGCAGAGGATGTAGCAGCCCAGACGGTGGTTGGTGAGTCGGCTTATTCCTGGCACAGATGGGACAGGCCAACACGTACTCCGTCACGTCGTTGTGAAGTGACGGCCACCAAAAACGTCGTGTGATGAGAGCAATGGTTCTACTGATTCCTGGATGGGCTGAGAACTTAGCTGCATGCATCCACTGGATGAGACGGGATCTGACAGAAGTAGGTACATAAGTTTTATTTGGAGGTCCATTTCCTGGGTCAGGTTCAGAAGCCAAGGCAAGATTGATGAGATCAGTGATTTCCCAGGAAACGGCTCCAACCGTGCAAGTGGCAGGGAGAACAGGCTCGGGTATTTCAGGCTTATCGGATGAATACAGGCGAGAAAGAGAGTCGGGCTTAATGTTCTTGGAACCGGGTCTGTAAGATATGATCAGATTAAATCTTGAGAAGAACAGAGACCAACGGGAATGACGTGGGTTAGATCTCATTACCGACTGGATATATGACAGGTTCTTATGATCCGTCCAAACCAAGACAGGGTGTTCAGCGCCCTCAAGCCAATGTCTCCACACCTCCAGGGCTAGCTTGATAGTTAGTAACTCTCTGTCACCAACATCATAATTCTGCTCTGCTGGAGAAAGTCTGCGTGAGAAAAAGGCACAAGGGTGAGTTTTTTGGTCTGAGACGGATTGTTGAGACAACACAGCTCCCACTCCAGAATCAGATGTATCCACCTCTAATAGGAATTGCTTAGAGGGGTCGGGTTGAATCAGTATGGGCACGCTGGAAAAGAGAGCTTTTAGTTTGTTAAAAGCTGCATCGGCTTCTGCAGACCAGTGGAACGTCTTCTTAACAGAAGTCAGAGCTGTGAGAGGTTGAGCTGTTTGACTGTAGTTCCTGATAAATCGTCTATAGAAGTTAGCAAACCCCAGGAATCTTTGAAGCTGCTTGTGGTTCTTGGGAGTAGGCCAGTCCAAAACTGCTTTTATTTTGTCTTCAGATGGCTTCACCTGCCCGCCCTCGAGCACAAAACCTAGAAAAGTGACAGAAGGTTGGTGAAATTCACATTTCTCAGCTTTTACGAAAAGTTTATTTTCAAGCAGTCTTTGAAGGACCAGACGAATGTGTTTCTTGTGATCAGACAGGTTCTTGGAGTAGATCAGGATATCATCGATGTACACAAAAACAAAAACGTTGAGGAAATCTCTGAGAACATCATTTACCTGGAGCTTGGAAACAAGTAGCAGCGTTTGTCAGACCAAAAGGCATGACCAAATATTCAAATTGGCCAATGGGGGTCTTAAATGCCGTCTTCCATTCATCTCCCTCTCTTATTCTAAGATGATAGGCATTTCTTAAATCAAGTTTAGTGAACACCGTTGCCCCTTGAACGGGTTCAAAAGCAGATGCGAGCAATGGTAAGGGATACTTATTTTTGACGGTTATTTGATTCAGCCCTCTGTAGTCTATACAGGGTCGGAGAGAACCATCCTTTTTGCCCACGAAGAAAAAGCCAGCACCGAGAGGGGACGAAGACGGTCGGATGATCCCAGCAGCAAGTGACTCATTGATGTATCTCTCCATCGTCTCTCTCTCAGGTTTGGAGATATTAAAAAGTCTACTGCTGGGAAGGGGAGCTCCTGGTAACAGATCAATGGCGCAATCATATGGTCTGTGGGGTGGAAGAGACATCGCACTGACCTTACAGAAGCGGATGCCGATTGATTCTTAATCCTTGGTCTGGTACTGGGCTCTAGAGATTTAGAAAAAACAGAAGTGCTGTTAGATGCGGGAGCAGCAGCAGAAAAATCAATGGATTATTTAGTGCAGGAACTGACTTCTAGTTTAAGTCTATTATCCAACCGATCCAAGACATTTACAGTCCTATAGATAAGTGGTTCTATCTTCTCTTGTTCGGTTCTGATTTCCTCCAACTGGCCTCAGCTGAAGGCACCTTTTGAGTGCACACTCATTCCAACCAGAAGCTGCTTTAACCCGGAAGTCAATAGAAAAGTCTGCCACAGTCTGATTTCCTTGTCTTAAACTGAGCAAAGCTCAGGAGTCAATGGATTTGTCTGAATCTTGATTAAAGAGCTGAGAAAATTCTGTTATGAATTCTGCAAAAGTGCACAGAAAACTGGATTCTGAGGAAAACCTAGCCTCCGTCCATTCAAGAGCTCGACCGGTAAGTTGAGAAAGGATAAAGGCTATTTTTCTTTTATCGTTAGAAAAACTGGCGGGTGAATGTTCAAAAATTAATCTGCACTGGAACAAAAATCCTTTACATTTGCTTGGAATACCTGAGAATCTTTCTGGAAGAGAAGGACGGAATTCCAGAAGTGACGTGACAGGCTCTGACCTTTGAGGCGGACGTGGCTCCGGAACCGGAAGTTGAGCAGATGCTGTGTTAGCGTTTCTCATGTAGCCTGCTAATTCCTGAAAAGTTTGATTCTGATGTTCCAAACGTGTATTAAACTCACGGAGGGTTAGTTCATGTCCTTGGATTTGAGCAGCTTGCTCCTCAATCAACCTTTGGAGGTGATCTGCTGGGTTTTGTTTGTGGCCGGAGTGTTCTGTCATGATGGGTCTCACTGATTCTTCAGGTTTGGCTTCTCAGAGCAGGCAGGCAGGTTTCCAAACATGAGACCCTCCAGAGCTCCAGACTTCAATCAGGTCTTCCAAAACTGGTCAACACTCCGGCACTGAAGGGAAGTAAAGCCACTGCTTATATAGCTGGTCTCCTGCTGAGATAAATCAGCCTCAGGTGTGCAGGTGGCTTCGGCTCAGGAGAGATCCAGGGCGCTTCCTCTGCTGGAGAAAGGTGGCAGATCTCCAGATCCCAACAGTACAGGCTTCTGTAAATTCTACTTTAAAGTATAAAAAGTAAAAAGTAGAACCACTTTTTTCATGCCGCTGCCTTCAAGCATTTTTAAAATGGATGTCTTCGCCAATAGGACTAGATCTCTGTTGTGTTCATTTTCAATCATCTCGTCTGTCCATGCTGGGCTTTATGCTAACGCCACCGCCACCAAGTTGCAATACGATTTGTCCGCCAATGAATACTGGCTGGAATCTGGTCGCTTCATCTTGTAGTGTCGCCGACAAATGCAACGAGATTCCCATCCAATTAGATTGAATTTGGTATTGATGACCGGAAAAATAATAACGGTAACTCCATTGAAATGATTCAAAAACTAAAGTAATCGAGCCAATTTTAAAAATGTAAGGAGTAGAAAAGTACAGATATTTGTGTGAAAATGTAAGGAGTAGAAGTCAAAAAGTCCAAGCCATAAAAATAAGTAGTAAAAGTAAAAGTGGCAAAAGATTATCAGAAAAATCTACTTTGAGAACAAAATCTAACGGCATTTGTACCTTGTTACTTCCCCATCATTGATAGTTGGTGACAAGGTTTGTGCACATATTTCAGCAGGGATATTGGCCCACTCTCCCCTGCAGACAGCCTCCAAATCATTATTCATAGGTTCCGAGGTTAATCGCCTGGCAACTTCAAATTTTAGCCTCCAAAGATTTTCAATTGGATTCAGGTGTGTGAGACTGGCTAGGCCACTCCAGAACCTTGATGTGCTTCTTCCACTCTGTTGTTTCTTTGGCGGTGTGCTTAGGGTTGTTGTGATGCTGAAACACCCATCCTCAACCCAGCTTCAGCTCTCTCACTGAGGGAAGGAGATGTTGGTCCAGAATTCCACCATACATGGCCCCGTCCATCCTCCCCTCAATACCATGGAGTTGTCCCGTCCCCTTGGCTGAAAAGCACCCCAAAAGCATGATGTTGCCACTACCATGCTTGACGGTGGGGATGGTGTTCTTTGGGTTGTACTCGGTGTTCTTTGCCCTCCAAACACGACGAGTTGAGGTAAGGCCACAAAAGTTCTATTTTGGTCTCATCTGACCACATCACCTTCTACCAGGCCTCTTCTGAGTCGTCCAGGTGGTGAATGGCTAACTTCATGCGGGCCTGTACATGTTTCTTCTTGAGCAGGGGGAACCTTGCGTGTGCCGCAGGATTGGTTGGAATCAATTTTAAATGATTCCAACCATTTAAAATTTGGATGATCAGAGTTATTACCTTGTAGATTTAATGAATACCTTATCTCTAGTTTTGTTATTTTTAAATCCAATAGCATTTCTCCCATTTCTCCTTGCATTGCTGCTGTGGATGTGGTTTTAAATGCTCCAGTACATAATCTTAATGCCTGGTGTTGGATAATGTCTAATTCAGCCAGATGTGTTTTAGCTGCTGAACTGTAAACTATTCAACCAAAGTTTATGTTAGATCTTACCATACCTGTGTAAATCTGTTTTAGTGATTGTCTATCTGCTCCCCAGTCCCTGCCAGCCAAGCATCTCAAAATATTTAAGACCTTCAAACAATTTTTTGAATTTGTAACCTGCAGAAAATAATCGACCGCATTTTACTTTGGCGGGTCAAACCGGGAAGCACGCTATAAGTTCTGGGTCGAAGGTGAACTCGGACCTCCTCTGTTGCTGCTGCTGCTGTGGCTAGCTACTCATGTTGGCGTTTTCCTAAATCGCCGAAGAATATTGGGAGATCGACTTAAATTGAAACAACTGAAGCATTGCATTAAGTGTGCTGTGACAACCACTCGACGGTGAGTTGTTGATCCTTTGTTATTTGTCTTTTTTTTAAGTTGAAACCCGGCGGCGACACGCCCCCTTATAACTTCTGTATTGGCGTTTTTAAATGGTTTTGTGGTCTAAAAAACCATTTTCTTTTGTTAATAATGTGGCCGAATGAAAGATATGCCGTTAAAGCGTTAGATAAGCCCTTTGATTTTGTCCTTTATGGATACTTTTAGTCATTTTTCTTATTATTATTTTAATTTTGTGAACGGCCAATGGAGCTCTGCACTTGATTGGTTTCTATGTAGTTGCGCAACAAATCCAGAAACCTATTCAATGTTTGTTGAAATGGACTTCGAGTAAATTAATTTTAATTGACATCAGTGTCAATTAAAATTTGATAGACTTAATAAAAGTGCACTTTACTTTGATAACTTGTCTGACTTTGTTTTTGGTATCTTGACTGACTTTGATATTTTTACTTGAGCTGTAACATTAAAGAATGATTCCTGACAAAAACTATTTGGAATATAGTTATGTTTTTTTTATGTTTAGTTGTTGGATAGCAATTTAACTTTGGTAAAGTGCTAATTTTTTTTTATGTATGACGTCGTTTAGGTCGGGGGTTTTTCCCCCCCACTGTCTCACGTCAGGATGGCGAGCTACCACCGGATCACCGCAGCTTTGCGGTAGGATGCAATTATTTTTTTTTCCCTTTTCCTTCTTCCCTTGGATCATGGACTAAACCAGACCCAGATAGCAAAATTCTTTTGGTCTATATCTGGCCCACATCTGACATGTTCATCCGGTCCACATACCGCATGGAATGATGGCACTTGGGAGGTCCGCTCCTGTATGCCAGAAGTGGGCCACAACAAAGCCGGCACAATGCCAAATGTCAACCAAAAACAGGCCAAATCAGCCAGCACTAAACCAAATGTGGGCCGATGTACACTTTTATTCTGGCCCAAGTATGGCATGGAATGATGGCACAAGTGTGGTCCACAGTTGTTTGCCAGAAGTGGGCCACAACCAAGCCAACACATTGCCAAATGTCAACCAACATCAAGTAAAGCAGAACTCACCCAAATGTAGGCCACCACTGTACATTTTTATTCTGGCCCACATCCCACATGGAATGATGGCACAAGTGTGGTCCACAGTTGTTTGCCAGAAGTGGGCCACAACCAAACCAACAGTGCCAAATGTCAGTCAAAAATAGACCAAATAAACCACCACTCACCCAAATTTGAGCCACTATGCATTCTTATTCTGACCCACCTACCAAATGGAATGACAACACTTATTTCTCACATATGACCCACAGCCTAGTCATAATGCTACATATCAAACAAGAGCAGAATACATTAGAACTCACTCAAACAGGAGCCTGTTGGTCTGACTTACCCAGAACTGGTTTACAGTCTACAATCTTGTCTATCCTGCACACTTCAGTCACAAACAAACCATGACAAAATGTTAAATATAAACACATCGTATGAATAAACCAGAACTGGTCTGAATTTGTGGCTGAATGTCATTATGGTACCTCCAGATACTTTTAAATGGTGGCATGCAGTAGTCCAGCCTTGTTGGTCTCAGGATCAAAGATATAGATACCTACTGAAGAATTAACTAAATAACCACACAAGAAACAATTTGTGAACAGTAGAGATATTTTTTTTATTCTTTTTTACTCATGTCACAAAACAGGCAAAACAAAACAAGCATTTAGATGAACATGAATATTCAGTCAAAATGCAGAACACTGCTGTTGACCTCCAACGCTCACTCCAAAAAAGTCATGGCCCCAACATTGTTTCATCTTCATCTGGCCCTTTAAGAAATGCACAAAAGAACATATTTTGTTGACTCAGTAAAGCAGTACTGTGGTTATATGGTTGCAGTGAAGTAAAAAAATCTTATCAGGAGACCAAACATAAAAGGCCCTGTAAAGTGATATGCTATAAAGATGTACAATATAGTGTTTAGGGATGGGCACAATTAATCGATGATCGATAATAGATCATTAAGAATTTTTTCGATCATGTAGTTGTTTGTTTTCTGATCAACTAACGGTGTTATAAAACACCGTTTATAGTTCATTCATATAGTGTACGTCTTGAATCTATGTAATACATGTCACAATGTGCCAGGTAATTAAATATCCGACCAGCGGGGGGCGATGTTGACCAAAGACAGCAGAGAAGCCTGAAGTTACAGTAATAAAACATACTATACACTGTAACGATAAGCGACGATAAAAACTACCAGCAAAATATTTTGTATTATAAATCTGTCACTAAATTCTGTCTTGAAAGCCCTACAAAATACTAGAAACCACTAAACTATATCAATTAAGTTCAAGTACTGCACCTGTACTGCAAAACTGTAGTGATACCAATCAACTAACTTTTCTTATTAAAAAAACATAAGTGGTGCAACTGCAAACACAACCTGATAAATAGTCATCTCATGATAAAAACAATAAATTCAAATTGTTATTGTGGGGAATTTCTTTGACGATATATCGCACACAATAAAATATCGCCCATCCATATAAAACGTACAGTATTGTACGTAGGTATTGTAGCTGACTTACCTGCAAGCTGTGTGGAACGCCTTTTCTCCTCTCTCTTTCTCCTTCCACCATTCCTGTCTTTGGCGAGATGAAGCCACCTTTTTATATAAGCCTCCACCTCCTGGTCTGTTGCAGTGGCTGTTAACTGATTGTTTCTGACTGTTCCTAAAAAAATAGAAAACTGTAAAGCTTTGAATACATTGCACACAATAGTGAGAAATTGGCTAACTGCATGACATGCTATATCCTGCCCATAGTTGGACAGCAATGAATGTAGTTTGAAAACAGTCTAGCCATGACCAGCTAATTACTAAAACTGTAGGAGGAAAACTGATTGCAGACCAGAGCATCTTAGAACAGGGGACAGATAAACAGCTGGAGGAGATGATGAAGCACATAGTTATCGAAATTTTTATTAAGGTGCAGATCACTGATACTTTGGCGCATAGTAGCCTGTGCCTTCTCTAGAGTCTCTTCTTCAAGTCTTCAAGTCTCTGAATCGACTTGGAGCATGATAAAACAGCCCTCACTATTTGCTTGTCACTGAGAGACTTGGTTTTGCAGATGCAGCAAAAAAAACAAAAAAACAAGCAATGGCATCCTATTAGAATACAATAGAATACTGTCTGCTACCACACTGATACATAATCATCCACACATGCATTTTGATAAATTGATATGATTAATTTCAGCACCCATATCTACTCACAAGCATGAAAGAAAATGAAGAAAGGATTTATAAGACACATCACTAGGAAATATAACCCACAATTAACACTTACCAGTGATTACATCTTTTAACTGGAGGCTGTGGAATGCCGTTTTCCCATTCACGCCACGCCAGTTAAGTTGTTTGGCCAGGGAGTTGGTGAATAGATTTTTCATAATCCGCCACACTGTGTCCTTGATATCAACTCCACCGATGACACTCAAAGCAGCAGTCTCAGCAAAAAAAAAGAGAACATACATGATCAACACAAGCAGAATTAAACTTTTAACATCTTGTTCAAAAAAAGTTAAAATGTCTGTAAATAAGGAGGAATCGTCACACAAAAGCCATTTCATGCTCAAAGGGAGGGTCTGACTAATGTTTGGTAACAAAACATTGGTGAAATGAAGGAGTTTGTGGCAGATAATGATTATTTAGAGGCTGCGCTGATCTGGAGTGGATCTATATATCCCCTGAAGGAATTTAAGTTGCACAAAACTGTCTGGGCGAGGAAATGAACGTATTTCATGCTAGAAAATAGTTCCAGGTTGAAAAAAAAACGAATAAGGAAATTCACCGTTTAAGCCAGCTCCTTTGTTTCCTTTCTTTCATTACTGGACAAACTGACTAATCCAGGTGTGCCTGACCTCAGTAACTGGCCAGACACACCTGGATTAATCAGTTTGTCCAGTAATTAAAGACAGGAAACAAAGGTGATGGCTTAAGTTTGGGAAGTTCTGGAGTTGTGAATAGAGCCCATTTATGGTCAAAGCTAACTATTTATGTACTCACACTGTACAGTCTGATCATCAAACACGACCACAAAGCTCACACTTTATGGATGAAAAATGTCCAAAGACTGACTGCTCTGTCTATTGACAGCTGTCAGTAAATATTTATTTCAATAAATCAATACATTTTCAGTGAAGTCATTTCAGTGTGCTATGATTTTTTTTTTTTTTACCTGAGATATCCATGTAACCAGCTGATCTTCATTTTGGATGTGCAGGATGAATTTTGTTTCCCACAGATGTACAAAACATGTATCCAAACACTGTTTAGTTTAGAATAGTCTTCACTAAAAAAAAAAATAATAATAATCTAGCAGAAACACTAACACTCACAAAATAGTTCTAGAGTGAGAAATGCATTGTTACCATTTTCTGTTTAAAGTCTGCCTCCTCCCTGACCCGCTTCTCCAAAGCCAGTAAAGAGCTGATATCCTTAACTGGGAGGACATCTTTTTCAAGGACCTCCTGCCCACCAACAGGTTGTCCATGGATCTTGTTCAGGGTCAGGGTAATAATTTTGATCTGCTCCATGATAAGCTCTTGGTTTGTCAGGAGCCTACACAGAAGAGCTAAAACAACATACAATAAAATAATTAAAAAGGAAGAGGCATTGGAAGATGAAAAAAATTGTGAGACAGAGAGGGTATGTGCATTAGTGTACAAATACAATCACTTACGAGCAAGGTTTGAAGCACCTGCAGCTGACAGTTCATTGCCCCGACTGGTCCCTGGTTGTTGTGGGCTAGCACTGGGCAGTGGTCTTGCCACTGATGCAGGTCGTTGGGGGCTAGGGGCCCTTCTCTGTGTTACACTGAAGTCTGGCCGTTGAATTTTGGGGGCTGCAGGTAGTGATGATTTTGGTGCAGGTGAGTCGCTGTCGCTTTGAAAGTGCATGTTTGGTCTAGTGTGTGCGTATAGGGGATTTGGATGGGGAGAGGAAGAAATGGAAAGTATAAAACATTTGTAATTGGTAAGTTGTTGCACTGAACTTGTATTGCTTTAGGTATAGCACACATCAGACTTCTTAGCCCTATTACTTTCATTAGCAAGGGCAGGAGAATACCTTCAGTAATCACTCACTACACATGAGTAAAAAACCTTATGAGAAAGAAAATAATTGCATCTGATGATACACATTAATCTAAGACCACTACATCAAACTCTACACTATAGGGAGTCCGGTGTACGTTGAGTTCTGTTGGGAGCTGGAGAAGTTCCATCTCTCTCCAGCAGAGTCCGCCATGGATCCTCCTGAGCTGAGCCTTCGACACACCTGAGGTGCATCTCATCATCAGAGGATCCACAGTATATAAGATGTCTTCAGACCTTGCCTCGATGCCGCAGTGTTAAATCCAGTTGGAATCCTGTTTTTCTCCTGTGAAGCTCTGGAAGAGCTTAACCTGCCGAGCCTGCCCTCTGAGCCAAACCTGAAGACTCTTCTCTGGATTCCCATGCAGCTCTGGACTAAGAGCTGGAAACCAGAAACCAAGGTCTGCCCTCACGCTAGAAGTAAGATGCTGAAGCAGTTATATGGACTCTGCTGAACAAAACAATCTCTGGACCCAACAGTTCCCTCCCTCAAGGCTTTATCAGGACTCCTCAAGGTACAAACCTGAAAACCTTAAAACTCAAACTCAACTGAGCCAACGCTAACTGAACTGTCTCCCACACAGACTCCAGTGAACCAGCCCCCAGGCCTGAACCAGTACCAGTGTTATTTCCATGTGCTTTGTGAAACAATAAACCTGTTAGACTTTTATTCTGTCTCCGTGGTGTTCTGCATCTTGGGCCTCTCAGTAACCCATCATGACAGAACACTGCGGCCAAACACAAGGCCCAGCAGATCACCTCCGCCCGATTGGAGGAGCAAGATGCTCAAATCCAGGGACAAACTCAAACCCTCCGTGAGTTATATCGTGTGGTCGATTCTCACAATCATATGCTTCAGGAATTATGCTAACTACATGAGCAGTGCTAATGCCACGTCGGCAGTGCAATCTCATTTTCGGGTCCAGTTCGGCCTCCGAGGTCACCGGCAGTGACGCTCATCACCTGAGTTCCCAAGTCTACCGGAGAAATTTTCTGGTAATATGAAGGACTGCAAAGGATTTTTGTTTCAATGTCGTTTAATTTTTCAGAACTCTCCTGGCAGTTTTCCCACGGATTATAAAAAATAACTTTTATTCTGTTCCAATTGACAGGAAGAGCCCTGGAATGGGCTCAGGCAAGGTTTGCTCTCTGACGAAAGCCTCAGTTGTCAATACACCGATTTTGTCTCTGAATTTTCTCAAGTATTCAACCAAGAAACTGATCAAACCATTGACTCTCGTGCTCTTTTTAACCTTAAACAGGGAAGTTCTTCAGTGGCGGAGTTCTCCATTAACTTCCGGGTAAAAGCTCCTGCTTCCGGATGGAATCAAAGTGCTTTAAAGGGCTTTTTATTTTATGGCTTTAAACAAAAGCATCAAGGATGAACTTAGCAACCCTCGATGTAAACCTGCAACACTCGAAGAATTAATCCGCTTCTGACAATCAAGCTGGATAACAGGATCCGAGCTAGAAACAGCTCCAAATATAGGAATCAGGGTTCCTTTACCTCTGCCCCTGCTTCTAATAATATGACTGTTTTTTCTACTCCCACAGAACATTTGTCCAAACCAAGACCTAAAACCCAGTCTCTCCCTTTGCCTGTTCAGGCCTCTCATACTGGAGAGACGGAAACCGAACCCATGCAGGTTGGACATACTAGGCTGACGCCTGAGGAAAGACAAAGACGTTTTTTGAGCAAACTGTGCATCTACTGTGGTGAGAGTGGTCATTTCATCGCTTCATGCCCAGCTAAATTCAAAAGCCGGGGCCCGTCAGAGGTTTTGAGGAGTCTGGCGGGCCATGTTAATCTCTGAGAAATCTCCTCGTCTGATGCTCCCAGCCACTTTATTCTTCTCAGATCAGAACCTCTCTTTTTCTGCTTTCATTGATTCAGGCTGTGAACGAAATTTTATTGACTTAAATCTTGTCCAGCAGCTTCAAATTGAAACCATTCCCCTAACCCAGCCTCTTTGTGTCTCTGCTATTGATGGGAAGAAACTCCACCAGGTCACCCATCAAACCCAACCTCTCGAGCTGCTAATCTCAGGTAATCATCGAGAAACCTTAACATTTTTTGTTTTTCCCTCCGCATGTTCCCCTCTGGTGCTTGGTTTTGAATGGTTGGAGAAACATAATCCCCATATAAACTGGACTGATCGTCATGTGAGTACTGGTCAACTGTTTGTCATGTAACATGCCTCCGTTCGGTTAGGGGAAAACAAAATTAAGTTCCGCTGCCAAAGGCGGCAGAACTTGAATGCACTGTCCATCAACTGTTCCTGACTCTCCCTAGAGGTCTTCCTAATCTAATGTTGAAATGAAGCTTCGGTGGTATTTATCAGATACATTTTTTAGAGTCCAATTAGAATCAGGGTTGTAATTGAAATCAGGATAAGAAATTAGGTTTATAGAATCATGTTAGAATAAGCATAGGAACTCCAACTTAGGTTTAGGCATAGGCCTAGGATTTAGGTTTAGAAAATTGAAATCAGGGTTAGAGATTAGGTTTTTAGAATCAGATCAGAATTAGCATTAGAGTCCCAGTTTAGGTTTAGGCATAGATCTAGAATTTAGGGTTAGGAAATTGATATCAGGGTTAGAGATTAGGTTTTTAGAATCAGCTTAAAATTAGCATAAGAGTCTCAGTTTAGGTTTAGGCATAGATCTAGAATTTAGGGTTAGGAAATTGATATCAGGGTTAGAGATTAGGTTTTTAGAATCAGCTTAAAATTAGCATAAGAGTCTCAGTTTAGGTTTAGGCATAGATCTAGAATTTAGGGTTAGGAAATTGATATCAGGGTAGAGATTAGGTTTTTAGAATCAGTTTAAAATAAGCATAAGAGTCTCAGTTTAGGTTTAGGGTTAGGGTTAGGGTTAGGGTTAGGGTTAGGGTTAGGGTTGGGCGTTAGACACTCTCTCGATGA